>OW119934.1:78700085-79300085 GCA_933210815.1 Meta bourneti | reverse complement strand
AAATAGCAGAAAGAAAATGCTTTGAGATGCATCTAAGCATTTTTTCATAGCAAGAGCAGAGGGAAGTAATACTGGTTGATTCGCAGTATATTCTGTTAGATAAGGTATCTAAGTACGTCGAAAAGTCAATTTTTGACTAAAGTTTCAGATTTCATTTCATTCCATATTATTAATGTTTAGACTTTTTCCTTTACAAAACTCTTTTTATTGAGTTTAATTCACATTATGTTGTTACTTAAGGTATCCGAATGGCGTTGAAAAGTCGATTTTTGACTAAAATTTCTAATATCATTTTATTCCATATTCTTAATATTTAGACTTTTCATTATATTGTTACTTAAGGTATCTGACTACGTTGAAAAGTAGATTTTTGACTGAAATTTCTTATTCCATTTCATTCCATATTATCAATATTTAGACTTTTTTCTCTACAAAACTATTTTCATTGAGTTTAATTCACAGTATATTCTGTTGCTTAAGGTATTTGACTACGTTGAAAAAACGATTTTTAACTAAAATTGCATATTCCATTTTGTTCCCTAATCTTAATGTTTAAACATTTTTCTTTATAAAACAGTTTTTATTTTGTCTGTGCAGTGAATAGAAGCGGAGATGTGGCGATTTTAATAGATCTTGACAGCTGTTTTTTTAAATCGTTTTCAAATCTTAAAATGCATTTTTCTTTGATTGTGAATGAAATTGAATTTGAATTAATTCTGAATGAAATTTGGTGTACTGATTTTTATCTTTGTTTTGGATGGCCTGAACTAGGATATAAGAGTTATGTCGATAGGAAAACTTTTTGAGATTTTAGTGTTGTCGAGTAAAGAAAAATTTCAAAAATTCATGTTTTCTTCTACATTATTCCCAATATCTCATGAGTGGAAAGGAATATTTTATATCTTTTAGTTCAGGTCCTAGCTTATATATTTAGGAGATTTTATGCAAAATTTTAGGCAAATGTACTTAAGTTATCAATTGTAATGTTTTTCGTTAACGTCATTTTTTTACCTACATTTTGCGAATTTTTTAATAAATTGTAATAATATTTAGGGATTGTTTTGTGTTACAATGTGTTTTTATAAATTGTTTTTACCTTAAAAAGAAAGAATATAGCATAATGTAAACATTAAAGAAAAGACTCCAAACGTAGTCATACCTTAAGTTAACAAGCATTAAATTGATTAATTGAAAAATTGAGAGCCGTTTTGACTTAAATACCCACATGCTTCAGTTTACACTATAAAGGATCAATGATTTAATTTCGAGAACAACTATGAACGTTTTTAATTAAATGTTTTTTCGATGAATAAAAAATCGCAGGAAAAAATGCTGTTTCTCAGCTGCATTTAAGCACTTTCTTTGTCCTGAAATAAGCAAAGTAATGTAATAGATACCGTTATTTATATGTTCAGTTGTATTCTATTACTTAAATTAACAAGTATTGAATTAAAAAAATATGAGATTGTTTTTGTTTAAATATTTTTCTTGGATAAAATATTTTATGCTATGGTAGATTAATTATTTCCTGTCCTAAACGTTTCTATCATAAGGCAAATAATCTTTACATTGCAATTTCATCAACCTTAATTGTTTATTATTTAAAATACTTTTTACAGATCTACAAATTACGTTTTATTATAATTCTAAGAGATTTTAAATAGGTACAGCTGCGAAAAAAACCCGAACCATCCCTCCTCATTCGAACAATTTTAAACAGTAGAGAAAATTCAAATATAGTGTTTGATAGGAACTAACGTCTATAAATTCAAATGCATAAATTTGCAAAAGGGGTGGTCTTCATATTAATTCGAGCACCAATTTCATAATTTTCCAATAGAAACCCCCTATTTTGACACACAAATTCGAATCTATATTACAATTTAACTTCAGATACGAAATTTCATGTCATTAGATCTTACCGTTTCGAAGTTATGAGTACAGAAAGATTGGAGATCCTAATGTTAAATCAGTTTCTCAGACTTTTATGGATATTTTCCTACATAATATTTATATAGCGCTGATATTTTGTACCATGTTTCTGTTAAACAACTCAACAAAATCCACTTAATATTTTATTTTAAAAATAGTTTTTAGTCTGCAATAATAATTATTAAATTAATGTTTGAAAAAAATATGAATTGGAACCTTACTATATTTTGATGGGAATCCATTCAGAAGGACTTCTAATATGACCATGCAAAGTTTCAGATCATTCCAATCGTTCGTTTTTCGAGTTACATTAAATGTTCCTTATTATTGCGATTTTAGGGGCAACCAAAAGTTTAAGAAACGTCTGACAAACCTAGGATAATAATTATCGGATCGTTTGCACTTGCATAGTAAATATAATAATGTAATTATCCAATCGTTTTCACTTGCATAATAAATATTATAATTCTCGGATCGTTTGCACGTGCTGACAAATACGTTTGGAATTGATAACAACTTTAACATTGAATATCTCCGGATATAAAGATAGTAGAGTCATAAAATTTCATATGTAAACTAATTTAACGTTTCCGAATATGATTAAGGTATCAAAACATGGTGTTTCCATTGGAAATTTTGTTGTTTGTGGAACATTTGATATGGAGAAGGCCACTAATGCAAATATTTTTGCATTTGAATTTGTAGAGGACGTTATTTCCTATTGAATGATATATTTGGATTTGCTCTACTATGAATAAGTGCTCGAAATAACATGGGTTGTTCGTTTTTTTCCCGCGATTGTACATAACTATTGGGAAAATTAAGAGGTATGAAGGTTTTAAATTGTTGGAGACTGTTTCCAATTTTTTAATAACGCTAATGAGGCACTATTGTACATTAGGTGAAATAAATAACATAATATACTACAATTTTATAGTAGTTATCTAAAGATGGAAATATTTAGAACAAATAAATTCAAGGATGTAATATATCCTTGCAGTAAAATATTTCACACAGGAAGACATTTTATTAAGAACACTTGCAATTCCACCACATTTAAATGAGTTCAAGTATGTTGTTTTGGTTGAAGAGTATTTGACACCTTGGAATGCAAAATATTCAAATGGAAACGATCCAACTTATTTTCAGCATATTACTAAAAGCATACTCCAAAAGTTTTAATTTCATCTTGGATTAAACCTTGTGGTATGTATTTAATTATTCTATTGCATCAATGAGCTGAAGTACATATTTTCGGTCACAACCATTTAAAAAATATTCAAATAAGAACAATCCCACAACACATAATCACTATCCAAATACTAAAATAAAAACGATTTAACCAATCCCTATACCGAAGTACTATATAAGAACATTCCAACCAATCACTATAGATATCCAAATACTAAATTAAGACTAATCCCTACCAAAATACTGAAATAAAAACAAATCAAGAAATCCCTTTACCATAATACTAAAACAAAAACAATCCAAACAATCAGTGTCCAAGATACTAAAATAAGAACAATCTAACCAATTACTATCCAAGATAATAAAATAAAAACAATTTAACCAATCCCTATACCGAAATACTAAAATAAAACAATTCAATAATCACTAACAAAAAATACTAAAATAAAAAATATACAATCAATTTCTCACCTACCAAAATTCTGAAATAAAACAATGCAACCAACCATTAACAAAAATAATTAAATAAAACAATACAAACAATCACTAACTAAAAATGCTAAAATAAAACAATACAACCAATCACTAACAAAAAATACTAAAATAAAACAATACAGCCAATCACTAACCAAAAATACTAAAAATAGAATAATACAACCAATCACTAACCAAAAATGATAAAATAAAACAACACAGCCATCACTAACCAAAATACTAAAAATAAAATAATACAACCAATTACTAATCAAAAATACTGAAATAAAACAAAAACAAACAATACAACCAATAATTAAGCAATATACTAAACTAAAACAATACAACCACAACGATCAAAAATACTAAAATAAAGCGATACAACCAATCACAAACCAAAAATATCAAAGTAAAACAATGCAACCAATCACAAACCAAAAATGCTAGGATAAAACAACACAACCAGTCACTAACGAAAAAATACTAAAATAAAATAATACAACCAATCACTAACCAAACATTCTAAAATAAAACAATGCAACCAATCACAAACCAATATACTAAAATAAAACACAATAAAACCACAATCACCAAATATATTAAAATAAAACAATAACTAGAATAAAACAAAAACAAACAATACAGTCACTAACCAAAATACTAAAATAAAAACAATCCAAAAGTTTAAATCACACCACGGATTAAGCATTGCATTGGTTAATCATTCCCTACAAATCAATCAAATACAAATAAAATAACGTGATCTATAAAACACCTATCCAGCCAGACTTCTTGGAATATGAAAGGAAAAACAGCCTCTAGTTTTACCATAAAGCACAAGAGTCCTGAGTTAGAAATGAACTTGGGGACAAGTCTGAAAAGGATTTATCGCCTTCCAGTTCCATTTACATCTTTAATAAGACCACCAACACGTTCCTAAAAAAATGCAACACTTTATCTTCCAGGTTTTGTCACTAACTGTGTTAGATCTCGAGTCACTAGCAAGGTGACTGTCAGTTTTTTTCCAACAAACTCGGATCTGAAAGAAAAAGGGTAGTACATTTTGTGTCCGGTACTCTCTTTCCTACACGTAGCTGTAGGTTACTATCTACAGTAAGAAAATTTCGAGTCTTCTATTTATTTTGTGCTTCGGTTTCCTTGAGATGAAATCTCTATCTAATAAACATTCCGTTTTATAGAAAAACTAGCCAAGTGATTTAGCAAATGCGATAACATATTTGTTCTTGAAGACGTGAATCGATTCTATAAATTGTAAATGTGCTTTATCTAAACATTTATGAACTTCATGACGACTTTGTAACTTTCTTGCAAAAAAGAGGAAATGGATATTTTATACGTTTTTCTGTTATAGTGTTTTGGGGACTGAATCTAACTTTCTTCAAGGATGCAGCAATGACATTGGTACCTCTCGCGTTAAGTCCTCAATGTTAACTATCTTATAAAAAGTTATGGATTTCAACATTGTTGTATGTACTCTTTCCGTTTACGATATATGCTTTTACTGTATTGCAAGACATTAAATTGATAACAGAAATACAAAAACATGCCCCAAACAACTACTCTTTCAATATATTACGAAAGATTACTCCGAATTACTCTGTAGTGATGATCGAGCATGCGAGTAAAATCTGAGAAATTGATTTAGTTCACTAAAATTAGCTTTGTAGTTTTGTTTAACACAGAGACAACACGATGCAATTTGGAAGTAATAACAGCAATTAAAGCGTGCCAAAACAACCACTCTTTCGAATACTGTAAGACAATGCTCGCATTATTTTACCTTTCTGCTTGATACGCATTTCTTAAACAATCAAAATTACTCAGAATTACTACCCTATAGTGGCTGAGTCTGTAACAGCAATCCGAGAAATTGATTTGAATTACCGCAAAAATAACTTTGCACCTTTGTTTAACATAGAAGATGCAAGCACGATGCAATTTGGAAGTGATAACAGAGAACAATGCAAACTGCACAAAATAATCACTCTGAATTACTATACAAGAGACATAACGATACAGACTGCTTTACTGCATTGTAAGATATTTCATGTTCAAAAACGATTAGAAACAATTCAGAAATGATAACACCAATGCAAGCATGCCAAAACAACCACTCTAAAATATTGTAAGACTTATGGTTTTACTTCTCAGCTTGCATATTTCTTAAACAATACAATTTACTCTGTATTACCCTGTAGTGGCTGAGTCTAACAACCTAAAAAATTGGTTTAGCTCATTGTAAAAATAACTTTGCAGTTATGTATAACTTAGAAGATACAACACGATGCAATTTAGAAATGATAACAGCATTGCAAGCATACCCAAACAACCTCTATTCCAAATACTGGCAGATAATGTTCGTATTGTTTTACCTATCAGCTTGATGAGCATTTCCTAAACAATTCAAAATTACTCCAAATTACCGTGTAGTTGCTGAATCTGTAACAGCAACCCAAGAAATTGATTTGGCTCACTGTAAAAATAGCTTTGTTGTTTTGTTTAACATAGAAGGTGCACCACGATACAATTTAGAATTTATAACAGCAATTTTGGTTTGGAAAGCATGCCAAAACAACCACTCTTTTAAACACTGTAAAACAATGCTCGTATGGTTTTACCTCTCATGTTGATGCACTTTTCCTAACCCTACCAAGTGATTTAGACGAGATATTTCGTCCATTAAAATCTGACCAATGTTGCTAATGACGAGATATCTCGTCATCAAGATATTGCCTATTTTTTAATCATGAAAATAGCTTTGCAGTTTTGTTTAACATAGAAGATGCAACAGATTAGGATCTGGTCAGTTTTCTTCAAATGACGAGAGACAAGAGCTTGATGGACGAGATATCTTGTCCATCAAGATCAGGTCAAATTTCCTAATGACGAAATACCTTATTGAGACAACCACCAAAAGGTTAAACAATTGATAATTACTCCTAATTACGCTGTAGTGGCTGAGTCTAACAGCAATCCTTCAAGGTATTGATTTGGCTCACTGTAAGACTAGCTTTGCAGTTTTGCCTACCATACAAGATGCAATACGATGCAATTTAGAAGTGATAACAGCAATTTTGTTTTGGCATACACTCTTTCAAATACTGATGGACGAGATATCTCGTCCATCAAGATCAGATCAAATTTGCTAATGACGAAATACCTTATTGAGACAATCACCAAAAGGTTAAACAATTGATAATTACTCCGAATTACACTGTAGTGACCGAGTCTGTAACATAAACCCAAGAAATTAATTTGTCTCACTATAAAATAGCTCTGTAGTTTTGTTTAACATAGAAAAACAACGCGATGCAATTTCGAAGTGATAACAGCAAACCAATCACGACAAAACAACCACTTTTTCATTACACTGTAATACTCAGCTCGTATTATTTCACCCCGAGCGTGGTTCACAACGCACGTGGGACTGTAATAACCTCACTGTTTCAGTACATAAAAGGCTGTAACGTTATCGTGATGGAGCTCATCCCATGGCTTCTGTAACAGAACGGGTAAGCTTTGATCTTCGGAGCATTCCGAAATGAATAGCGCTCAAGAAGTACACTCAATATGCCATTACTAGTTGCTAGGAGCTCAAAAGAAGCATTTCGGGTAATAAGATTGGGCCGAGTGTCTCAAATGCCGTTACATTTCTGTCCTACCTATCTCTTACGATATCTTTTCCTATTTACTTATTCCGTGATTTGGTGTAGAGCAATGTTTATATTAGGACTAACGTTTGGGGATTCCTTATATTTCGGTAGCCCGGTTCAAAGGATAGGGTTTATCACCCGGGGGATTGCGAGTATGAATCGAACCAGTGTACGTGGGGTCTGGTGTATGTTAAATCTGTCGTGGCCTCAAATGTACTGACGTTGGCATGATGTAGAAGTTTGGAGAGTGGGGTATGACCTCGTTATCTGACCGTGGTTCAAAATTACGAGGCGTTGTCCTTGGATATTTTCCTTCGGGATTGATATTGGACCGTCGTTAATAGCCATTGTGTTGCTCCAGTGCGACGTTAATTAACTACCTACCTACTTATCGCGTTCATTTCCTTTGAAAATCTTATATTGCTTTACAAATTATCCTTAGAATAGAATAATTTGGTGATTCTCTTGCTCATTTCCTTAGAATAGAATCCTTTGGAAGGATTCGATTGGTCCTTTGTTTAGAATGGAATCCTTTAGAAAGATTCGATTGGTCCTTTGTTTAGAATGGAATCCTTTAGAAAGATTCGATTGGTCCTTTGTTCAGAATGGAATCCTTTAGAAAGATTCGATTGATCCTTTCGTTAGAATGCAATCATTTGAAAATATTTATTACACTCCTTAGATTAGATTTCTTTGGAAACATTCTATTGCCTCCTTTTCTTTAAATATAATTCTCTTGAACTTTAAATATAATTCTCTTGAACTTTAAATATAATTCTATTGGCCCTTTCAGTAGATTAGAATCCTTTGGAAAGATTTATTGCTCCTCTCCTTAGAATATAATTATTTGGACAGATTTTTCAAATCGATAATTTTGACTTTGCTTACCTTTTTAAGTTACTTGAAAGTTTCCAATGTTTTTAAATTATCCATTTACATGAATCTTGGTTAACGTGATTTGATGTTTGATTCATTTTATAATACTCATTCTTCTATTTTAGGCAAGCTTTTAAAATTAGAGGTGTTACATATAACCATTCCTTTACCCAATACTAAATATTTAAGATTGGATTTTAAATATTAAATTAGTTTCCTAGAAAACTAAAATTATTCTCCATTTTAAATATATTTATTTCACTGGTGTGTTTCAACCAATCTATACCAGAAACTCAACACAAGCTTGTATGTCACAAACTTCTGCTTCCGTTAAATGATTGCTAGACATAAACAAGAAAAACACACACAAACCTATTCGTTTAAAATTGCCTTTGATACAGATTTCACAAAGTGTTGACCTTATATATCTCTGTTAAGATAATTTACGAGTTTCGGGTAGTTCAGTCTGTTTTTGTTTCACCAGCCATCTTCTTTCTTGCTAAACAGTAAAACGGTGTTGTCAATTTATCCCGAACTTTGAATTATTTGTCTAGAAATTCAAATTTCTTGCGAATCATTTTTCTATTGGCTTTATCTCTCAGGCTCTTGCCGGTTTCTTCTGTTTTATCACACTAGATTCGCAGATACAGCGACTGGAATTAGTTGACGTCTTTTATGAATTGCGAATGGGATCGAAAACCGTCGCTGACGTATTTACTTGCCTGAAAATCACTCGTTTCTTGGACAATAAATTCTGCCGATAAGTTCTTACGATAATGGGGAGTCAAACAATATTTGTGCTTGGACCTAGCAATAAATCCGGTAGCAAAAAATATTTGTTTAGTCTGTAATTGCTTCCATTTGTCATTTTCGCAGAGGTGGGTTGTTTTGGAAAATAAGACCAACGCAGAATCGTCTCGTTTATGTCTTTCCAGATGAAAAACGGGTTGCGAGTTCTAATCCAACCAAAGACCGTCATGTACAAAGGAGGGTTGGTGCACGTTAAAACTGTCATGGACACAAATGTCCTCACGTTGGCGTGGTATGGAAGTTTGGAGAGTGGGTGCCTCGAATCTTTTTCCCTTGGAGACTGATCCCGGACAGTCGCCAATAGCCCATTGTGCTGGCTCAGTGCGACGTTAATTGAAATATCTACCAGATGAAAAACAGAATTGAAGAGATGGGTTTCTTTAAAATTTGAGGGTCGCGGTAGCCCGGTTGGAGGAGTAACGAACTAGCGAAGGGGGATGGTGTACGTTAAACTGTCATGGCCACAAATGTTCTCACGTTGGCGTGGTGTGGAAGTTTGAGGTGCCAGCTCAGGTATTGCCTCGTCATCTGACCGTGGTTCAAAATTACGTGGTGGTGTCATCGGATCTTTCCCTTGGAGAGTGTTCCCGGACCACGCCAATAGCCCATTGTGTTGCTCTAGTGTTCACCGCGTACACGACGGTCTGGCTGGACCGATTTTCGAACTCGCAACCCTCCTGTTGCTAATCCGTTGCTCTACCAACTGGGCTACCGCGGCCCCATCGCATGCTTCAAATCGAAACACTTTAGAAGTGTAGGGGGGGAATTTCAATTAACGTCACACTGGAGCAACACAATGGGCTATTGGTGACGGTCCGGGATCAATCCCAAAGGGAAAGATCCGAGGACAACACCACGTAATTTTGAACCACGGTCAGATGACGAGGCAACACCTGAGCTGGCACCCCACTCTCCAAACTTCCACACCACGCCAACGTGAGGACATTTGAGGCCACTACAGATTTAACGTGCACCAGCCCCCTTTGTACACGACGGTGTTTGGCTGGGTTCGAACTCGCAACCCTTCGGTTGCAAGTCCGTTACTCTTCCAACCGGGCCACCGCGGCCTTAGAAGTGTAGGAAATTTCATTACTGCATTCGTTATCGACTTTTGAAAGCAGTATTGAAACTTACAGATTTCAAGACTCACCGACACTTTCTATCTGTTAGCATTATTTAGGTTTAATAACAAAAGTCCACGTTTTATTGACCAGATCCCCCCAAAAAAAACACTCGGTAGCCCGGTTGGAAGAGTAACGGATTAGCAATCGGAAGTTTGCGAGTTCGAAACTCTTTCCAACCAAAGACCATCGTGTACACGGGGATAGTGACACCTTAAATCTGTCAATTATTTCATTCATCATTTGTCATCATTTCAATATTGCTTTCAAAAGTCACTAAAGAATGCAGTAATGAAATTTCCTACACTTTTAATATGTTAGAACAGCATGCAGCGCTGTTTCGAGAAAAGAAACAGCGTTTCCATGCTGTTTCTAATTCCCGAAAACTATTGTCCTGAAGTAATTCACATGTATTTCATTTCACAACCTGGATAAAACCCGGGAAAATTTGCTATTTCAACACATAAATCACTTTGGGAAAGGTAATTAGACTGTGTCTTTGGAATCAGATTAGGAAAAATAATTAGACAATGTAATACACAATCCACTTGTATCTAGTGCCTCATTCGAAACCCGAAAAAAGGCTACACGTCTTTCGGAGAAAGATTTCGGTCACATCGCCATGCAATTTCTAATTCTCGAAAACTATTGTCCTGAAGTAATTCACATGTATTTCATTTCGCAATCTGGATAAAAACTCGGGAAAAGTTTGGCTATTTCAACACACAAATCACATTAGGAAAGATAATTAGACAATACAATACACAACCCCCTTCACCGCTCGACGTGTATCCGACAAGATCTCAAACAAGACTTAACGAGGGGCCCTCGCAAAAATTCGCAAGATCAATAAACGAAAAACCAAAAACAGCATTTCCAATCAATGATGCCAGTATTGGAATGCACCGAGAAAAGCCAAAAGCAAAGCTTCCCAAGGGTCCTCAGTTCAAACGGGAGCTATTAATGTCCCAATCAATGCCGCTTTCGACAAGTGAAAACAATTCACAACTCGGAAAGTGTCAACAACAAAGTTGTAACTGACAGCAAGAATATTCCGGGCTCTCAAAGTCGAGGTTTCGTATCTTTGCTTTTCCCCCAGCGTCGTTGGCGGAAGTGCTGTTAACAGTTATAAAAGTCAAGACTCGGTGTGTCGGTCCGGTTTTATCAAGCGGGAGACTTGTGACTAATCCAATAGAAGGACTCGACAGACGTTTATATATTTCGAGCTTAATTCCACAGCTTTATGGTTTACAAATATTGAATTTGTTTCTTCGAAATACGGGAGGCGGATCCATTTTTTTCTTTTTATGGCAAACGGCGGAGGAAACTGCGGATATGTAAATAAAAAGCGAGTAAATCTTTTAAAAGGAGCTAGAGAACGAATTTATTTAAATAGCTTTCTATTTTAGAATCTGTAAATCGGGAGGGTGGGCATTTTTTAATCCGGGGTTCAAGATTCTGCTATGCAGCATTTTTGTTTCGTTCGTAGACGGTTAGGTATGTATTTAAATTAAAATCTTTTATAAAAGGAGCTAGAGAACGGTTTATTTAAACAGTTTTCTATTTTAGAATCTGTCTCCCGGGAGGGAGGGCATTTTTAATCCGGGGTTCAAGATTCTGCTATGCAGCATTTTCGTTTCGTTCGTAAACGGTTAGGTATGTATTTAAATTAAAATCTTTTATATAAAAGGAGCTAGAGAACGGTTTATTTAAACAGTTTTCTATTTTAGAATCTGTATCCCGGGAGGGATGGCATTTTTTAATCCGGGGTTCAAGATTCTGCTATGCAGCATTTTTGTTTCGTTCGTAGACGGTTAGGTATGTATTTAAATTAAAATCTTTTATATAAAAGGAGCTAGGAACGAATTTATTTAAACAGTTTTCTATTTTAGACTCTGTCTCCCGGGAGGGAGGGCATTTTTAATCCGGGGTTCAAGATTCTGCTATGCAGCATTTTTGTTTCGTTCGTAGACGGTTAGGTATGTATTTAAATTAAAATCTTTTATATAAAAGGAGCTAGGAACGAATTTATTTAAACAGTTTTCTATTTTAGACTCTGTCTCCCGGGAGGGAGGGCATTTTTAATCCGGGGTTCAAGATTCTGCTATGCAGCATTTTTGTTTCGTTCGTAGACGGTTAGGTATGTATTTAAATTAAAATCTTTTATATAAAAGGAGCTAGGAACGAATTTATTTAAACAGTTTTCTATTTTAGAATCTGTCTCCCGGGAGTGAGGGCATTTTTTAATCCAGGGTTCAAGATTCTTCTATACAGAATTTTTGTTTCGTTCGTAGACGGTAGGTAGGTATTTTAATTGACGATTGATCCCGGACCGTCACCAATTACCCGTTGTGTTGTTCCAGTGTGACGTTAATTAAATTACCTACCTACCACGTAATTTTGAGCCACGGTCAGATGACTAGGTCACATCTGAGCTCGCCCCCACTCTCCAAACTTCAACACCACTCCAAGATGAGGACACTTGAGGACACGACAGATTCAACGTGCACCAGCCCCCTTTGTACACCACGGTCTTTGGTTGGATTCGAACTCGCAACCCTCTGGTTGCTAGTCCGTTACCCTTTCGACCGGGCTACCGCGGCCCTCAATCACCATGGGAAATATCAGAGCATAGACGGAAATGTAAGTAGATTTCGTATTGTTATTGAGAGAAACTTCAAAAAGTGTGACCGACGTGTCGACTAGTAGTCACGTGACTCCTCTGTGAAAAATTGACTTGGTTGATCGATATTGCATCTTATCGCCTCGTTTCGCGATGCAGCATTATGTCAGGGTAGATGTATGAATGTACATTTATATAGAGTAGCGACAAAAAATGGTGAAATTGCCGCAGTCTACTAATATGTCGCCCGGACCAATCGGTTGATAAATCAATGGAGGGGCGATGTTCCGTGGACCAATCAGACGGTGAATGTGCGTTTCCACCCGGCAAAAGAAAGTAGTCTAAGGTGGAACTGCTTGTTTTGGTCTCACGATCCTGGGCACATAAAAAAGCAACCATTACTCACTCTGCTTTTATATTTTCTCAATGGATCCGTCACCAATATCCTTTGTGTTGCTCCAGTGCGACGTTAATTAAATACCTACCTACCAATAAATGGACATACACAGAAGAAATGCTTTACTGTTACGAGAGAGATAAACACAATTGTGTTGTTGCAGGATTCGAACATGTGCCGTTACAGCTCGCAGGGTGTTAGCGCAGTGAGTGGGGTGGCAATGGTAATTAACCAAAGGTCGCACTGGAGCAATACAATGGGCTATTGAAGACGGTCCGGGATCAATCCCCCAAGGGGACACCAGGTAATTTTGAACCACGGGCAGATGACGAGGTTTACACCTGAGCTGGCACCCTACTCTCCAAACTTCAACACCACTCCAACGTGAGGACATTTGAGGTCACGACAGATTTAAGGTGCACAAGCCCCCTTAGTACACGACGGTCTTTGTCTGGATTCGACCCTCCGGTTGATAATCGGTTCGATTCCTGTTAGGTGCATTCCTCCCTGTGTGTATTCCTCTCTTCTGTGTCAGTAAAACTTTCATTGTGTGTCTATTATTTGATATTGTATGTCGTGTCTGGCGCAGCATGTCCAAATATGGCCCTTGCGCCATAAAACCCAAAGCCAACCAAATGGCTGATAATCCGTTACTCTTCCAATCGAGCTACTACGGCCTTGCGCTGTGATTGAGAGGAGTACAAGACCAATGTGTCGACTATACGTGATAATCACGCGAATATTTTGTGAAAAATTGAACAGCCCGTTGTGTTGCTCCAGTGTGACATTAATTAATATACCTACTTGTAAAAAATTGACTTGGTTCGCCTATTTTGCATCCTATCGCCTCGTTTGGCGATATATCCCTTTCGGAAATAGGAGAGTGAATGCGCATTTCTACAGTGACGACAAAACTGTTGAAATCGCCCGTCTACTACTAGAGATCGCGCGGACCAATCACATCATTAATCAATGAATGCGCGTCTTCTTGATGGACGAGATATCTCGTCGAAACCACTTGCAGGGTTAATTCAGCTACCTACTTACCGATAACATTCCAAGCGACGTCTTGTTAAAGTTAAGTGAAATACCAAGTTAATTAACTTTTCCTCGTAATCCTCGAGTGTTAATGAGGTCGCTGAAATAAGCCACAACCTTTTTATGTACTGAATTTAATGACAAGGTGCAAAACGTGTTGCGATCGCAAATAGAATTTGCATTTGTAGGAAATCACCAGGATCGAAAACGTGTTGCATTGGGGATTATAGTCATCTCGCTTTCGTTAAACGTACGGATGCCCGAAACTTTCCTGCACAAGATTCTGAACAGGCAATAGAACCAAACAATAGTTTTTATTTATTGATAGAATCGCGCTTTAATTGAATACAATTTTTAGAATGGCTAATTAACTTTTCTATGAGACAAGACACGGCTTTTCTGGCAATCTAAATGTAGGTAGATAGGTTGTTAATTAACGTCACACTGGGGGTATTTTAAAAAACGTCGAACTGGAGCAACACAAAGGTCTATTGACTAATGTTCGGGATCAGTCCCCAATGGAAAGATCCGAGGACAACACCACGTAATTTTGAACCGTGGTCAGATGACGAGGTCACACCTGAGCTGGCACCCCACTCTCCAAACTTCCACACCATGCCAACGCGAATACATGAGGGCACGGTAGATTTTACGTGCACCAGGCGCCTTTGTACACGACGATTCATCCATTTTTGTTGGAGGAAAAACCATTACTTGGTCACTTACATTGGCCATTACTTACCATAAAAACCAACCAACGAAAACCCTATACGTAATACGATATGTTTAGGGTCTGCGGTAGCCTGGTTGGAGGAATAACGGATTAGCAACCGGAGGATTGTGAGTTCGAATCCAACCAAAGAATGTCGTGTGCAAAGGGGGCTGGTGCACGTTAAATATCCCCACGTTGGTGGGGTGTGGAAGTTTGGAGAGTGGGGTGCCAGCTCAGATGTGACCTAGTCATCTATTCGTGCTGTTCTGGGATCTTTAACTTCGGGTTTGATCTCGGACCATCACTATTAGCCCGTTTTGTTGCTCCACTGCGACGTAAATTAAAATACCTACGATATTTGTATATAATAGCGCAAGCACGCACGCACACACGTGCACGCAAGCACAGACACACACAGTAATAGAATATATTACAAATTCAATGAAATATAGTGTACATATAGACATTAACGTACCCTAGACATATAGTCGCGGAGAAAACGAACCACCCCTTTATTTCGAGCACTATTTATAGTAGAGCAAATTAAAAGATATCATGCAATAGGGAATAACGTTCTCTACAAATTACAATGCAAAACATTGCATTAGGGGTGTCTTCATATCAAATTTTATACAAACAACAAAATTTCCAATGCAAACACTGTTTTGAGAGCTTAATCAGATTCTGCATCGTTAAATTAGTCTAAATATGAAATTTCATGACTCTACTATCTTCATTTATCCGGAGATATTGAAAGTTAAATTAACTGTCAATTTCAAGGATCATCACCGCATTGAAACTAGCTATTCGTAGATCCAGATTAATTGTAGTTATAGCTTCCAAAATTTCAAATTTGAAAACTATTTCAAACGTATTTGTCAGCGCGTGCAAACGATCCGAGAATTGTGATATTTATTATGCAAGTGAAAAACGATTCCAGAATTACATTATTATATAGTATATTATGCAAGTACGAATGACCTAAGAATTATTATACAAGGTTTGTCAAACCTTTTTTAAATTTTTGGTTGCCCCCTAAAATCACCAAAATGAGGAAAATTTTAATGTAATGCAAAAACTAAGTCCTGAATCCATTTCCATCAAAATATAGTAAGGCTCCAATTCATAATTTTTTCAAACATTAATTTAATAATTATTATTGCAGACTAAAAACTATTTTTAAATACAATATTGGATGGATTTTGTTTGTGTTTAACTGTAACATGGTACGAAATATCAGCGCTATAGAGATATTATTTAGGAAGATATCCATAAAAGTCTGAGAAACTGATTTAACATTAGAAGCTCTATTCTTTCTGTACTCATAACTTTGAAACGGTAAGACCTAATGACATGAAATTTGGTATCTGAAGTTAAATATTAATATAGATACGAAATTGTGTGTCGAAATAGGGGCTTCTCATTGGAAATTATGAAGTTGGTGCAGAATTTAAGACCGTCCTTTATGGAAATGTTGTTTATGTGGATTAATAGAAGATGTTAATTCCTGTCAAACGCCATCTTTGAATTGCTCGAATGAAGAGGAGTGGTTAGTTTTTTCTGCGACTGTACATCTAGTGTAGAATAAAACATTTGACGCCTTGTTGGCAACAATTGACAAAAGATATAAGAAATGATGACATAAAGTTAAAATAATCCACCGTTTAGAATTCACAAAACAATTCCCTAATACGGTTGAAATTAAGTCCAACCATGCGAAGCATAGAAGCGTGTTTTGAAAATCAGAAATAATACTTCAAAGCAAAAAGTGCTAATGCACCACAACAAATTGGAAATACATCTAATAGAATTTCAAGAATCAGGACCCTGAAAATGTCAATCAAAAATGGAGATAATATTGGAAAATCTATTACCAATAATTCAAAATACAACTTTTGATTTCTGGAATAGTTCGAGCATACGAATCGCGACGGTTGCTATTTAATCAAATCGAATATAAGCATTATAAGGAATAAACTTTCTTTTCTCGAGAGGGATTTTCGGGCAGGGGAATTGGTTTCGTTCGAGTATCTTTCATCCATAAATAACACAAACCCCGATGCCACTTTCTCAAACAAATGTTTGTAAAATTGATGTGCTTCGCTCGGCTTCTTTACAAAATTTATTTGATGCCGAAAACAAATTCAATTCAGTTTTTAAGGAATATAAGGACATGGGGGATGACGTTTGGAATTTTAAGTTCTCTTTGGAAGGGTTCTTGAAAGGTTAAGCAAATTACTCGACATTCGAAATTTGGAACTGTCTGGTTATATGATTATATCAGCTAATTTAAGGCTATTATGCAAAACATACTCTGCCAAGACAATTTAAATGTACCTTTAAGGCCTAAAAGCTTCTGGCCTAAGTGTTTAACCCTCTGAGGGGTTCACACGCATAATTCCAGGGGCCGCGGTAGCCTAGTTGGAAGATCATCGGATTAGCAGCCGGAGGGTTGCGAATCCCAGACTCCAGCCAAAGACCGTCGTATACATGGGGACTGGTGCCCGTTAAATCTGTCGTGCCCTCAAACGTCCTCACGTTGGCTTAGCGTGGAAATTTGGAGAGTGGGATGCCAGCTCAGATGTGACTTCATCAGCTGACCGTGGTTCAAAATTATGTAGTTTTGTCGTCGAATCTTTCCCTTCGGGATTGATCCCGGACCGTAACCAATAGTCCGTTGTGTTTCTTTAGTGTGACGTTAATTAACCACCAACTAACCACGCATAATTCCACCTTGTAGCCTGCAATCTTCCCTGTATGACTTCTAACCAATTTAGACCTTCACCAATAGAATCTGTGCGCAGGATTTTATTCTAAGGAAGCATTAGAATCTTTCCAATGAATAATATTCGCAGGAAATGGCGAACAGAATTTTACTAAAGCATTCTCTTCTAAGGAAAGGAGCAATAGAATCTTCTCAAAGGATTTTATTACATGGAACTGAGCAATAGTAACTTTCCAAAGAAATCTATTCCAAGCAAGGACCAAATTTAGAAAATTTGACTAGAAATCCAAACACGCAAAAAAATTAACTCACTTATCGGTACTCAATTAAAACAAAAGTCGATAAATGGAACGGAATAGAACTACCTTTCGCTGTATCCATAACATGCCGCAGAAAAGTAATATTGCGAACTCGCTTATTGAATAACGATGATAGAAAAGTACAAAATTTCGTTAAATAAAAATCAAATTTTCTATTCTCTTCTGGGTTACTGAGAGTAATACCCTACTTCTGGGTATTGAGAGTAATAAGTTACTTCTGGGTACTCATAGTAATAAGTTACATCTGGGCACTACGGATAAAAACTATTTTTGAGTACTTTGAGGAAGTTACCCTTCTGGGTATTAAGAATATACAAGTTTCTTCTAGGCTAAAAGTGGTAAGTTACTTCTGGGTTACTGAGAGTAATAAGTTACTTATGGGTAATAAAAGTAATAAGCTAGTTCTGGATATTGAGAGTAATACTCTACTTCTGGGTACTGAGATTAATGAGTTACTTCTGGGTATTCAGAGTTTTTTGTAATTTTGGGTACTAAAGGTTTTTAAATATTTCTGAGTACTAAGAGATAAATTACTTCTGGGTAATGAGAATAGTACTTCTGGGTACTTAGAATAATAAGTTACATCTGGGCACTATGGGTAATAAACTATTTTTGTGTACTTCGAGCATAGGTTACGCTTGGATATTATGAGTGTATAATAAGTTGCTTATCTGGGAACTAAAAGTGGTAAGTTACTTATGGACACTAAAAGTAATAAGTTAGTTCTGGATATTGAGAGTAATACTATACTTCTGGGTACTAAGATTAATGAGTTACTTCTGGGTACTAAGATTAATGAGTTACTTCTGGGTACTCAAAGTTTTTTGTAAATATGGGTACTATATGTTTTTAACAATTTCTGAGAGAATAAATTACTTATGGGTATTAACAGGAATAAGTCACATCTGGGTACAAAAAAGTTGTTTCTGGATACTAAAAGCGATACGTTTTTTCTGGAAACAAAGAGTTATAAGTTACTTAAGGGTACAAAGAGTAATAAGTTACTTCTGTAAGTTATAATTTACCTCTTGGGTACATTTATTTTCGAGTTAATTCTTGCTACTACTGTTTTGACTTGTAAGCCGATGATAAAATAAACGTAGTCCCTTATTCTTCCAAATAAAAACAAGAATTTGTCATAATCTAAAACCCATACAAATTAACTCACTTATAAAACAAAAGTCGATGAAAGGAACTACTTTCCGTTGCTGTATCCGTTACATGCCGCGCGAAAAGAAATAATCCGAACTCGCTTATTGAATCACGATTATTGAATCACAAATTTCGTTAAAAAATCAATCTCCGCTTCAGTTTACAGATACCGCGCAACACATCCGGGTACACTGCTTTTCACTCCCACAACGACATCGATAAAAATCTGCTGATTTTTCGGATCTCGTGTAATTACAAGGAACAGCTCTCCGTCCTTAGCGCTGTACCGAATTTTTAAACTGCCGTCACAAAAAACTCGCTTTTTAACTTCCGGAATTGAGAAAAAAGTCGGGCCTTTTTTTGAGGGGCACACGTAACTAATTCTCGTTTACTTTGCCATCTTTTTACTTCTCCCGCTCGACCAATAACTCTCTTCACAACCCGACCAGAAACTGTTTCGTGAAGAAAGAAGGAAAAAAGGATAAGGAAAAATGCATTAACCATAAGCAAAAGCGATGGCAATTCTAACGGATTTTCTTAACATCAAAACTACATGATTAATACGAGCAGAGAAAAACACACAAGGGGACGCAGGAAAGCGACTGTTAGCGTAAATAAAACAAAGTTAATGTAGGAGAAGAAGTCAGAGTTTGGGAGGAGGGTGGAAATGACTAGGTGCTTATATTTATGGCAAAAATGACTTGATGAAACGCTTGAATTATTTGCACAATATTTCACGCTGAAGACATTATTCAGCAAAGAACAAAACTTCACAAGATGAAATTCTGAGGGTGTCTACATTTACAATATTAAATACCATTTGCTAGGAAAGTATTCAATGAAATGCTTGGCTCCATAAACGAAGCCAATAAATAATCTTCCTTTTATGTATTTAAATGTTTCTCGAGTAGGTTGTATAGACTGAGCTATTAATCTTTTTTCCTTGCATATATCTTAAGCATGGCTGGAAGGATTAATCGTGAAATACTCGAGCACTCCAGATTGTTTGTGTTTATTTGTGGAGAATGAAAATAACGAAGTAGGGAAACGTATAATTTACGGAACGTTAATGGGTTAGGTTATATTTGAAATGATTTTGAAGGTTTGGCAAAACTGAAATATGCAAGTGTAACAGCTTTATACATCGACGTTACGTCTTTGTAACGGTTCATTAACAGTCGAATCCAGGGTTCAGAATGTGCTCAAGAGTTGCTTAGTAACAGCTCTCATCAACAATCGTATCCAATACTCAGAGAAGTCTTATAGTAGCTCATTAACATTCGAATCCAATGTTGAAAGTTCTCAAGAGTCGTCTTGCAACAGCTCATTAACAGTCGAATCCAACTCTCAGAGAGCGCTCAAGAGTCGTCTTGCAACAGCTCATTAACAGTGGAATCCAACTCTCAGAGAGCGCTCAAGAGTCGTCTTGCAACAGCTCATTAACAGTGGAATCCAATACTCAGAGAGTGCTCAAGAGTCGTCTTTCAACAGCTCATTAACAGTCGAATCCAACTCTCAGAGAGTGCTCAAGAGTCGTCTTGCAACAACTCATTAACAGTGGAATCCAGTTCTCAGAATGTACTTGCGAGTCGCCTCGAAGTAACTCAACAGTCCAATCCAGTGCTCAAAAGTGCTCAAGAGTCACCTTGTAATAGCTCATTAGCAGTCGAATCTCGTGCCCAATGCGTGTTTGCGAATCGTCTCGTAATAGCTGAACTTTCGTTTCATGTAATCAAAATATATTTCAGAGTCAGCTTGAACGTCGAATCCAGTAACCAGAGCGTGCTCACTAGTCAGTACTAAATTCTAGTGCTAAGAATTATAATGGGTACTAAAAGTAATTATTTACTTCTCGTTACTCAGAGTAATAAAACACTGGATATTAAAAGTAATAAGTTATAAATTACTTCTGGGGTACTGAGAATGATAAGGTTTCTGTGTACTGAGTGTAATAAGATTCTGGGTACTAAAAGGAATGCATTACTTTTGGATACTAAGAACAATAAGTTTCTTCTGGAGTAATAAACTATTTTTGAGAAAATACAAATTTCGTTAAAAAATCAAAGTTTATTTTCTCCTTAGGGTTACTGAAAGTAATACGCTACTTCTGGGCACTAAAAGTAATAAGTTGCTCTGGATATTGAGGGTAATACTCTACTTCTGGGTACTGAGATCAATGAGTTACTTCTGAGTACTCGGAATTTTTTGTAATTCTGGATACTTCAGGTTTTTAAGCATTTCTGAGTACTAAGAAAATAAATTAGTTCTGAGTGCTGAGAGTAATAAGTTACTTCTGAGTACTCAGAGTAATAAGTTACACCTGGGTACTACGGGCAATAAATTATTTTTGAGTACTTCGAGGATAAGTTACTTCTGTGTTACTAGGGTAATAAGTTACTTATGGACACTAAAAATAATAAGTTGCTCTGCATATTGAGAGTAATACTCTACTTCTGTGTGTATTGAGATCAATGAGTTCTGGGCACTCAGAGTTTTTCATAATTCTGGATACTTCAGGTTTTTAAATATTTCTGAGTACTAAGAAAATAATTAGTTCTGAGTGCTGAGAGTAAAAGTTACTTATGGGTACTCAGAGTAATAAATTTCTTTGGAAATTGAATAATAATTCCAGTTCTATCCTTTATAGCTTTATCCTTTTTAGCTTCTGAAGTGAAAATAGTTATTTTATTAAATAATTAAAGGAAATATAAATGATATTTTACATATAATCTGAACAAGTGGGAAATTAAAATGTAACTGTACAGAAAATGGTTACATTGAATTCCACCACTAACCAGACATTCACTACAGAAAATACAAAATAGAAATATATCCTTCCAACCATAATACCTCTATATAGCCCAGAAGTTTCTAGATTTTTACCACGATACGGTGACATTACTCATTGATTTTGTGAACAGTCTAACAGTGTCGATATCTGATGTCGATATTGTTAATAATATCTCTTTTCGCTGCGATACAGTAAAGGAGAATAAGACAAAAAAGATTGGAATGCACAATATTTGCCTCAAATAAAAGCTTGATTTATTTATACAATATCTAACTTACAAGCTTTTCACAACCCTCTGAAGTTCGTGAGAATTGCGAGTAGTGTAGTTTGCTTTTACCCACAATTTATTTGATGACTAAATAACCATATATTTCTAAAAATTCAATAGATTCTTTCAACTTTTAGAACGATTCTATTGTTCCTTTCTCCTTAGAATGGAAACCGGAGGGTTGCGAGTTCGAATCCAACCAAAGACCGTAGTGTACAAGGGGGATGGTGCACCTTTAATCTGTCGTGGCCTCAAATGTCCTCACGTTGGCGAGGTGCGGAAGTTTAGAAAGTGGGGTACCAGCTCAAGTGTTGACCTCGTCATCTGACCATGGTTCAAAATTACGAGGTGTTATCCTCGGATCTTTGCCTTCGGGTTTGATCCCGGACCGTCGCCATTCACCCGTTGTGTTGATCCAGTGCGACGTTAATTAACTACTTACCTACCTACATACCTTATAATAGAATCATTTGGAAAGATTCTATTGGCCCATTCTATATAATAAATTTCTTTGGAAAGATGCTATTGGTCAAGAAAGTCAAAACTGGTTAGATTCTATTGCTCATTTCCTTAGAATAGTTAAATAGTTTAGTTTCCGTAAAATAGTTATTTAATACATAGAATTAAAGAGTTATCCTTTTGGTAAATGTTACTTGATGAAACAACAGTTCTTACAAACATGAACTGAACTTCAATGACGGGATTTTAATCCAAGGAAAGAATGAAGAGAATCTTTTCAAAGGATTTTAATCTAAGGAAAGAATATGAAGAGAATATTTTCAAAGAATTTTAATCTAAGGAAAGAATATATGAAAAGAATCTTTCCAAAGGATTTTAATCCAAGGAAAGACTGAAGAGAATCTGTCCAAAGGATTTTAATCCAAGGAAAGAATGAAAAGAATCTGTTCAAAGGATTTTAATCTAAGGAAAGAATATATGAAAAGGATCTTTCCAAAGGATTTTAATCCAAGGAAAGACTGAAGAAAATCTGTCCAAAGGATTTTAATCCAAGGAAAGACTGAAGAGAATCTTTCCAAAGGATTCAGTCATACAGAATGAGTCAATAGAATCGTTCCAAATAATTGTGTTCAAATGGAAGGACTAATTGATTCTCTCTCTCCAAAGGTTGATAGAATCCATGAATTCCATAAAAAGAGGGCCGCGGTAATCTGGTAGCCACTGATTAGAAACCTGAGGGTTGCGAGTTGGAAACTATGTCCAGCCAAAGACCGTCGTGTACATGGGGCTAGTGCTCGTCATCTCTGTCGTGGTCTCAAATGTCCTCACGTTGGTCTGAAGTTATATGTCCTGTGTTTGGAGCGGCTTGGCCAAATATGGCCACTGAGCAATGGAACCATCAACCAAGCGCTCTGTTGGGTTAGAATCCCAGTCTAGGCATGGTTGTTCACGATCCAATTTAAGCTGTAGGTTCCACTTTAATTTCATTCTAGCAAAAATGTCCTGATAGTGACAAACCAAACCGATTATCACTCAAGCAACAGCAGAAATTAAAATGATCATTTGGAAATATTTCATTTCCGTAGACTTTAGAAAGCCAAATGCAGATGGCGCTAGTGTGGTGTGGGGTGAAAGCAACACTACACTGCTCGCCCCCGCAAATGTCGTCAGAGAGTTAATTAAAGTTGAAAAATCTGATTGTGATATTTTAATTTTACTCTTCAGCGCAATGAAATGAAATAAGCCTGAAAAGAAAGGATTTTTAATTCCAGGCTTCATAGGCCATTACGGGGTGAAGTTTTTGCGTTATCGTCCTTCCTCACACCCAGATACCGGCGTCATTGAATTTTGCCTCATTCGACGATTGCTTTAAACACCCTAAGAGAGCCAGAAGGGGTCGAGCGATCGATTGGGCAATTCGGGAGGTTTTTATTTTCGTTTATTTCTTTCCCTCTGTCCTTTTAACATTTTGTTATCAAAGGACGGCTGGATACGCGGGAACACAAATTCCTCCCTCGCCGGCCGCTTAAACTTTCCTAAAAGCGATTGTGCTCCGAATTCTTTACAAAACTTCAATCCAAAGAGAATGGCATCCGAATCCGCACCTCGGGAGTAATACAATTAGCGTGAATATAATTACGAAATTTCGCGCAAAAACTCGCTGCTGGGAGAAAGATGGCGCGGTTCAATCAGTTTTGCTAATTGTTTGAAAAAATCTGAACTTTGTATTAATTCAATAAGAGAGGAAATTGTTTAAATGCCACTTTCTTTATAACGCCTGTGAAGAATGGGTCCCGAATTAAGCACGATCTTCTCTCGTTCTTCTGAGATATAGTTGTAAGGAAGTTTCGGAGTTTTCATTTTTATTCAAATTTCAGGATTAACCCTCGTGAAATTTACGAGTCGTGTTGATTTTACACCACAACGCACTTAAATCTGCATCTTTCTGAGGGATGCATGTTGCATCCCTTTGGAAGAGTAACGGATTAGCAACCGGTGGGGTGCGAGTTCGAATCTATCCAAAGACCGTCGTATGCATGGGATCTAGTGCACGTTAAATCTGTCGTGGCTTCAAATGTCTTCACGTTGGTGTGGTGTGGAAGTTTATAGAGTGGGGTGCCAGCTCAGGTGTTGCCTCGTCATCTGACAGTGGTGCAAAATTACGTGGGGTTGTCCTCGATCTTTCCCTTTGGGATTGATCTCGGACCATCACCAGTTGTGTTGCTCCAGTGTGAAGTTAATTAAAATACCTACCTACTATGGATTGTTGCTTTAGAAATCTTCTATTGGTGATTAGAATAGAATCCTTTCGAGCGATAATATTGGTACTTTACTTGGAATGGAATCCTTTGGAACGGTTCTATTTTCCCGTTTTGTAGAATAGAATCGCTTGTTAAGATTGCATTGATCCTTTCCTTAGAATAGAATACGTTGGAAATATTTTATTGGTCCTTTCCTTGGAATAAAATCTTTTGGTACGATAATATTGATACTGTACTTGGAATATATAATTTGGAAGAATTCTATTGTCCCATTCTATAGAATAAAATCCAATGTAAAGATTTTAATTGGTCCTTCCTTAGAATAGAATTAATTGGAAAGATTCAATTGCTCTCTTCCTTTGAATGCTTTACTTTGGAAAGATTCTATTGCTCTCTTCCTTTGAGTGCATTACTTTGGAAAGATTCTATTGCTCTCTTCCTTTGAGTGCATTACTTTGGAAAGATTCTATTGCTCTCTTCCTTTGAGTGCTTTACTTTGGAAAGATTCTATTTCTTTCCATAGAATAGAGGTAGGTAGGTCATTGAATTAACGTCTCACTGGAGCAACACAACGGGATATGAGTGACGATTCGGGATCAATTCCGGGGTTGATTGTTTCGGGGTTGATGTCGAAAGGGCCATATTTGGCCAATCTGCGCCAAACACAAGACGTAATGTCAAGTAATTGCGAAAGGGGAGGATGGAGAAGAAAAAGTAGAGAAAGATCGTTTGGAATCCTGGGGAAACGACCCTCATGTTTACAGCAAACCCCACGGGAAAAACTAGATAACTTGGGTACCTCGAATTCCTGAGAGAAAGATTCGAGGACAACACCTCGTAATCTTAAACTATGGTCAGATGGGGTCGTTAGAATAGAATTCATTGAAAAGATTTCATTGCTCCTTTCCTTGAAATCGAATCTATTGAACAGATTCTATTGATCAGCAGGGGTGAAATTGGTTAGAAGTCATTCAAGAAAAAGGTGGAATTATGCGTGTAAGCCTCTCAGAGGGTTAAATCATGTCGGGTTAGACTGAATGATGTAAAGGTTGATTGTTTAAACTTTATGGTGCAAAGGCCAAGTGGTGATAAATACAAGAGATACAACGTCAATTGTACAGTCCCGGAAAAATCACCGAACCGCTCCCTTAATTTCGAGCACAATTCAAAGTATAGTGAATTCAAAGATATTTTCAATAGGGAATAACTTTCTCTACAAATTCAAATGCAAAAAGTAATGCATAAGGAAACGTCTTCACATCAAATTTTGCACAAACAACAAAATTTCCAATAGAAACACCATGTTTTGAAGCCTTAATTAGATTCTGCATCATTAAATTAGTTTAAATATGAAATTTCATGACTATTATCTTTATATCAGGAGATATTGAATGTTAAAGTAGCTGTCAATTTCAAGGATCATCTCCGCATTGAAACTAGCTATTCGTAGATCCAGATTAATTGCAGTTATAGCTACCCGAATTTCAAATTGGAACACTATTTCAAACGTATTTGTCAGCGCGTGCAAATGATCTGAGAATTGTGATATTTATTATGCAAGTGAAAACGATTCGAGAATTCCATGTGCAAACGATCCGAGAATTATCCGAGGTTTGTCAGACGTTTTTTAAACTTTTGGTTGCCCCCTAATATCGCAATAAAGATGAAAATTTAATGTAACTCAAAAATTAACGACTGGAATGAGCTGAAATGTTGCATGGTCATATTAGAAGTCCTTCTGAATGGATTCCCATCAAAATATAGTAAGGTTCCAATTTATAATTTTTTCAAACATTAATTGAATAATTATTGCAGACTAGAAACTATTTTTAAAATAAAATATTAAGTGAATTTTGTTTGGGTTGTTTAACAGTAACAGGATACAAAATATCAGCGCTATAGAAATATTATTCAGGAAGGTATCCATAAAAGTCTAAGAAACTGATTTAACATTAGGAGCTCCAATCTTTCTGTACTCATAACTTCAGAATGGATATCAAACTGACATCAATATGAATATCAAGGATGTTAGTAGATAAAGGTGAGCTATTTGTTTATTTGTGGATGAGTTTAGTGGGATAAATATTTTTCCAAAAGTCAGTGAACTCTGGGTGAGTTAAAAATGATTAAATCACCTATGTAGCGATCGAAGCTAACAAATTTAGCTGTGTGCGATCTTTCATAAAATGGAGGTAAAGGTTAGCTAGAATGCTGGAAAAATGGGTACTTTGGGGTATTCCTTGTACTTGTTGGAATATATATCTTCACCATTAAAGATAAAATTATTGAGGACGCAAAGATTGATAAGGCTATTCTAATATTGTTGAGAAATATTAAGAAGGTTAAATTCAGTGTAGTAGGAGTTAAGAACATCTATAAGGTTATGCAGCGGGATACTAGTGAAGAGGTCTTTAAAATCGAAGGAGTCAATTTGTGAGTATTGTTACTTTGCTTCACCTTTGTTCTGGTTCTTACTTGCATTTTGTTTTCGTTTGTATTTGGGTTCTCTTATTTGATTTTTGGTGATGGTCTCTCTCTCTCTATATATATACATATATATATATATATATATATATATACATATATATATATATATACATATGTTATAATAACAGATCTTGTAAGCCTGCAGTCGTGACTAGAGTGGTATAAGGCAACCGGAGAGAATGATCCATTGGTAGTGAGTGTAATGCAGATTCCACAAATGGAGAGGTATGAAAATTCTTTATTAATTCAATAGACTAGTAGTTACATCATGAGGTTGTTGAGGGTTTGAAGTTTGAACCCAAGAGGCTCGTGAAAGAATAAATAGTTTACAAAGATCTCGCTAGAGGGATTAGTATGAAGAAAAATATTATTGGACCAGGGGATTTAACAAGAAAGTTCATTGGTAGAAGTCGGTGGTTTTACGAAGGAGGAATGTGATCTTACATATGCGATTTGAAAGCAGGAGAGTCCTTGGGAGGTCCAAGTTACCGAGGCGGCTTGAGTTCAAAGGTGAAAGGGGGTCGCAAGATATGTCCGTGGGAGGTCCAGTTAACGAGACGGCTTGAGTTCAAAGGTGAAAGGCAAGATACTGACCACTTAGATAGGGAGACAAAGACTGGGATAAAAGGGGACCGCTAAGGGGTAATCTGCAGTGAAAATTGTACTTAGGGGGTTATTTTTAGGTATCGCTTCATATATATATATATATATATATATATATACACACAGAGAGAAAGAGAGAGATCGAGAAAGAGAGAAAATCTTTCCAAAAGATTCTGTGGCGCAGAATGGGTCAATAGAAACTTTATAAAGAACTATTCCGAGGAAAATATCTATTGAATCTTTCTAAATGATGAAAGACCCCTCGATTCTTACAAAAGATGTGTTCATTTAGTCATTAGGTGTGTTGTGAGGCAAAAGCAACACTACTCCCAAATCTCACGATATTGAGAGAGTAGGTAAATAGGTAATTAATTAACATCGCACTGGAACAACAGAACGGGCTTTTGGCGACGGTCCAGGATCAAACCCGATCCGAGGACAACACCACGTAATTTTGAACCACAGTCAGATGACGAGGTCACACCTGAGCTGGCACCCCACTCTCCAAACGTCCACAGCATGCCAACGTGAGGACATTTGAGGCCACGACAGATTTAACGTGCACCAGCCCCCTTGTACACGATTGTCTTTGGTTGGAATCGAACTAGCAGCCCTCTGGCTGCTAAACCATTACTCTTCCAACCAGGCTACCGCGGCCCGACGCTGAGAAGGCTAAAGTTTGTACATTAAGTTTTGGGACACCCTGCACTTAAAACAGTCTACGCATTATTTCTTGTTGAACCTAAATTTTTTGCTAAAAATGCATCGTCGTGGATTAAGTCATTTGAAGAGAAATTGCTAATAACTAAAATAACTTCGCTTTACGTTCTTTAAGATGAAAAAGTATGACACATGTATGAAACACTTGTAGAGAAAATCTGAGCAAAATTTGAATAAAATGTTCGATTAAAATTGAAATTGAGAGAATAAATATTACTCTAATTTATTTCTGATTGAGTATATGAACATATAAAAATATTATGTATACATTTGAAATGTTCTCTTGACATTTTATAACACATAAAAATGGGTTTGGTAAACGCATGTGAAAAAGTAAATACTGTTTTGTTGAGAGAAATGTTTCAAATCTAAATCCCGAATAAATCTTTGTTGGTAAGATAAGGGTAAGATTTTTAAGATGATAAGGGTAAGATTTTTATTTTCCAATTCTACCAGGAATATTTACACATAAAAACTCAACAAGTTTTGGGTATCAATGGTAATTACACTAACCTAATTACTTATTACTAATTTCTTCAAACAGAAATTTAAAAGATTTAAACAATAATAAAATACGACAGAAAGACTATTGTAAGGGATTGCATTAGAAAAACTACTTAATGGTTATTGAAGAAAATTTAAGTTAATTAAACATCGATGGGGAAAACATAAAAAGTTTAATGGGTTACAATACACTTATAGTGCCTAGAATTTAAAATGCGTTACTTTCTTTAAAAGCATCGATAATGAAAAGTAAATTTGTCAATGCAAAATTTGGATATTTTTATTCGAAATCTAACCGTAAATAGAATACAACAGAAAAGATGGTGAAAATGAGGGAGTTGGCAAATCTAAATGGCAATTGAAGAAAAATTAAGATAATTAAGCATCGAATGAAAAAAGAACACATTTTATGAGTTACAATATGTGTGCATATAATGCTTACGAAATTAGAATGTTTACTTTCTTAAAAAGCAACTCAAAGGAAAAAAA
Source organism: Meta bourneti (assembly GCA_933210815.1). Classification (NCBI taxonomy): domain Eukaryota; kingdom Metazoa; phylum Arthropoda; class Arachnida; order Araneae; family Tetragnathidae; genus Meta; species Meta bourneti. The sequence goes on along the minus strand of OW119934.1, from coordinate 79,270,458 downwards.
AATTGTGAATGTAGTTTTAACATTTCCATTTCAAATTTAAACACGAATAGAGTACGACAGAAAGGATGTTGAAAGTGAGGGAATTTAATAACCTAAATGATAATTGAAGACAGTTCAAGATGTTGAAGCATCGTTTGAGAAAATGTGGTACTTTTCATGGGATACTATGGATAGAGTGCTTACAAAATTAAAATGTTTTTGTTCTCGAAAAGTAACGTAAAGGTAAAATAAATTTGTGATTATAATTTGGATATTTCGATTAATATAATTACATTATTTAGAATTTGGAAGCCTACTCAGATCTCATGTATATTTAAAACTCCCGAGGAAAGTAAAATGAACGTAATAACGGTGGTTCTGCAGTCGTCGTTCACGATTATACTAGAAATTGGGCAAAATGACAAATTGAAACTTGGGACCTTATTTCAATTTCGAGAAAGCTCCGCATGTCTCACTGTAGTCTATGGGAGATGTGATATCGGTTGGTGTTTTCCTGTCAAAATTCTTCGTTGTGCCCTCTGGTGCTTTTTGTATGTGTGTTTAGAAGATTTGTGGTCGATTCTCTGAAAGCAATAAATTTAGTCAAGCGATGACAATGGTAGAATGAAGTTGATTTATAATTTTTCCTTGGGTGCCATTTTTTATCACAGAAAGAGATTACGACTTTTTCTACCGACATGGTTTAGATATAAACTCTTTCGGCTACAGCGGAAGACATTAGATTGGACGGATGCTAGGTTTGAGCGCTGGAGATATTTTAAAATATTACTGCGCCTTGTCTTTTCCCTGTAAGTAATGGATGAAATTTAAAACTAAATAGAGCAGCGTACAGACAAGTGACTTGAGATAAAGTAATGTAATGCATATCCGGGAAATAACATAACATATGTGTTCTGAGATTTTGAAATATGTAATATGACTTTAGGCAATAAATTATTGTTTGACAGTTATTTTATGGTGAATGTACTTCTATCTGAAATGTACTTATATGTTTGTAGCTTTAATCATCTAAGAGGTTAACACCCATAATTCCACTTTGAAACCTGTAATCTCCCATGTATGACTTCTAACTAGTTTTGGCCTCCTTGACCAATATAACCTTTCAAAAAATTCTACTCTAAGGTAATAACGAATATAATCTTTCGAAAAATCCTAGTCTAAGGAAATGAACAATAAAATCTTTCCAAAGGATTCTGGTATTAGGAAATGACAAATGAAATCTTTCAGAGAATTCTAGTCTAAAGAAATGACAAATAAAATCTTTCCAAAAGGTTATATAGTTAGGAAATGACCAATAAAATCTTTTCAAAGATTTATATTCTAAGGAAATGATAAATAGAATCTTTCCAAAAAATCCTACTACAAGGAACTTGTCAATAAAATTTTTCCAAAACATTATCTTCTAAGAAAAGACAAATAAATCCATCCAAAAGATTATAATCTCAGGTAGCTAGGTATGTATTTTAATTAACGTCACACTGGAGCAACGCAACGGGCTATTGGTGACGTTCGGGATCAATCCCAAAAGGACCGGAGAACAACACACGTAATTTTGAACCACGGTCAGATGACGAGGCAACACCTGAGCTGGCCCCCCCCACTCTCCAAACTTCCACACCACGCCAACGTGAGGACATTTGAGGCCACGACGGATTTAACGTGCACCAGCTCCCCTTTGTATACGACGGTCTTTGGCTGGATTCGAACTCAACCCTCCTGTTGCTAGTCCGTTACTCTTTAAACCGGGCTACCGCGGCCCCTATGTAATCTAAGGAAACGACCAATACAATCCTTCCAAAGGATTCTATTCTAAGGAAAGGAGCAATAGTGTATTTCCCAAGGATTCAGGCCGTGGTAGCCCGGTTGGAAGAATAACGGACTTGCAACCGGAGGGTTGCGAGTTCGAATCGAACCAAAGATCGCCGTGAAGAAGGGGGGCTGGTGCACGTTAAATATGTCATGACCTCAGATGTCCTTACATTGGCGTGGTGAGGAAGTTTGGAGAATGGAGTGCCAGCTCAGGTGTGACCTGGTATTCTGACCATGGTTCAAAATTACATGTTGTCCTAGGATCTTTCCCTCGGGTTTGGTCCCGGACCGTTGCGAATAGCCAGTTGTGTTGCACCAGAGCGATGTTAATTAAATACCTACCTAATTTCAAAAGGATCGTCGTCTAATTAAAGGGAAAATAGGATCTTTCCAGATAATTCTAATTCTAAGGAAAGGACCAATATATTATTTCTAAAGGTTGATAGAATCCATGGATTCTTTCAACGTATTGGTGCGATTATATAGTCAAGTGTGTGTTATGGTGTAAAAACAACTCCACACTACTCGGGAAAATCTCGTGACGCTCAGAGGGTCAAATTTACCACACTATAGCAACCTTTAATTTAATGACTCGTTGCGATATAACGGCCTATTGAAAAGGCTCCTGCAGTTCTACTTTCACCGTGGTCTTGCATTATGATTGTTATAGAGGCACGCAATGCGTCGTAAATCTACATATTAATTTATTTAATCATTTGCAATTTTACATATACATTACATGTATAAAAGATCGCCCTTACATCAAATAAAGATGCTTGATGCAAATCTGATTTGAGTTCCACACTGATCATACAAGCACTAAGTTCGTGAACATTTCGGGCCGCGGTAGCCCGTTTGGAAGTGTAACGGATTAGCAACCGGATTGTTGCGAGTTCGAATCCAGCCAAAGACTGTCGTGAACAAAAGGGACTGGTGCACGTTAAATCTGTCGTGGCCTCAAATATGCTCACGTTGGCGTGGTGTGAAAGTTTGGAGAGTGGGGTGCCACCTCACAGATGTGACCTCGTCATCTGACCGTGGTTCAAAATTACGTGGTGTTGTCCTCGGATCTTTCCCTTCGTGTTTGATCCCGGTCCGTCGGCAATAGCCAGTTGTGTTGCTCCAGTGCGACGCTAATTAAAATACATACCTACCTCGTGAACATATATACATATAAAGCAATGTTGGCTCTATACAATGTCTCTTCTCTATACAAATCTGAACCGTTTGACCAATCTACACAAAATTTGGTACACTTATTCTTTGGAACCCTGCGGGTAACCTAGGATAAATATTAACCCCCGTTCTATTTGTCTTGGGTGTGCAGAGGGGTGTAACTTCCCTTCGTCCTGGACAGAGCACTTTCTAGAGGGCGCTCTCTCCCGATCTGACTGTGCAGATGATGTCAGAGTTAACGTCTTCAGGAGTCGCCTCTCAAGATGACCTTGGAGGTTTTTAGAATCTTAGAGTGTGATGCAATCGCAGATGGGTGCGGTTGCGCTGAAAAACGCTCGTTATCATATCGTTTATGAATCCCGTCTGTAAGTTTTTAAACTGTAGCTTTATTATTGGAATGTAAATTTTAATGATAATATAAGATTATTTGTTTAGAAAGTGGTCTTTTTTTATCGTCGATATAGTACGGGGGCTAAAGACAATTCGAAATCCTCATAGGAATAATATTGAGTATTTAAACGATCAATGTCAGATCAATTCACACCAAATTTGGTACATTCATCCTGCAGAATTCTGCGGTACACATAGGCTATATATTAACCCTGTTCGATTTGTCCTGGGTCTTCAGGGGGCTAAAAACAATTCGAAATTGGCATAGGAATAATATTGAGTAATATTACGATGAATTATAAACAATTCAGCCCGAGAAACGCCGGGTAATTCAGCTAGTTTCATATAATATGTAGCATTGGTGCGGAGGTAGCATGGTTATGGAGATGTATAGTGGGGGATCAAATATGTGTGGATAGAATGTTCAAGAGAATGGTATTCAAATACTAGTCTTTGGCATTGGACGCTGGGGTGTCTATAATGCAGGGCACGCTGAGATGAGGAAGAAGCTACGGGGCCAGAAATCACTTTTTAACGTTTAACTTTAGTTTGTCGAAGAGTTTGTTCTTTTCCCGTCATCCACTAACAAGAGATTCCCAGTTTCGTTCTTTGTCAGTTGCTCCACCTCCCATAAAATTCAGCTTCATACCCAATGATCTGACCAATGCCAGCAAGTCCACACATCCCGAATTCAATCGCTGCCGGCAGCTTGACCCCTCCCAATTCACGATGCCGTATATCGTTCCGTTTCATATTGCTCATTGCTTTTCAACTAGTCACGTTATGGTGACAACGACTGATATAGCGACTGCCGAAAAGGTAAAAATCTCGTTACATCGACCTTCATTTGGCGGGATCTCCTGGCTTGTTGAGGCGATTTAGGTTTTGTTGATTCGGTGAGGATGTTTCGGGGCTAAATTGGTGGGTTTTGGGACTCACCGTTCCCCAAACGCTTCGAGTTTCTATTTTACATATTATGTATAATTTCAGTACAGATAACTGGGTGCCCTTTAGCAGGCGAAGCCTCCTCTACACATAAAGAGCATTTGCTTTTGGTGTGTACGTGCTTCACGTACCCGAGGTACTCTAGTGATGTATTCTTTTCCCATGGAGTTTATGCCTCTGGTAAACAGGAGGGTCGCAACTCTAGGGTATCCAAGCGATCTTTCTCTACTTTTGCCTCTCTTTCCCTTCTTTCACAATTACTTAACATTGTCTTCTGTTTGGCAAAGCTTGGCCAAATATGACCCTTGCGCAACCCATATTTCCCTTCCACGACATTTTTTTCACGATGTTGTCTTGTATTTGGATCAGCTTGGCAAAATATGGCCCTTGCGCCATAAATCCCCAAAACAACCAACCAACCCATTTTCTCCTTTCACGAATTAATTTTATTTGACATTGTCTTTTATTTGGCTGGCCAAATATGGTCTCTGCGCCATAAAACGCCAAAACAACTAATTACCCTAGACGAAACGCTCAGCATTGCCCATTGAGACCAAAGGAAAATTTTAGAAAGCGTCGATATAAAAACATCTTTGGAAAACGGAGATTTCCCAACTGTTTAGCATTTATTAAAGCACTCTTTTCCACAATTAAGAACAGGATACCATATTGAAAGCTACAGGTGGGCCGCCAAACGGGATGCTGAGAGGGGAAGAATACCCCCCGTCAAATTACTGTATCTAAATTTGCATCTATGATTATTCCAAACTTCAGATTGCCGGGAACTGTCATTTAGATTTGCTTCAAAACCAACACACATTTCTTTATCGATATATTAATTACGAATTAATTACTACGACTGCAAATGCGATTCTTTTGATACAGATTGTCAGGAACTATCGTTTAGATTTGCTTCCAAAATAATACATGATTCTTTAACAGTGTCAAAATAACTTTTTCAAGGTAGTGTTACAAGTTTAAAGCAGATATTGTTTAACCAAGTTCTACATAATCCAAGAACTTCTAAAATCAAATCTTGAATTAATTATGGGGCCATAGTGACTCAGTGGGTATGTCACTGTGCTAGCAACCTTCGAGTTGTAAGCGGCGCATTCCTCCCTGGGTGTATTTTTCTCTTCTGTGTCAGTAAAACTTTCATTGCGTGTGTCTATTTGATATTGTATGTCTTGTGTCTGGTGCAGCATGGTCAAATATGGCCCTTGCGCCATAAAATCCCAACAAACCAACCATCTCGAATTAATTATAAAGAATACTTGAAACTTACTGTATCTTGACTTCAAGCTTCAGATTGTCGGGAACTCATTTAGATTTGCTTCAAAACTAATACACGATCCTTTAACAGTGTCAAAATAATTTTCTCAAAGGAGAAAAGCATGTTACAAGAGTTAAATCAAGTTCTACACAAAATTAAAGCGTTTCGAAAATGAGATCTTGAATTATTTACAAAACATGCTTGAAACGGCTATTTAAACTTGCATCTAAAATGACTTCAAGCTGTCGGGAACTGTCATTTAGATTTGCTTCAACACCAACACACATTCCCTTAATCAGTATCAAAATAACTTTCTCAAACAAAGTAATAAAACTTATTACAAGTTTAAAGTACATATCATTAAAACCAAGTTCTATGTAATTAAAGCGCTTCAAAAATCAATCCCGAATAAATTTTAAGGAACACTTGAAACTCACTATATGTAAACTTGCACCAACGATGACTTCAAGCTTCAGATTGTCTGGAACTGTCATTTAGGTTTGCTTCAAAACTTATACGCGATCCCCTTATCGGTGTTAAAATAACTTTCTCAAAGTAATAAAACGTTTTACAAGTTGAAGTAGGTAGGTATTTATTTAATGTCGCATTGGAGCAACACAAAGGCCTATTGGCGACGGTCCGGGATCAAACCGAAGGGAAAGATCCGAGGACACCACGCAATTTTGAATCACGGTCAGATGACGAGTTTGAAGTTTAAAGTACATATCGTTGAGCCAATTTCTATATAATTAAAGCGCTTTGGAAATCAAATCTCGGATTAATTATAAGGAGCACTTGAAACTCACTGCATCTAACGTGACTTCAAGCTTCAGATTGCCGGGAACAGGCATTTAGATTTGCTTAAAACCAACGCACATTCCTTTACCGATATATTAATTACGAATTAATTACCACGACGCGATTCTTTTGATTTCCAGAGAAATCGCGGAAGGCACGACTTTATCTTTCATCAGAGAAATTACCTCGAGGAGGAAATAAGCTCTGACCGAATCTAGCAATCTTCTAGGACGAGGAAACAGGATTCCCTTCCGAGGTAAAAATTGACGGGTAATCTAGTTCTGTAGATGTGGTGCTTCACCGGCAATCAATCAATAGCATCTTAAGACGGAATATCGGAAATGATTAAATCAATTTCAGAACGAGTTCGAATGAGGAAGTTTTAGTTTCGCTTCCAGGTCCGAGGGTCTTTTTCTGGAGAACTTTTGCTCAGTTATGAAAGGATATTTTCATCGACGAGGATAATTGAGTTTGAATTGGGATCTAAAAGTTCCGTGTAGGATGTGGAAATTGTTTCGGGTGTTTTTAAATCTGCGGAGAGGAATAATTACTGAAATATTGAAAGTATCTAAGTTTGAGGAACTCGTCATTGGAGAGATACCTTTTAATAAATTGGACGGGGATTAGTTGGTATGAAAAAGGTTGAAGCGTTTTTCCTTCAAAGTTTGTTGTTTAAATCAACGTAATTTAATACTGTGCATGGGGAATTCTATTCGGACCGAATCCAGAAATCTTCTTCAAGGGAGAGAGAACAAGATTCCCTTTTGCGTTTTTCTTTGAAAATTTGGCTTCGTTGTGAAAGGATATTTTGATTGACGAGGATAATTGAGTTTGGATTGGGATCGAAGTTACGTGTAGGATGTGGAAATTGTTTCTGTTATTTTTAAATCTGGAGCTTGCTAAAATTTTTATATACTATGCATATAGAAAGAGAGAGAAGGTGGGAAAGACAAGACTGAGGGTGATGAATGAGGAAGAATCACATAAGAAATGTAAGAGAATGAGAAATACTGAGACAGATGAACCTGAGTGCGAATGATAAAGAAAGAGGATTGAATGAGTAATAAGAGAGAAAGTGGGGAGATAACAAGAAAGGGAGCAAGTGATTATAGGAGATAGATATAAAAATAGTCTGATAATGAATTAAAGAAGAAAGGTGTGTAAGAAATAGAAATTTATAGATTTTCAAAGGAGTGTAAGAGAAACAACAGGATTGATAGTGAAGGATGTGGGAAACAGTCACAGAAGGAGTGTGAGAGAATAAGATAATAGGGAGAATAAGGAGAAGAAAGTGTGAGAGAATGAAATTCACAGACTTGCAGAGGAGTGTGAGACCCATAGGAATGAGGGTGATGAATGAGAGAAACAGTCTCAGAAGAAGTATGAAAGTATAAGAGAGACATAAGGAGAAGAACGTATGTGAGAATGAAATTCATTGCAGAGGAGTGTGATAGTTGCAGGATTGAGGGTGATGAATGAGAGAAGCAGTCACAGAAGGAATGTGTGAGAATAAGAGATACATAAGAAGAATGTGCGAGAGAAGGAAATTCATAGACTTACAGAAATAATGAGAAAGACAGGAATGAGGGTGATAAATGAGAGAAGAAACAGTCCCAGAAGAAGTATAAGAGAATAAGAGATACATCAGGAGAACGTGTGTGAAAGTTATAGACTTGCAAATGAGTGTGAGAGAGACGGGATCGAGGGTGATGAATTAGAGAAACAGTCACAGATGAAGTGTGAGAGAATAAGAGATACATAAGGAGAAGAATATATGGGAGAATAAGAGGTACATAAGGGACAAAACACGTATGAGAGGATGAAATTTATAGAGACTAGCAGAGGAGTGTGATAGAGACAAGAATAAGGATGATGATTAGAGAAACAGTCACAGAAGGAATGTGAGAGAATAAGAGAGACATCAGAAGAAAAACGTGTGTGAGAATAAAAGCTATAGACTTTCAGATGAGTGTGAGAGCCACAGGATTGAGGGTGATGAATAAGAGAAGCAGTCCCAGAAGAAGTATTAAAGTATAAGAGATACATAAGGAGAGGAACGTGCGAGCGAATGAAATTCAGACTTACAGAAAAGAATGAGAAAGACAGGAATGAGGGTGATAATGAGAGAAACAGTCCCAGACATAAGAACGTGTGAGAGAATGAAATTCATAGAGACTTGCAGAGGAGTGTGAGAGCCATAGAAATGAGGCGATGAATGAGAAACAGTCGCAGAAGGAATGTGGGAGAAGGAGACAGATATAAGGGGAAGAACGTGTGTGAGAATGAAATTAATTGCAGAGGAGGGTGAGAGCCGCAAGATTGAGGGTGATGAATGAGAGAAGCAGTCACAGATGGAGTGTGAGGGAATAAGAGATACATAAGGAGAAGAAATGCGAGAGAATGAAATTCACTGACTTAAAGAAAAGAATGAGAAAGACAGGAATGATGGTGATAAATTGAGAGAAACAGTCAAAGAAGGGGGAGTGAGAGAATATGAGATACATAAGGAGGAGCACTTGAGTAAGAATGAAATTATCATAGACTTACAGAGGAGTGTGGGAGTCACAGGATTGAGGGTGATGAATGAGAGAAGCAGTCACAGATGGAGTGTGAGGGAATAAGAGATACATAAGGAGAAAAACTTACGAGAGAATGAAATTCATAGACTTACAAATAAGAATGAGAAAGACAGGAACGAGAATGATAAATGGGGAAACAGTCAGAGAAGGAGAGAATAAGAGTGACATAAGATGAAAGTGTGGGAGAATAGAGAGAGTAATTTATTAGTAATAACAAACAAGTTTGGGGAGACAATAAGAGTGAGAGAAAGAGAGATTATAGAAGAGATGTATAAAAAGAATCAGGAAGGGGAATTGAAGGAGAAAGATGTGTGAGTGAATTATACAACAGGGAGCATACAGAGGTATATGAGAGACACGACTGAAGGTGTTCGAGAGATGACAAAAAGAGGTTGAAAATGCGGTTGATGTATAAGAAGGAAAATTTTATGTTAGCTACAAAGTGAGAGCGAACGACTAACTAGAGTCAAGGAGGAGAGAACCCCTCACAAAAATATTCCGTGAATAAAAACAGAAAACTGGAGAAATATACAGAAGTATCTAGACATCAGAATAGAGACATAGAAGTTAGATAAGAGAAAGGAAACGACCGAATCTCCTAAGATTCCGAATGAAATTTCCAAAAATCGGAACTTTATAAAAATCACACCCACAAAGAAAACTCCTAATAAATGACCCGATTATTATTCCAATATCATCGGAAAAAATCGCCACCAAATAAGAACATTGCTTCAAAAGTCGCTACAAAAGTGTTAAAGTATTATCTTTTCATCTCGGGAACCAAAGAAAAGAACTCCCTCAGAGCGATCACGTATTTCACTTAGTGTACCCTAAGTTTTATTTGTTAACGCCATTCCAGTCACTAAGGGAATCGAACTATTTTGATGGTTTTGGTCCCTATCCAACGGTTGTTAACAGACTTTCAAGCGCTCAGAGAATCGGAATATCAGCTCAGACCACTTTTTCATTGCGAGCGCTAAAAAGGGCATTTGTTCGGTTTCAATCCATTGTTGATTTCACAAAAAGTCTGCCGGAGGGGAATTTAGTGTCCTTGAATTAAATACTTTGAAATAAACATCACGGATTCGTAATCTGTAGTTGAAAGCTTGTTTGGATTGGGGATGTGCTGGGAATGTCGAAGCTAAAACTTTAACAAACTTGGAGCCTGTAGTGTCGATAGTTTTGCTTTTAAGAGGTAGCATACTGTCTTTGCATTGAATCATCGGGGTGAAAATGCAAAACGCTGAGTTTTTCTTGAATATTTTACTTAATTTAACTCTCCAAGTGGTTTCGACGAGATATATCGTCTGTCAAGATCTGATCAATTTCGCTGAGAGACTGACAAGATATCTCGTCATCAAGATATTGTTGATTTTTTGATGATGCTGGAATCAAGATGTGGTCAGTTTACTTCTAATGACCGTATAGGTCATCCATCAAGATCTGGACAGTTTGGTTATGACGAGATATCTCGTCGAGACAACCACCAGGAGGGTTAATACATTTTGGAATGACTATTATTGTTTCTTAAAATTTATTCTTTGTGCGAGGGTGAATAAAGAAATTGGGCTAATGTAGTTATTCAGTGCAAAGCTCTGACCAGTTAAACTAACAAGGAAAAGGTCAATTTTCTGCCATAATTAACAAAATGTTCCTACCAAAGGTTAAGTTTAGTAATTTTTCTAAAATATTAAAATAACATGTATGAAAAAGGTAGTTGAATTAACCTCACACTAAAGCAAGGCAACGGGGTATTGGCGACGGTCCGGGATCATTCCCAAAGGAATAGAGGACGCCTCGTAATTTTGAATCTCGATCAGATGATGAGGTCAATACCTGAGCACCGCACTCTCCAAACTTCCACACCACGCCAACGTGATGAAATTTGACGCTTCGACAGATTTAACATGCGGTCTTTGGTTGGATCAAGATTCGAATTCGAAACCCCCGGTTGTTAATCCGCTACTCTACGAATTGAGCTACCATGATCCCCATTATTGGTATGAAACTTGGAATATGTAAGAAATTCAATATCATAAAACACTTCATTTCCTGAATGGGAAAAAGTTATTTTCCGAGTGTAATTTGGGAATTTATTCCGAATTATCTAAGGTTCTTCAAATAACTTGAAAATAATTTTTGAATGTAAATTTAACACATTTGAATTATCGTACGGGTTTAAATAGTTTATTAACATTTTCAGAGTTTTTTGTCTAACATGTTTTAAAATAAGTGCCACGAAAATCCTTTATATATATTATTATAATGCAGTGAATTTAAACTTGAAACAAATTTAAACTTGACACAAAATTTAAACTTGACATAAAATTTGAAAGCAAGAACAAAAATCGGAATTATATATTCTTAACCCTTGTGACGGCTATCTCAAAGAGGTATACTATCGCAGTTATAAGCAAAACTGACCAGATCTTGATGGAGGAGATATCTCGTCATTAGAAAACCGACCAGATCTTGATGGATGAGATATCTTGTTATTAAAAAACCGAACGGATCTTTATGGACGAGATATTTCGACATTAGAAAACCGACCGCATCGTGATGGACGAGATATCTCATGACTAGAATTCCGACCGGATCTTGATGGATGAGATATCTTCATTAGAAAACTGATCAGATCTTGATGGACGAGATATCTCATCATTAGAAAACTGACCAGATTGCGATCTCATCATCATAAAAAATCGGCAAAATCGTGCTGACGAGTTAGTTTTTCATTAACAAGTTTGATCCGATCTTGATGGACGAGATATCTCGTCGAAACCACTTGGAGGTTTAAAAATGCTCCGAACATTTTTAATGGCTTTTTAACGAATGACACACAACTGAGTAGTCTTCAATTTCATATAAATTTCTCTCCTCATTTTCTTCTACTTTAACTCCACTGACATCTAATTCATCAATCAAAATCAAGGAAAAGGAGAATTTTGGGTCGATACCGGTGAAAAAGCAAAATTCAGAGCAATTCCTAAGATATTTATTTCTTTATCAAATCTACTCACATATTTTAAATCATTAGCAATATATTTAAATATTGAATTCTGTGCAAGAATTTGTGTTTAGTTCTTCAAAGATATTGAAACCTGAATTCTCTTTCGATTGACAGTGCCTCCCGGTAGTTTGTAGTACTTTAGATTTGAATGAAAATAGATAAATTATTGAATTATTAAAAAAGAGTTAAATATAACCTTAAGGGGAGTTTGGTGCGTTGGAAAGTACTTTTTTGGTTTTGGAATTAATATTTAACACCAATATTTGTTTAAATACCTGTAGTAAATTAGATTAATAAGTCTGAAAAAAGTGTTTTGTGATTCAAGTAGTTCAAATCAAAAAATTGATTTTTTTAAAACTAAGCACTGAGGTTAATCACTATCGGCATAAACTGAGGCGGATAACCACTGAATCGTAAAATTTGGAGGACTTGGGCAGACGATGTAGTGATATATTTCGATTTTTCTAACCCTTCAAGGGGTTTTGACGAGATATCTCGTCCATCAAGATCTGATCAAATTCGCCAATGATGAGGTATCTTGTTATTGAGATATTGTCAGTCTTTTGACTAGATCAAGAACTGGCCAGTTTTCTTCTATTGCCGAGATATCTCGTCCTTTTTGCAAATGACCAGATACCTCATGGTGACAACAAACAGAGGGCTAAGAAAAATTACGAATTATGAAATATATGGTAGGTATGTAGGTATTCTAATTAACGTCACACTTGAGCAACACGACGGGCTATTGGCGACGGTCCGGGATCACACCACGGCAACGTGAGGACATTTGAGGTCACGACAGATTTTACATGCACCAACTCCCTTTGTACACGACGGTCTTTGGTTGGATTCGAACTCGCAACCCTCCTGTTACGAATCCGTTACTCTTCCAACCAGGCTACCGCTGCCTGAATCCTTTGGAAATACATTATTGCTCCTTTCCTTAGAATAGAATCCTTTGGAAGGATTTTATTGCGGTCATCTCCTTAGATTATAATCTTTTGGATGAATTTTATTTGTCTAACAGTCTGACTTTACCGGTTTCGAACTCGCAACCCTCCGAGAGTTAGAATCCAACCAAAGACAGTAGTGTACAAGGCGGGCTAGTGCACGTAAAATCTTTCGTGGCCTCAAATGTCCTCACGTTGGTGTGGTGTGAAAGTTTGGAGAGTGGGGTGCCAGTTCACACAGGTGTGACCTCGTCATCTGAACTTGGTTCAAAATTACGCGGTGTTGTCCTCGGTCTTTCTCCTTGGGGATTGAACCCGGACTGTGACCAATAGCCTATTGTGTTGCTCCAGTGCGACGTTAATTAAAATACCTAAGGGGGGGATTTCAATTAACGTCACACTGGAGCAACACAATGGGCTATTGGTGACGGTCCGGGATCCATCCCAAAGGGAAAGATCCGAGGACAACACCACGTAATTTTGAACCACAAAATACCTAAGGAAATAATGGTAATGGTAATTGGTAATTAACTAACGTCGCAATAGAGCAAAGCAACGGGCTATTGCCGAAGGTCCGGGATCAATCAGGGAGGGAGATCCGAGGGCAACACCACTTAATTTTGGCAACATCTGAGCTGTGTAACATCCCGAGAGCAACACTACGTAATTTTGGTAGCACCTGAGCTGTGTAACACCATGAGAGCAACACCACGTAATTTTGGCAACACCTGAGCTGTGTAACACCCCGAGAGCAACACCACGTAATTTTGGTAGCACCTGAGCTGTGTAACACCCCGAGAGAAAAACCACGTAATTTTGGTAGCACCTGAGCTGTGTAACACCCCGAGAGAAACACCACGTAATTTTGGTATCACCTGAGCTGTGTAACACCACGTAATTTCCGCAACACCTGAGCACCCACTCTCCAAACTTCCACACCACGCACCGAAATAATGATTTATAAGGAGTATATTAAGAGCGTTCGCTTCCTCAATTGAACCCAGTCATTATTTACCCAGTCTACCCAAATATGCCCCACTACCCAAACTGATCTAATAACGCGGACTCAACGTATCGTAGTGATACCATTACCATACATCTTAGGGAAAGGACCTTCTCAGCAACATTTCAAGAATAACAGGAATTTATGTATATCAAGTCTTGAATGAACACCAGCCATAATTCATGAGACGAAGACATAAATTCATAAACTACATTAATTGTTGCAAAAGGTCGTTTTCTCCGAGTTGCCTTTGATCTGCAAAGCACGCAAAGTCGGGATTGTTGGAAGGTTGAGTTGATGCAGTTTTCTCTCCATTTTCAATCTTCAACGGGGCAGAGGCTTAGTGGATTTGCGCACTGCTCTAACAACTTGCGAGATGTAGGCGGTGCATGTTCGATTCATCTATGAACATCTTTATCTTTTCTGTGTTAGTAAGCTTTTCTAGTGTGAGTGTGTCGATTTGCATGAAGTGCCGCGGTATCCTGGTTGGAAAAGTAGCGGATTTGCAACCGGAGGGTTGCGAGTTCGAAACTAGGTCCAACCAAAGACCGTCGTGTAAGTGTAGCCTGGTGCATGTTAAATACGTCGTGCCCTCAAAGGTCCTCATGTTAGCGTGGTGCGGAAGTTTGGAGAGTGGAGGTCTGAACCTTTCGTCATCTGAACGAGGTTCAAAATTACTGTGTTGTCTTCGGATATTTCCCTTCGGGATGGATCATGGACCGTCGCCGATAGCCCGTTGTGTAACACCAGTGCTGCGTTAATTGACTACCTACCTTCCTACCAGAAAAACATTTAAAAACTATTTCTGACAAAAAATTTAACTTGTTTTAATCGCTAAAACACTATTATTAATTTCACGTACAATATGTGTAATTTCTACTTAATGTTGTAGTCATTTATGTGTAGAAACCCACTAAACAATTTATGGCCTATCACATCCGTGCTGGAAGATCAACGATACAAGACAAAATAGGGGTGAATTTTCAAGATATACTTGCATAAATGGCATTTTTAGAAGTAACATAATATGTCATTAGTAACCCCACTTTCAATTACCATTAAAGTTTCTCCCAAGTTGTAATTAATATTAATTATTAACCTCATTCTCAGTTTTCTTTTTCTGAATAAACTGATGAATTGCATTTGGGGTGCCATCGCACTCTGAACAGTGATTTAACATAAGAAAGTTTTGATCTTTTGAAATATAGAGGACTTGGGTTATAACGATCCTGCGAAATCTTCGCTCCAGGGTTGTTATGTATAACAGTCGTTATATGAGACATTCCTCTTCTATTTTGGTGGTGTGTGTGGTAAAGGGAATGCCGATTAAGAGATCTGAAAAAATTTTGCGATTACAGAAGAAAAACTTTCCGAGATGCTTAAGGTAGGTATGTAGGTAGGTAGTTGAATTAAATTCTCACTGGAGGAAATACGGGCTATTGGTGAAGGTCCGGGATCAATCCGGAAGGGAAAGATCCAAGAACAACACCTCGTAATTTTGCACCACGGTCAGATGTATAGATCAAATTCGAGTTGGCACCCCATTCTCCAAACTTCCACACCGTGGTTAGTCGATTGATTAGCACAGTTTCTGAGACGTAAATCGTCATTCCCTGCTCGGATTTTAACGGCATGCGACGGTACATGAATTTGGAGCTTGCTATTGAAAATACATGCGGATTGGAGATCCTTGATCCTTGAACAAGATTGGAGCTCCTAATGTTAAATCAGTTCCTCAGACTTTTATGGATATCTTCCTAAATAATATCTCTAGCGCTGATATTTTGTGCCATGTTACAGTTAAACAACCCAAACAAATCCACCTAATATTTTATTTAAAAAGTTTTTAGTATGCAATAATTATTAAATTAATGTTTGAAAAAATTATGAATCGAAATCTTACTATATTCAGAAGGACTTCTAATATGACCATGCAAGATTTCAGCTCATTCCAATGGTTAATTTTTGCGTTATATTAAATTTTCCTCATTATGACGATTTTAGGGAGCAACTGATAGTTTAAAAAACGTCTGACAAACCTCGGATAATAATTCTCAGGTCCGTTTTCACTTGCATAATAAATATAACAATTCTCGAATCGTTTGCACGTGCCGCCAAATACATTTGAAATAGTGCTCAAATTTTAAATTCGGGTAACTATAACTACAATTAATCTAGATCTACGAATAGCTATTTTCAATGTGGAGACGATCCCTGAAATTGACAGCAAGTTTAAGATTGAATACCTCCGGAATAAAGATAGTCATGAAATGTCATATTTAGACTAATTTAAGGATACAGAATCTGATTAAGGCATCAAAACATGATGTTTCCCATTGGAAATTTTATCTCGTCATTAGCACAATTAATATCTCGTCATTAGCACATTTAGTGAGATCTTGATGTACGAGAAATCTCGTCATTAGCAAAATTGGTCAGATCTTTGTGAACCAGGTACATCGTCATTAGAAAACTGACTAAATCTTGATCTTGTCAGCCAAAAAAAATCGGCAATATCTTGACGCGATATCTCGTCAAAAGAGAAATTGGTCAGATCTTGACCGACGAGATATCTCGTCGAAACCACTTGGAGGGTTAAAACCAAGAAAAATTACATGTAATTTTGTTTCCTATTTAAGGGTTTCAAAACAGCTATTTGCAAGTCGTATAAGTAGAAAGCTAGATTGCCTTCAATAACGACTTATTTGATCCAAAGAAAATCCCTAAGTTTTCTTACATGTGAACCTCACGTTGGCGTGGTGTGGAAGTTTGGAGAGTGGGGTGCCAGCTCAGGTGTTGCCTCGTCATCTGACCGTGGTTCAAAATTACGTGGTGTTGTCCTCGGATCTTTCCCTTTGGGATTGATCCCGGACCGTCACCAATAGCCCGTTGTGTTGCTCTAGTGTGACGTTAATTGAAATACCCCCCCCTTACATGTGAAAAATATCAAATTGTTTCGTAACTGATGTTGATAATCACCACCCAGTCCAAGCTATCCTCCACCAATAGCATTCCCAGAACCTAATGCCTTCCTTCTTCACTCTTCGAAAACACTTAACGAATTTAAAAGCTAGACCTATCACTAGTACAATTAGAGGACACACCTTGCACCAACTAATGTTGTTCATCAACGCAAATTGATGACTCTAACCGGTTCAGTAATTACTATTTACAAGAGAGCTAATCTGGTTTGACAAATGTACAGTCGGGAGAGTATTTGGATCTGTTTTGGATATTTGGGGTTATTAAGCTGTAGTGTTTTGGGGTGGATTCGCAGGATTGATGATGTTTCATTGCTCGTTTTGATTTAGTGTGAAGTTAGTCATTAGCGGCAGTTATCTACATTCTACTGGCAGATGGGATGGTGACTTAAAATTGCGCCACATGTGCATTGTGCGAAATGGTTGCCGTGAAAAGGGTTCGAGTTCAGAGCTGGTTCTGTTGAACGCTTAGCGATGCAGACATTATGTCACCCGTTGGCGTTTAAGCGTGTGCTTTTCGCAACAGAATCTTGTTTTGAAAAATTGACATTTTAATGAGCGGAAACCCATTGTTAATAATTTCCTTGCCAATAAAATAACACTAAAAATAGTGGAATTCAAACTATAGAAAGAGGAAAGTTCGTGTGATTAGGGGTTTGAAATTTACCTAAATTTTCAATTACAGTAAACTTTCGACTAAAATTTTGGTTTTTCTGGTTATCTCTTTTCTAAAATGACGCAAATCTATCAGCATTTCGGGACTAGGGTTTAAAAATTACTGATATTCTCACTACCGGTAAATTAACGACGGAAATTCGCAATATCGGTTTTTGTTGGACATCTCTTTTCTAAAATGACGCAAATTTAACAGCACACACACACACAATTCGGAACTAGGGTTCAAAAATTACCGACATTCTCACTACCGGGAAATTAAGGACAGAAATTCACAATATCGGTTTTTGCTTGTTGTCTCTTCTAAAATGACGCAAATCTAACAGCAATTCGGAACTAGGTTTAAAAATAACCGATATTCTCACTACCGGGAAATTAAGGACAGAAATTCGCAATATCGTTTTTTTCTGGTTATCTCTTTTTTAAAATGATGCAAATCTATCAACATTTCGAAACTGGATTTGAAATTACCAACATTCTCAATACCGGTAAATTACCGACGAAAATTCGCAATATTGCTTTTGCTGCTTATAGCTTTTCTAAAATAACGGAAATCTAACACCAATTCGGAACTAAGGTTTAACAATTACTGACATTTTCAATAACGATAAAATTCGTACTAGAATTCGCACAATATACACTGCACTGACCAAACTCACAGGACCATGGGACACGAAACTAAACAGTATTTATTTTGGGGTCTGACTAAAAATTAAAAATTTTCAATTTCAGTCCACATCCACGTGAGTAACTAGATCTAACTATTAATGAGTATAGACTGAAATTTAAGGAAGAAATGTCCTATAGAAATGTGCAGATTTTATATCAAAATCTAAACACTGAAGTAGCAGTACTTTATTATCTCTAAATATAACAGTCCTAGTAGACTGAACTGTTGACTCCCCTTCATAATATTATTGACAAGCCAAAATGGTTCAGCAGGCCGTGGTAGCCCAGTTGGAAGAGCAACAGATTAGCAAACGGAGGGTTGCGAGTTCGAATCCAACCAAAGACCGTCGTGTACAAAGGGGACTTATAATGTGTCGTGCTCTCAAATGTCCTCATGTTGGCGTGGTTCCCTTCGGAGGGTTAAAAAGGAATTAAAACAATGAGCACTGTTATGAAAAATGCGGTCCTTTGAGGAAACTAGCGCTCATGCCGCCAAATCCTGAAAAGACTGGGGGTATAACTTGACTCCACCCCCAATAATTTTCCTAAATTGGCATCAGTGCACAATGGAAGGAACATTTCGAGCAGGGCTCAAAATAACGTGTTTTCACACCCTTAACTTGTGAACTCCAAACCCTGCAACAACTTTTGGTACGCTTTTGCCAAGTCGTGCATGTTGATCGATTACTCGGGATCCTCTGAAGTATTCATTAGTGAGAAATGTTTATTCCTTTCACTTGAATGATTCAACGTTATTGTCCTTTCCTCAGAATAGAATCGTGCGAAAATATCGTGCGAAATAGAAGTCATGCAGAGAAGAATAAAGATTGCATGGTGGAATTTTACGTGTGAACTCTCAGGGTTAAAAAGGGGGGTATTTCAATTAACGTCACACTAGAGCAACACAACGGGCTATTGGTGACGGTCCGGGATCAATCCCAAAGGGAAAGATCCGAGGACAACACCACGTAATTTTGAACCACGGTCAGATGACGAGGCAACACCTGAGCTGGCACCCCACTCTCCAAACTTCCACACCCCGCCAACGTGAGGACATTTGAGGCCCCGACAGATTTAACGTGCACCAGCCCCCTTTGTACACGACGGTGTTTTGCTGGATTCGAACTCGCAACCCTTCGGTTGCTAGTTCGTTACTCTTCCAACCGGGCCACCGCGGCCCCGGTTAAAAAGGAATTGAAACAATGATCAAATATGAAAAATGCAGCCCTTGTAACACTGGTGATCGGCCCTCCCAATCCTGTAAAGACTGTGGGGGTAAAACTTGACCCCACCCCCAATAACTTTCCTAAATCGGCATCAGTGCACAGTGGAAGGAATATTAAATCGCAGGCCTCGAAATAACTTGTTTTCAAACCCTTAACTCGCGAACTCCGAATCCTTCAACGACTTTCGGCCCTCACTTGCCAAGTCGTGCATGTTGATCGATTACTCGCGGATCCTCTGAAGTACTCATTAGCGAGAAATGTCGGTTCCTTTCACTTGAATGGTCCGGCTTAGCTCTCAACCGTACAAATGACTCGCGGGATATTTAAATTCGATCATTAGATGTATCTTCCAGCAATTCAAAGGCATGAAAGACTTGGGAGCGAATGCTTGACCTGGTAAATATATGTAACGCGTTTAATATAGCTGAAGGGATACATCGTGGGCCCAGAAATCGTGGCTGCCGGGCTGGATTTTGTTGAAAGCGGTCCCGCATTTTCTGGCTAATTATTGTAAATCATACTTAAAGCCTGCGCTGGCATTAACCGAATGAGGGAGTTTTCACTTAATTAACTTCGGGGAATTGTACGTTTCCTCTGATGAGCTGAGCTTTGTTTTATTTACAGTCGCTCGGTCATCTCTGGGCTACAGGGCCGTCGTGGCTCAGTGGGTATGCCCATTGCGCTAGCAACCTTCGAGTTGTAGGCGGCGCAGGTTCGATTCCTGCCAGGTGCATTCCTCCCTGGGTGTATTTCTCTCCTCTGTGTCAGTAAAGCTTTCAGTGTGTGTGTGTGTGTCAATTACTTGTTATTGTATTGTGTCGTTTATTGGATATTGTAATTAGGAAGAATGGAGACAAAAGCCTGATTCTGCAGCTATAAGTCTCAAGGAAATCAACCAACCAAAAAAAACCAAAAACTGGGCTACAAATCTTCAGTATCAAGTAACGAGACTGATCAGTAACTTATCTCTGGTTGGTTGTTTTGCGGGTTTTATGGCCCAGGAGCAGTATGTAGCCAAGTTGTGCCGGACATAAGACAGACAACTTCAAGCAAAAAATGAGGTGGTAATGGAATGGTAATTAATTAACGTCGCACTGAAGCAACTCAACGGGCTATTGGCGACTAAACGGGATCGATCCCCAAGGGAAATATTCCAGGGTAACTCCACGTAATTTTGAACCACGGACAGATGACCAAAGAAATGTGAAACGGAAAAAATTAGGAATTGGAGCGCAACGGGCTATTGGAAACGGTGCGGGATCAATCCCGAAGGAGTTCGAGACCTCGTTGTCCTCGACATATTCGAGGACGTCTTTTTATTCTGAACCACGTTCAGATGACCAAAGAGATGTGAAACGGAGAAAAATAGGAATTAGAGCAACAAAACGGGCTATTAGAAACGGTGCTGGTTCAATCCCCAAGGAGTTCGAGACCTCGTTGTCCTCGACATATTCGAGGACAACGTCTTTTAATTCTGAACCACGATCAGATGACCAAAGAAATGTGAAACGGAAAAAATTAGGAATTGGAGCAACACAACGGGATATTGGAAACGGTGCAGGATCAATCCCCAAGGAGTTCGAGACCTTGTTGTCCTCGACATATTCGAGGACGTCTTTTTATTCTGAACCACGTTCAGATGACCAAAGAAATGTGAAACGGAGAAAAATAGGAATTAGAGCAACAAAACGGGCTATTAGAAACGGTGCTGTTTCAATCCCCAAGGAGCTCGAGACCTCGTTGTCCTCGAATATGTCGAGGACAACGTCTTTTAATTCTGAACCACGGTCAGATTACCAAAGATATGAAACGGAGAAAAATAGGAATTGGAGCAACACAATGGGCTATTCGAAACGGTGCGGGATCAATCCCCAAGGAGTTCGAGACCTCGGTGTCCTCGACATATTCGAGGACAACGTCTTTTAATTCTGAACCACGGTCAGATGACGAGGACACATGAGCTGGCCTCTCACTCTCTAAACTTCTACACTACGCCAACGTGAGGACATTTGAGGCCATGACAGATTTAACGTGCACGAACCCCAGTGGTTCTCTCGGTCGAACCACGACGGTCTTTGGTTCGACCGAGTTTCGAATTCGCAACCCTTCGGTTGCTAATCCGTTGCGTGTATTGTGTATTTGTGTATTTCAATTAACGTCACACTGGAGCAACACAACGGGCTATTGGTGACGGTCCGGGATCAATCCCAAGGGAAAGATCCGAGGACAACACCACGTAATTTTGAACCACGGTCAGATGAGATAATCCGTTGCACTTCCTACTGAGCTACCGTGGCCTTATAATAATGGAATGAAAGCTGGAAAGGATCGCTTGTGTATCCTGGTAGCGCGACATGCTTGTTTACTAAAGAGAGTAAACCTCATGGGTAGGGGTATGGGGGGTATTTCAATTAACGTCACACTGGAGCAACACAATGGGCTATTGGTGACGGTCCGGGATCAATCCCAAAGGGAAAGATCCGAGGACAACACCACGTAATTTTGAACCACGGTCAGATGAGATAATCCGTTGCACTTCCTACTGAGCTACCGTGGCCTTATAATAATGGAATGAAAGCTGGAAAGGATCGCTTGTGTATCCTGGTAGCGCGACATGCTTGTTTACTAAAGAGAGTAAACCTCATGGGAAAAGAAAAGATCACTAGAGTACCTCGGGTCTATGAAGCCCATACACCTGAAAAATATGTGTTTCTTTGAGGAACTTATCTTTCAAAGGAAGTGAATTTTCAAATGCGGATGAGTATTACAGTTAGTATCGGTATAGAAATCTCACTTAAGTGTAATTCTCTGAAGATATCTGTATGCCTGCGGAAGCAATATTTTGAAATTATCACGGAACTTATATTTTTGTTATTGATTTCTACTAAAAAAGCATTTTATGGCAGGAATATTTTTTAAATTTATTTTTTTAAAATTGGAGGTAAAAAGTGTAAAAAAACCAGCCACAAATGCCATTTACGCGAAACATCCTATTTGGAAAAATAATTAAAATTTTATCAATTTGTAAAGTGAATTATCTTATAAATATAAACATCGATTCAGGTTTTGAAATACAATCATTACTGTATTTTTACATATAAATTAATTGCGAACTTTGACGTCAGTCATCCATTGAAAAAAGAGCAAAATATATTCAGGTTTACATGCTGCTCAGTTTTTTAATGTATTGTTCTCAAAAATAATAGGTTCAAAATCCCTGCTTTATAATCTTCATAACATGTTTAACAAATTTCAAAAGAATTTTAAGCATTCCGAGATATTGTGTTGGAGTGGGGTTCCAGCTCAGGTATTGCCTCGTAATCTGACAGTTGTTCGAAATTACATGGTGTTGTCCTCAATAGCCCGTCACCAATAGCCCGTTGCTCCAGAATGACGTTAATTAAATACCTACCCCATATCAAATATGGATGTCAATACTTTTAAACATTTTAAATCTCCAGTTCTAATTGACGTAGATGCAAAATCCGAAGTGATTTGAAGAGCTGAAAAGGTGTAGTATAATATGTAAACTTTAAATGCTAAATTTATGTTAAACTGGCGTTTTTAAAGGTATAAAGATACCTTAAGGAATAAGTACCCTATACGTACCACAATTATTAATTGATCGATACTGCAGTCCTTTGTCGAATACGATACTTTGGCGAATTATACGTTTCTTCTAATGAGCTGATGTTCGTTTTATTCGTAGACTCGCACATCGACAAATTTTCAGTTATTGTAAATCATACTTAAAGCTTGCACTGGCATTATCAGAATGAGAGTTTTCACGTAATTAACTTCGGGGAATTATACGCTTCCTCTGATGAGCTCAGCTTTGTTTTATTTACAGTCGCTCGTGCATAGAACGGCTACAAATTTTCTGTATTGAGTGACGAAACTGATCAATAACTTATCTTTGGTTGATTGTTATGGGGTTTTATGGCACAAAGGCGATATATGACTAAGTTGTGCCAGTCACAAGTCAGACAACTTCAAGCAAAGAATGTGAAGGGGGGAAATTGGGTAATGGCGGTAATTAATTAACGTCTCACTAGAGCAAACGGGCTATTGACGAATTCCGAGGACAACACCACGTAATTTTGAACCATGGTCATATGACGAGCAATACCTAAACTGGCGCCCCACTCTCCAAACTTCCTCACAACCCCCCGAAAACGTATCTTTGATTGAATGTTGAGGCGTTTTATAGCGTAAGGGCCATATTTGGCCATGCTACGCCGAACACAAGACAGACAACTTCAAGCAAAAATAGGTGCAACGGTAGTTCGTTGGAAAAGTAACGGATTAGGAATCGGTGGGTTGCAAGTTCGAAACTAGGTCCAACCAAAGACCGTTGTGTGCACGGTGCTGGTGCACGTTAAATCTGACGTAGCTTCAAATATCTTCGCGTTGGCGTGGTGTGGAAGTTTTGAGAGTGGGGTGCCAGCTCAGGTGTTGACCTCGTCATCTGCCCGTGGTTCAAAAATTGCATGGTGTTGTCCTTGGATCTTTTACTTCGAGATTGATCCCGGACAGTCGCCAATAGCTTGTGTTGCTCCAGTGCGACGTTAATAGAAAATCCTACTTACCTACCTCGTGCATTGCACAGATATAAAGTTTCGGTATTGAGTCAGACTGAAAAAACATATCAGTTACTTACCTTTAGAAAGAATGGAAAATTGAGAATTCAGATCAGTAACACAATTAGTATCAATACGGAAATACTGCGTTAATGCCACTTGTATGAAGCACTAAATACTTTATACTTGTTAAAATAGATTGATAATAGAGCTCGAGTTTTCCTCTGATGAGTTGAAATTTGTTTTATTTCTAGTGTCGGGCACACTGCACAGCTACAAAATTTCAATATTGTTTTGGACTGTCAAGTGATCAGTAACCTAAAACCAGTATTTATTTTTGATTTAGATTTATATGCAAGTACTTATAACTTAAAACCACATGTATGTGTGTGTGTGTTTAGTTTTGCATTAATATCAAAATATACTTTTAAGTGACTTCAGTATCTCGGGGTGTGATCTGCTGGTAAAAAAAAGACAGATTTCTCAGAGATCAAAATTCTGAGGTCCTCTATCATACTTTTAAATCAATAAGTAGGGCTACTTTCAAAAATACCTAGCAGAACTTTCGAAGAATGATTCCATGAAAACATGGTGGAACAACATCTCAAACCTTCCTGATTAGCCAATGAAGAGAGACGTTACTGAATCCCGCCCTTGCTACTGGTCACGACTGTCATGTTACACACCTGCTGCATCGTACATCTATAATAAACAATCATTTTTGCAAGTTATGCGATCAGCAGAATATGGACTTGGAACATCTGCTTCAATGTCCTGCGCTCTCTTCTACTTCTATATGACAGATGTAGTGGGAAACGGAGGACTAAATGGGGTTCATAGTTTTTCTTGCGTTGTCATTTTTTTCTACAAGGTTAAATCAAAAAGTAAGGTGAATTTGTCTCTAAAACTCAGAGTTTTTTGTGTAGCTAATTAATTTTTTATATGTTGCAAGTACCAAGGTGATAGAAGTGTGACGGCTTATAGAAACTTCTACGTCAACCCGTCTGGTGCTTAGAGCAAATCAAAGATGGCGCATCGACTTGAGCATTACTCCAAGGAGGAGGTGCGCGGTGTCATTCGTTTTTTATGGGCCAAGGGGAAAAACATGTGATATTCATGGAGAATTGTTGGAAGTCTATGGAGAGAGTGTTATGTCACAGAAACAAGTGTACGTGTGATGTAACGACAGGAATGTGGCTGTCGTCGATGCCATGATTCGTGTAGACAGAAGAGTGAGGTTGCATGATATTGCAAATACATTGAATAGCTCATATGGTTCAGTGAGCAGTATCGAAGTGGGAAATTCTTGACCATCCTCCGTATAGCCCTGATTTAGCCCCTTCGGATTACTATTTGTTTGGCCCCCTGAAGAAACACCTCCGTGGGCAGCGTTTC
Organism: Meta bourneti; assembly: GCA_933210815.1. Lineage (NCBI taxonomy): Eukaryota > Metazoa > Arthropoda > Arachnida > Araneae > Tetragnathidae > Meta > Meta bourneti. Next base: position 79,244,999 of record OW119934.1, on the reverse strand, counting down.
CATACACTGGAAGAGGCACAACAGGCTACACTTACCTGGTTAGGGAACCTGGAGCAAGATTTCTTTGAAAAGGGCATGGATGATTTGGTGCCACGTTGGAATAAATGTTTAGACCACTATGGTTCCTTTGTTGAATGATAGTGTGATACGATTTGTCAAACATAATAAATTTTCATATATTTATCTCTGCACACGCGCGTTTTTCTGTCAATCAAAAATTCACCTTACTTTTTGATACTCCTTTGTATTTATTCTGCAGGGCATAACGTCTGCTCCAATGTCCTGCGCTCTCTTCTACTTCAATGTGGGAGATGTAGAAGGAAACGAGGGACTGAATGGAGTCCATAGCTTTTCTTGAGTTGTCAGTTGTTTCTATTTATTCTGTTATTCGGATTCAGTCAGTCTTTTGTCCTCCTCCATTGAAAATAAAAAACGTGTAAGCGAAATCAACCAAAAGTGAACATAACCCTCTAAGTGGTTGCCTCGACGAGGGACCTCGTCATTAGAAATACTGACAGATCTTGATAGACGAGATATCTCGTCTTTCGAAGAAAACTGACACAATCTTAATCTCGACATCATAAAAATCGGGAATATCTTGATGACCATATAACTTATCGAAACCTCTTGGAGCGTTAAGTAATAAGGACTCTATACTTACTACAATTATATATTCACCGATATTACAATATTATGGGAATCATACGTTTCCTCCAGAAAAATTGAGCTTTGTTTTATTTTTAATCTCTTGCGCGCATTGAGATCAACAAATTTTCATATTAAGTCGAACTGATTACACTGATTAGAAACTTATTTTTGAAAAGAATTGGAGATTGAAGGTTCCGAATTCAGATAAGGAACTCAATCAGTGAGTTTCAAAAACTCTTGCAAATGACACTTCTCGTAAGCCCTAAATACTGTATACTTTTCACAATTATAAATTGAATGAAATCGGAAAGATTGGGGAATTATTCATTTCCTCCCTTTTAGGCTCATCTTCATTTGTATCTCGCACATCAGCAGCTACAAATTTTCAATATTACGTCGGACTAAGACAATGGCCAGTAACTCATCTTTGAAAAGAGTTGGGAATTCCAAATTCAGATAAAGAATACTTTAATATAAGTAAAGAAACCTCTCACAAATGCACTTCTATTGAGCAATAAGTACTCTAAACTTACCAAAATTATAAATTGATTGATATTAGTCATCAAAGGTCTCTCGCACATCGACAAATTTTAAGTATTGAATCGAATTGACGAAACTGATTGTAATTCCTAGCAACATACGATAATTGGATTCCGAAGATAGATAAAGAACTCAATAAGTGTCAGTAAAAATATATTTCGTAAATGCATTTCTGTTAAGTGATAAGTTCTCAATTCTTCCCACTTTTATAAATGAATTAAAATTAGCTTTGAAAAATTACGTGTAGCCAAAACCAAACCCCTAGAGAAGTGGTTTCCAACCTGCACTCCTCGGCCGATGCAGGAAAATGAAATAAATAAAAATTAAATGAAATAAAGAGGAAGAAACAAAAGGTAGAATCAAAATAAGAAAACTGGAAATTACATTCTGAAAGGAAATTTGCCAAGTTGAACTTCAGAAGAACTTTATGTATGGCCAAGTTTTGACAATATCATGCGTATTGGTGGTAGTAGGGAATAAATTGACATATTATGGTAAGTTTCAAAGTTTTGCAATATAACTTCATTGCATTGACATAACGCAAATGTTTAAATATCTCTTTAATATCTATCCCCTCTTTCTTCTTTCTGTAACGCTACTCCTAAACACCATTATTTTGTAAAACATAGGTAGGCCTAAGGGACTCCGCCATAGAAATTGATTCTAAAAGGATTCTCGAACCAAAAAGGTCGGAAAGCTGCCATAGAATATTGGATTAAACGTATACAACTTCATAAATCTGTACGATTCCTTTATTTTGTTTGTAGGAAAAAGCAGGTCAAATGTGAATATTTACACACTTAATCAAACTTCTTAGACAAATGAATGAAAATAAAATTGAAGATCCTAATTATGATTTACTTTTCAAAAGAGTACCACAAATGCATAAGGACAGTGAACTGCATATAAACAAGAAAAGAGTAATATGGCTGAGCAAATAATACTTCTGAAAAAAGGCAAATCTTCAAAATCACAGAAAATAAAAATTAATAATAAAATATAACATTAATAACATGAAAGCAAGAATTTGAAATTAAAATTTTCTGAGTGACTGGAAAATTAATGCCTGCCTCTTGATAAACAATCAATCCGTATTCAAAAGATCCACGCAGAAGTTTTTAATTGGCTGAATGAGATTTAAGAGCTTTTTACGCAAATATTTACGGTGTAAAAAATTAGTACTTCCTTAATGAATCATTTTAATTACATAACGGGCGATTGGAATAATTCATCCACACATAATTTCAGACTTCTTTGCTTATATTTAATTAGGACTCCTGAAAACGCTTTCAATGTTACTAAAGCTAGTACATTTGTTACAAAGCATAAAGCATAAAAGACGAAATTACTTCTAGCGAAATTTATAAAAAGCACGGAGACAACATTGTTTGACATAACGGATCAGAGAATATTTTTATGGTAGAATAGATTGTAAAACATTTTCATCTTCTGAAAGGTCTCATGTGTAAACTTGAAACAGTATTGCAAGAAGAAACTATAAAGAGCGAATCAAAACACGAAAACAAAAATATGACGTGCAGAAGCATGGTAAGTAAAAATTATTCACTTGGAAAATAGTTTTTCTTTACGTTTCGGGTTATTGAGTACATCTTTGAATGTAAAGGGAGTGAAATATGCTCAGAATCATAACTGCACAATAAATAAAAACGGCTTTGAGGACTTAAGAATAAAGAAATAGACCTTCTGATATTTGACTTATTGATTTTTAAATGTTAGTCAAGAAGCAGGGTTTTTTTAACCCTTAAAGCGATTTCGACGAGGTATCACGTCCATCAGGAACTGGCCAATTTTGCTAATTACAAGATATTTCGTCATCACGATATTGTCGATTTTTTGGTGATGACGAGATATACCTCGTCCATCAGGATCTGGCCAGTTTTCTTCTAACGACGAGATATACCTCGTCCATCAAGATCTGGCCAATTTTCTTCTAACGACGAGATATACCTCGTCCATCTGGATCTGATTAGTTTTCTTCTAACGACGAGATATACCTCGTCCATCAGGATCTGATCAGTTTTCTTCTAACGACGAGATATGCCTCGTCCATCAGGATCTGGTCAGTTTTCTTCAAATAACAACATTTTCTTCACATAACAACATATCGTTGAGTAAACCACCAGGAGGGTTAAGACCCTGACCACCAAGATTACCCAGATTGAGTAAGTATACACCAGAGACGGTGGGGAGGCTCTTTGCTTCACTTAAAAAAGTAGGACAGTTGGGTACTTTCTTAGAATCAAAGGCTTGCATTTTTGGTTGGTATCCTTAGAAGTCAGTGGTTACCAAACTTTGTTGTCTCGAAGCCTCCCTTTAAAAGACAATTTTTTCGACTGCCCCCTCTGTTAAACCCAATCTCAACAAAAAATAAATTTCAAGCTTAGTTCCCGTCATTTTTGAATTTCAAATTTCACATTCAAGTAGCTTCTCGTGTAATTTCAAATTTCAAAACTTTAGTTTCGACATAAAATAACTTGGAACTAATACAGCAGATTTAGCATTCATCAGCCTCCACGCACACGACGGTCTTTGGTTGGATCGAGCATCGAACTCGTACCCTCTGGTTACCAATCCGCTACTCTTCCAACTGGGCTACCACGGCACCTCAGATGGGTGTATAAAGTAGTGTATTAAGATTTTATTATGAACTCTATATATTAGATGTAGGTAGGAAGTTGAATTAACTTTTATAGGAGCAACACAACGGGCTGTTGGCGACGGTCTGAGATCAATCCCGAAGGGAAAGACCCAAGTACAACGCCTCGTAATTTTTAACCAAGGTCAGATGACGAGAACAACACTTGAGCTGGCACCCCACTCTCCAAACTTCACCTCCACGCCAACGTGAGGAAATTTGAGGCCACGACAGATTTAACGTGCACCAGTCCCAGTGAACACGACGGTCATTGGCTGGAGTGAGCTTCGAACTCGTAAACCCACCGGTTGCTAATCGGTTACTCTTGCAACCTTGCGACTGCGGGTGACAGTCTGGGATCAATCCCGAAGAGAAAGATCTAGGACATCTCGGATTTTCGAACCACGGTCAGATGACGAGGTTAACATCTGATCTGGCACCCCAATGTCCAAATGTCCACACCACGCCAACGTGCGGACATTTGAGGCCACGACAGATTTAACGTGCACCGGCCTCAATGTACACGACGGTCATTGACTGGATCGAGCTTTCGAACTGGGAAACATCCCCTTGCTCTTCCAACTGGGCTACCGCCGGTCCTGTATATTAGAAACTAGAGTTTTAGAAACTAGAGAAATTAGAGATTTCTAAAATACAAATGCCTCCTGATATATTCACATCCTCGTACTGATAACGAGTATTTTTAATAGCGGTCAGATGTAACCGTTATAAGTTAAGACACATATCTCTTTCTATATACAATTTGGAAAACTTTTTGTTTTTCCCTTTCCTTATTTTCGGAGGCCTGAAGAAAAACTGGAAAGAAAACACTTGAAATATCTCCTTAAGAATGAAATAACTGATCGCTTCTGATATCAAGTGGCGAGCGATCACAAGATAAATTTGAAAAATGACTCCTAAAGCAACTTCTTACGTCTCTTGTGACAGTAAATGGATGATTTTCAACAAAAAAGGGAGAAATTCTTGGGGCTGTAAAAAAGTATTGTATAAAAATGAATTATGTTTCGATTTATTTAAAAAAATCAGTATGATCCATGGGGCAGCGGGAAAAATCTGGGAATTATTCGTTGTCGAGGAAAATCTCAACTCAGAAACCTATAGGTTTGAAAAGTTCATAATTTCGCTTACAAAGGGTTGGTTGGGTTTTATGGCGCAAGGGCCATGTTTGACCAAGCTGCGCCATACAACGTCAATTAAATGGACATACACACAAGGTTGGTTGATTGTTTTGGAGTTTTATGGCACAAGGATCATATTTGACCAAGCTGTGCCAAACACAAGACAACATCAAGTGAAATATGTCGTGAAAGAGGGAAAAAAGGAATTGAGAACAGAATAGTAGGATGAAAGCAGAAAAAGATCGCTTGGTTATCCCGGGAGCACGACCCCAGTGTTTACTAAGACAGTAAATCCCCAAAAAACACACAAGGAAATCCTTGCAGACAAAAAAGGGTGGGTAGGTAGGTAGGTAAATTAACATCGAGCTGGAGCAACACAACGGGCTTTAGACGATGGTCCTGGAACTCCGAAGGGAATTCCAAATGATGAAGAAATTGACACTTTTTGATGATAACGAGACCAAGATCAGGGCTGTTTTTACTAATTGACAAAATATCTCGTCCATCAATATCCGGTCAGTTCTGCTAACGTCGAGATAACTCGTCAACACAACGACCATGAGGGTTAAAGTTGGTCTCATGTAGTTGCTGTACTGTATAAATTGCGAAGTTATGTCTATTCCACCCCACGAAAAGAAGATTTACATCCCTGTTATATTGAACTACCTTCAGACCAAAAGTTGTCCAACTATAGACTTAGTTTTCGCTTAAAGTCGGTCTCATGTAGTTGCTGTACTGTATATACTGAAAAGTTACGTCCATGCCACCGCATGAAAAGATTAAGATCATGTTACATTGAACTACCTTCAAATAAAAAATTGTCCAAGCTTATAATTAGTTTCCGCTTAAAGTCGGTCTCGTGTAGTTGCTGTACTGTACAAACTGAGAAGTTACGTCCATACCACCGCACGAAAAGATTTTCATCACTGATATATTGAACTACTTTCAGACCAAAAGTTGTCCAACTGTAGACTTAGTTTTCGCTTAAAGTCGGTCTCATGTAGTTGCTGTACTGTATAAACTGAAAAGTTACGTCCATGCGACCGCATGAAAAGATTAAGATCATGTTACATTGAACTACCTTCAAATAAAAAATTGTCCAAGCTTATAATTAGTTTCCGCTTAAAGTCGGTCTCGTGTAGTTGCTGTACTGTACAAACTGAGAAGTTACGTCCATACCACCGCACGAAAAGATTTTCATCACTGATATATTGAACTACTTTCAGACCAAAAGTTGTCCAACTGTAGACTTAGTTTTCGCTTAAAGTCGGTCTCATGTAGTTGCTGTACTGTATAAACTGAAAAGTTACGTCCATGCCACCGCATGAAAAGATTAAGATCATGTTACATTGAACTACCTTCAAATAAAAAATTGTCCAAGCTTATAATTAGTTTCCGCTTAAAGTCGGTCTCGTGTAGTTGCTGTACTGTACAAACTGAGAAGTTACGCCCATGCCACCGCATGAAAAGATTTATATCATGTTATATTGAACTAACTTCAAATCAAAAATTGTCCAAACTTATAATTAGTTTCCGCTTAAAGTCGGTCTCATGTAGTTGCTGTACTGTACAAACTGCGAAGTTAGGTCCACGCCACCGCACGAAAAGTAGATTTACATCACTGTTATACTGAACGAATTCCGATCGAAAATTGGCGAAGCGTGGACTTAGTTTTCGTTTGAAAGTCGGTCTCATCCTGCGTAGTTTCCATAGGATCATTAAACATTTTTGTCAGATAGAAATAAATGAAATGCATGCTTCTCATCCTGGGGAACTAAGAAATGAAATTAAAGTAATGAAAAAGATTAAAAAGACAGGCAGAAGGAATGAATGAATAAGAAAGAGAAAAAGGACACCACTGCCCTTAAGCAAAGAACGGGAAATTCGGGACACGGAAATTTACAAGGAGTACAACTAAACTCATCTATCATACTCAAAGCAGTTATGAAAAAAAGCATCAGCCAAATTTAAAAGTCTAATAAAGTACTATAGAATCAATGTAGAAACTGGAAAATTTTGCTTTTTGCACTTTTTCCTCTAGTGCGTTTGCTTGTGAAAAATAGGGAAATAATAGAAATCTGAATTACAAAATAAAAATCGATTCCTCTTATGGTCTTAGGCAAGAAGACAACTATCAACTTGAGGAGTCATATTTCATTTTTGGCAAACTGTTTTCGTGTTCAAACGTTTTCAAGAGGGCGGGATATTGATTCATCGTTTCAAGCGAAATTGTTTGAAAACTGAATTATTAGACTGTTGGAAGAATAATATTAAATAAGACTACCTCTCAACACTTTCTCAATAGTTTATTTTAATCCTCCAAGGGGTTTGGACGAGATATCTTGTCCATCACGATCTAGTCCTTTTTACAAATGAAGAAATTTGTAGCATATGTATTTTCCGTATTTACTTCGCAATTTAAAATTTGTAGAATTTATTTAAATATCTATTAGAAATTTGTAGCATATATATTTCAGTATTTTCTTCCCAATTTGAAATTTGTAGAACTTGTTGGATATCAGTTTGAAATTTGCAGATATTAATTTCCGTATCTACTTCCAAATTTGAAGTTTGTAGAATTCTTTTATATCTATTAGAATTCGTAGTATATATAATTCCATATTTGCTTCACAATTCGAAATTTGTAGAATATTTGCTGATATCTATTGGAAATTTGTACATAGATAATTCCCTATTTACCTCACAATTTAAAATTTGTAGAACTTGTTGGATATGTGTTAGAAATTTGTATATATTTATTTCCTCATTTACTTCACAATTTGAAATTTGTAAAATTCGTTGATATCTATTAGAAACTTGTAGCATAGATATTTTCGTATTTACCTCACAATTTGAAATTTGTAGAACTTGTTAGATATCTGTTAGAAATTTGTAGACATTTTTTTCTCGTATTTACTTCACAATTTGAAATTTGTAGAATTCATTAATATTAGAAATGTTTCATACATATTTACTCATTTACTTCACAATTTGAAATTTGTTGATACATATTAGAAATTTGTAGCATATATTATGTTTACGTATTAGTTTCCACAGTTCGACTTGAGTTGAATAATTTACCAATTAAAAAATAAAATGTTAAATTTCAGTTGAAACTCTTTCCTAGAAAGTGTGAAATACATTCTATTCATTCGTTAAGATTAACTGTCCCATGTTCAACTTCTAGTTCAATTCCCAAGTCTGACACATTTTAAGAACCCTAAATTAATGTTTCAATCAATGAAACATAATGAATAATTTCGTTCGGATTTGCAAGTGTACTTATTTCAATTTGATGGGGTCGCAATGACAAAGCATTCCCAAATATATAATTTTTGCCCCCTTCCAAGTTTTCCATTGAGTGACTAACCTCAATTACTCAGGAATAGGAGGAAACAAATGTAAATCACCTTCCGGATAATCTATAGCACTGCTAATTAAGCCGAGCGAACTGCCCCGTGGCATGCAATTAGTCCCGAATAGGGGAAGACTTAGAAGCGTGAACTGTCATCCTGGAAATCTCCTGCGAGGTAAACTGAAACGCAGTGGAAAGAGTTTCTTTTTGACTATTTTCTTAGCACTGTTTAAATTATTTTGGTTGGAGATTTATTTACTGTCTTCCTGAAAATAAACTGAACCGTGGATAAAAATATTTCTTGACTTTTCATATCAATCTAATATATTTCGATTTGGGACTTAGTGGACTCAGATTAGACAGATAACGTAATTCGTGAACTGTCTAATCTAAGTGCATCTGAATCTCTTGAGAGGTAAACTGAAATATGGTTGAATAATTTTTATTCTTGACTATTTACTTAACCTATTAAAATACTTTGATTGGAGACTTAGATGGCGTGAACTGACATCCTGGAAATCTCTTGCGAGGTAAATTAAAAAGTGGTGGAAATCTTTTCTTGACTATTTTCTTAGTCCTGTTTAAAGTATTTTGATTGGAGATTCACTTAACTTAGAAGACTTAGATACGCGAACTGTCATCCTGGAAATAAACTGAAAAAATCTTTCTTTTCTTTTCTTAGCACTTTAAAATATTTCGATTTGGGACTTGATGAACTCAGATTAGACAGTTCCCTTAAGCCTTGAACTGTCTAATCTAAGTCTGTAAATCTTTTGAGAAGTAAACTGAAACATGGTTGAAAAATTTTCTTGACTACTTCCTTAACATTACAATATTTTGATTAGGACTTACATTCGCGAACTGTCATCCTGGAAATAAACTGAAACATGATTGAAAATTTTTCTCTTAAACCAAAAGAGGGATCGCTTTAATTGGTGCAAAGAACATCATAACTGGAGTGAGCACCAATGGACCCATGTTCTCTTTACTGATGAGTCGAGGTTTAGTTTAACGTTTGATTCTAAACGTGTTTACATCTTGAGGGAGTCAGGAACGCGAAATCTTCCTTCGAACATTATGGAACGTGACCGTTTCGGTAGTGCAGGTGTGATGTTATGGGGAGGAATAATGATCTATAGACGTACGCTCCTACACGTTTTCAACAGCGGTTCTGTGACCGGCCAGAGATATCCGGATGAGGTCTTAGAATCTTATGTAAGACTTTTCAGAGGTGCGTATGGATCTGAGTTTTTATTTATGGACGATAATGCTCGTCCACATCGAGCAAACCTCGTTGACGAATTCCTTGAAAGTGAAGCCATTGAGCGAATACCGTGGTCAGCAAAATCTCCTGATCTGAACCCGATAGAGAACTTATGGGACTACCTTGGAAAAGCAGTTGCATGGAGACATCCTTCTCCTAGAAATATAAATGCCTTTAAGAACGCATTGCTGGAGGAGTGGAACTTAATCCCCCAAACTGTGGTTAACAACATTATTAACAGCATTAAAACACGTTGTGATATGTGTGTACACGTCAGGGGAGATCACATTCCATATTAAGTTCATAAGCCTTAATTTTTTCATAGTTATTCTTTTCTTTCTGAACTCTCCTTGTCACATATTATTGCCATTTTTATTGTTTCATGCTACAGTTTTATATCATATGCAGTGCTCTTAAATTTTTTTCTTTGTATTTATGTGTTATGATGTTATGTATCATTTCACGCAAATTCATAAAATTATAGTTCACAGTTTCTGAGAAATCCGTGATTTTATGCATGTAAAGATAATTTTGGACATGAGTGTATTTCATTAACGTAAATTGCACTTTCAGCTCTGAATAATTTTTACCTTTTACTTTAGTAATTCAAATGTTTACTATTTCATCCACATGAATCACACTTTCAGCTCTGAAAATTAAATTTCAGGTTAAAATACCTTTTTCGCAACAGTCCTGTGCAACACATATCTAGTGAAAATGAGTCGATCTTAATAATGTTGATGAAAACCAAGCAAATAGGCATTTCCCAATATATTCTTATTTAATTAGCTGTTTTAATTTGCAGGCACATTCCCCCTTTCTTTTTTCTATAAAGAAATTGGTTGAGTACACGCATAATTATTTTCCGACTTTTAAGCGTACTTTTTTCCCTTGAGGCTTTTGAAAGAAACAAGCTTTTTAAATCAGAAACACTTAAGATAATTTTTCTCTCGTTTTAAGGAAATAAGAAAGTCAGGGCAGATCAATAAAAACGACGTTTATAGGTAACAAGAAAAGACCTGAAAAAGAAAGCGAAATATTTTTTCAGTCGAAATTCTTATTAAAAATTTATACTTTTATTGAAAACGTGTATGAAATTATTTACATTCAATTTTTTATCAGCGTGAAAGATGCGTTATTTATTACTCTTCAACATCAGTTACACAGCCTGCCTTTTTAATGGCTTTTATAAGTAGAAAAAAGGTGCAAAATTTCTTGAGATATTTCTACAAAAAATGTTAATTAAGCTGCCTTCTCATTTGTCATCATCTAAAAAAGTGTTGACTACAACTTTTGACATTAAAAAAAGTGAAAATTCCAAAATAATTTTTTAAAGCGTTGATTCGATGGTACATTTATGCAGAAAAGCCATATTTAACCCTCCTGATGGTTGACTTGACGTGAAATCTCATCAATAATAAAACTGACCAGATCTTGTTGGACGAGATATCTCGTCATCAGAAGAAAACTGTCCAGATCTTGATATCGTAACGATAAAAAAATCAGCAATATCTTGATGACGAGATATCTCGTCATTAGCAAAATTGGTTGGATCCTGATGGACGGGATATCTCGTCGAAGCCACTTGAAGGGTTAAAATAAAAGCCAAGACTATCTCTATTCAACAATTGCTTTGTTTTGCCCTTGCTTCTGTCTTACTCTTTCTGAACTTGCTCTCATGTTACATCTTCTCTATATTCCCTTATTTTATATACTCTTCTCTTTCCTCCCGCTAGTACATTTATACAGGGTATATAAAGAAAAGCCTTGTCTGCCTAACTCTATTCAACTATCTCTGTTTTCTCCTTACTTCTCTTTTACTCTTTTTGAACTTTTTGTCATTTTCTTTATTCCCTTATTTATATACTTTTATCTCAACCTCTTCTCCTTATTTTATTCTTTATTATTCTTTACATTTTCTTCAATTATCTCTTAATCTTTATTAGCTCATTACTCTATCTTTCTCCTTTATTTCTCTGTACCTATCACCAAAATTTCTCTATCGTACTATTTCTTTCACCTTTTTTTGCACCCTCTCTCTATATGGTCTTTATATTACTCTATCTTCCTCTTCTCATTCTTTATACCCTATCTGTTTATTATTTATCCTTCTCCTCTCTTTCTTTGTACCCTCTCTAAATATTATTTATTTTACTCTTTTTTTTTCTCTTTCTCTTTGTATCCCTATTTATTTATTATTTATCTTACTCTATCTTTCTCACCCCTCTTTTCTTTATACGCTCTCTAAGTATTATTTATCTTACTCTACCGTCTATTCTCTTTGTTTGTACCCTTCCTATTTATTATTTATCTTACTCTACATTTCTCCTCTTTTTGTACCCTCACTAAATATTATTTATCTTACTCTACCTTCTCCTTTCTTTCTTTGTACCCCCTACCTATTTATTATTTATCTTGCACTACATTTCTCCTCTCTTTCTTACCCTCACTAAATATTATTTATTTTACTCTATCTTTTTTCTCTTTTTCTATACATCTTCTCTCTCTCTCTCTGTTTTCCCATTCTATCTTATTCTCTTCTCTTTCTTCTATGTATTCTATCTTTCTATATTTGACTCTCTACCCCACTTACTTTGTCTTTATTGTGTTTAACTGGTTTTAAGTATCCGTCTGCATATTCCGATACGTATCTCTTGGATACGAGGTCTGATAAAAAAGCATCAGACATTTCGACCGAAAAACGAGACAACTTAATTCATTTAGTGTTAAAATCTAACGCTCTTCAAAATAGACCCTTTCTGAGTAGAAACACATCTCCCAATGCATCTTTTACTAGTGGAAGCATTTTTGAGTGTCACGTTTTGGATACTTTTTATGAGATTTCGCACTATTCTTTTTGAAAATATTTAAACGTATTCAAAATATTTAATGCGGTTTTAACAGTGAGTTCGTAATATTGAAAAATTTCCATCAATCGGTGGAACTTTATCAGTAGCCGTTCATATATACTCAAGAATGTAAAATATTGTATTCTTAAAATGCGCCGTGAAGTGAAACCTTTACACTGATAATAAAAACCGTAAATATCCGTGTATTCAGAACACGGTCGTGAAGTGAAACCTGTAAACGGATATTAAAACTCGTAAATATCTAAGTATTCAGAACACGTTCGTGTAGTGAAACCTCTAAATGTAGCATAAAATCAGTAAATATCTGTGTATTCAGAATGCAGTCGTGAAGTGAAACCTGTACACGAATAATAAAACCCATAAGCATTTATGTATTCAGAAACGTTCGTGATATTAAACCTGTAAACGAATATTAAAACTCGTAAACATCTGCTTATTCAGAGCCCGTATGAATTGAAATCTGTACACGAATAGCAAATACCCGTATATTAAAAATGCAGTTTTCAATTTCAGCAAAACACGTGCACCTCTAGTACACCTTCAAACAATGATCTCTTCCGAAACCACTGTTGAAACGAAACAAACTAGCTTCGAAACGACTGACTTGCTTCATTTCTCCGACGAAACTTTTCATGAAATTCAATTCTCCCTCAAGAACGCATAGTTACAATGTCATAATTAAAGCCATTGTTCCTCAACGCAATACATTTAGATCTGAAGTGAGCCCAAAGTAGCAATTGTTTGCTCTAAAATACGCGCCAGGGGCCATGACAAGCGAAAGAAAGGAATGAAATACTTAATTTGGAGGACAAGAATGTTTGCTCTCATAATACACTGTGTGTTTCCCATTAGTAACAATAATACCCTTAAGTCCTCACAATTATGCTCTAAAATTCACTTTCTGCAAGAGTGCTTACCTAAAAGTTAATTTAATTGTTTGAAAAGCGTTTATTTGTCCCCGACTTGTTTAACACATTCGTTGCTCCTTCCTCCTTCGAAAGCGAGACCTCCAGTAGGCTGTTGGAAATTTGATTACGTGTCCTCTCACATTTGCATTGAAATTGAATTTTAATGGTTGAAGGAGTCTTTGATATGATTATCGGAGAGTGTTTCGTGTTGATTTGGAAGTGTGGCAAGGCGGCAAATTTAAATGGATCGAAATTTGCAGACGCCGAAGAGGGGCTTACATTTGCAAAGGTTTGCAAATGTAAGCCCCTCTTGCCTTTATTTATTAGCAAGAAAGAAAAAAAAGACACGTGTATGCAGGGATTTACTAGAGCCAATAAGTAGGTTCGACGCTAATCTATTCTGTTAATATGGCCCCCTTTGGCGTGCCAGTAAACATAAAATGTACTTGAAAACCCTTATTGGGGTGAAAGTTGGGACCGTACATGGCATAGATTTACTGGCGCCAACAAGTAGGTTTGACGCTAATCTAAGCTTATGTAAACCTGCTTCGGCGAGCCAGTACAAATAAAACGCGCGTGTAAATCCTTATCGGAATGCAATTTGGAATCGTGCATGCATGGATTTACTAGCGCCTATGAGTAGGCTCGACACTAATCTGTAATAATGTAAACCTGCCCCCTTTGGCGTGCCAGTAAACATAAAACACATTTGAAAACCCTTATTGGGGTAAAAGTTGGAACCGTACGTGCATGAATTTACTGGCGCCAATAACTAAGTTCGACGCTAATCTGTTCTGTTAATATGCTTTGGCGTGGCAGTAAACATAAAACGTACATGAAAACTCTTATTGGGGTGAAAGTTGGGACCGTACATGCATGGATTTACTGGCGCCAGTAAGAGGTCTCGACAATAATCTATACTTGTGTAAACCTGCTTAGGCGTGCCAGTACAAATAAAACGCTCGTGTAAATCCTTATCGTGTGCAAGTTGAAATCGCGCATGCATGGATTTACTAGTGCCTATGAGTAGGCTCGACACTAATCTGTAATTGTATAAACCTATTTTGGCTGCTTGAAAACGGTTAGATCTATGTAAACCTACCTATGGCTTGCCGGTAAAAGTAAAACGCAATAATAAACCCTTACTGGAAATCTTTGGAAATATTCTATTGTTCCATTTCCTAAGAACATAATCCTTTGGAGAGATTCCATTGCTCATATCCTATGAATAGAATCCTTTGGAGAGGTTCTATCAGTCTTCTTTTGGAATATAAACCTTTGGAAGATTTATTGGTCAAGAATGTCAAAATTTATTAGAAGTCTTGCAGGGTTGGTTGGTTTTAGGGTTTTATGGGTGCAATGGCCGAGTTTTGCAGGGAAGACTGAAGATTGTAAGGTGGAGTTATGCGTGTTAACACATTAAAGGGTTTATCTAAGCAAAATTAGAAGCCACATTTTCTTGCCTTTTAGCTAAGTAACTGTAAATGAGGATTAGGTAAAACTCTTCATAGTGCCTTAACAAAATTTCTATCAAAGTAGAAATTTACTTATAAAAATGCAAAAAGAAAAAATGATTTTGTAATCCTCTAAATCCAAGACTCCATAAAAACAAATTGATATTAATTTTTCACCATGTCATCGTATTTTTATATATATATAAAGACAACATTAAAAAAAATAAAATTTTCTGTAAAGTTAAACTTGATGCCAGTTACTTTTAAATTTTGGGAATATTTTTAAAGATTAACGTTTTAATGCAGGAAAACTATGCACAAAGAAAAATATTCATCCATATAATTGGATTCATGGATTAAGGCTCGTAGGCTTAAGGCTCCTTTCTTATCTCGTAGAAAAGTTGAAAATGTACAACTTTCTTTTAATAATTTTTTCGAGGTAGGTAGGTAATTAATTAACGTCGCACTGGAGCAACATAACGGGCTGCTTGCGACGGTACGGGATAATCCCGAAGGGAAAGATCCATGAAAACGCCTCGTAATTTTGAACCACGGTCAGATGAAGAGAACACCTGATCTGGCACCTCAATCTCTAAACTTGTGCAGCCCGCCAACGTGAGGACATTTGAGGCCATGACAGATTTAACGTGCACCAGCCCCAGTGTACACGACGGTCTTTGGCTGGACCGAGATTCGAACTCGCAACCCTCCGGTTGTTATTCCGTTGCTTTTCCAACTGGGCGTTACCGCGACCCCGATAAATTTTCGAATATATACTTTTGTAACGTGAAAATCATTTAAAATTAAAAACTGGAAGTATCATTTCATATTAAGTTTTAAAATCAAGTGCTCTATTTTTATTGAAATCGAAACTCTTTTTTTAAATTAATCTATGTTATATAGTATGTAATAGCACATATAGGGTAACTGCACATAATCTGGAACATCTCAATGCGATCGTTATGCTTTGTGCACTTTTCTGTACTGGTAATTAATTAAAGTCGCACTGGAGCAACACAACGGGCGGCGGTCCGGGATCAATCCCCAACGGAAGCTTCTGAGGACAACACCACGTAATTTTGAACTATGGTCAGATTACGAGGTCACATCTGATCCGGCACCTCCTCTCCAAACTTCCACACCACGCCAACAAGAGGACATTGGAGGCCACGGCAGATTTAAGATGCACCAGCCTCCGTGTACATGATGGTCTTTGCCTGGACCGAGTTTCGAGCTCGTGACCTTCCGATTGCTAATCCGTTACTCTTTCAACCGGGCTACCGTGGCCAGTTTTACTGTACAGAAGTAACTATTAACAAAGTTCTGATATTATTTTACGTAATATTTTATCATTTTTCTATTGAACGTTAAAGAACAGAACTATTAGCTAATTTTAAGTCCTATGATCACTCCTGATCAGTGTTTCCCGTTAAGGAAAGAGTAGAACTAAAAACAGCTATTAGTCCTATGAGGATCACAATATTTTCGAGTAGTTGCTTTTATCCTACAACTCACATTATTAAATAACCACATCTATTAGTTGAAAGAATCCATGGATTCTTTCAACCTTTGGAAATATTCTATTGGTCCTTTTCATACAATGGAAACATTTGGAAAGATTCTATTGGTCTTTTCCTTGGAAAGGAATCTTTTGGAAGGATCCTATTGGTCTCCTAAGAATAGAATCTTAAGTAATGATTTCATTGGTACTTTTCTCGTAATAGAATCTTTTCAAAAGATTATGTGTTAATAAAATTAAAACTACTTTGAAATCATGCAGGAAAGACTGCATGTTGCAAGATAGAATTAAGCGTGTGAACTCTTCAGAGGGTTAAGAATTTCCGACGGTATTTAGAGTATTGGGATTATTTTCAAACCTTAATGTTAACCCTCCTTGTAGTGGGCTTGACGTGGTATCTTGTCATTAGCAAATTTATTGGCAGGTCTTCATGGACGACGTATTTCGTCATTAGCAAATTTATTGGCAGGTCTTCATGGACGACGTATCTCGTCATTAGCAAATGTGTGGCAGGTCTTCATGGACGAGGTATCTCGTCATTCGCAAATTTATTGGCAGGTCTTCATGTACGAGATATCTCGTCATTAGCAAATTGTTTGGCAGATCTCCATGGACGAGGTATCTCGTCATTAGCAGGAAACTCACCAGATCTTGATCTCGTCATCATAAAAAAGTCGTCAATATTTTGATGGCGATATATCTCGTCATTAGCAAAATTGGTCAGATCTGGACGGATGAGATATTTCTTCGAATCCACTTGGAGGGTTAAATTAAGGAAAATATTCAAGAAAGACTCAACGTTTTGCATTTTCACTTCGATGATTCAATACTAAGACAGTATGTACCTCTTAAAAGCTAAACCATCCAAGTTAGTTAAGGGGACACGGTACCCTTTGAACAATTTTTTTTGTTTTCATATGTGTAGCAAAATTTTTTAGTATACTGTGTTGAAATGCACTTAAAATGAATATTTCCGGCAAAAAAATTTAATTTTACAAAAGCAATAATTCAGAAATTTAATTTTTTTGAAAAAAAAAATCAATATTTTAAAATCCCTACTACTTTTTTAAATATCATCTTTTAAAAATTTTTTTTTTACACTTTTCTATTCATTGCAGTATTTTACACAATTCTGTGCATGTGTTTGCATGTATTCTCATTATTTATTTTTCTAGAATTTTTTCTCTAAAAAGTACTGTGAAAAACTGTAAAAAACAAGATAATTTTAGTTTGTCAATTAAAAAAAAAATTTCATCCAAATTCTTATCCCATGCACAGAATTGTCATTTATACTATTGTGAACAACTACAAAAAGTTTCAAACCTCTAAATTAAATTTTAAAAAAGCCTTAGCAATTTGAGTACTTCATAGTCATCAAAAACAGAAAGTTGAGAAAAAGCCATTTTAAGTTTAATTTTTGGTTTCGATTATTTACATCCAAGAGAAAAAAACTTAAATAACTCCTAAAATAATGTTGCTAGAGCTATGAAATTTTGCACACATATTCAGAAGGGTTGCATATTTAAAATAAAGCAATAAATTTTTTTCGATATTTTGGTCATTTTAAGGGTACCGTGTCCCCTTAAAGCTTTAGCTTCGACATTCCCAACACATACCCAATCCAAACAAGCTTTGAACTACAGATTACGAATTTGAGATGTTTATTTCAAAGTATTTAATTCAAGGACACTAAATTCCCCTCCGGCAGACCTTTTGTGAAATCAACAATGGATTGAAACTGAACAAATGCCCTTTTTAGCACTCGCAATGAAAAAGCGATCTCAGGGGAAATTCCGATTCTCTGAGCGCTTGAAACTCTGTTAACAACCGGTGGATAGGGACCCAAACCATGAAAATAGTTCATTAACCCCACTGACTGGAAGGGATTTAAGAAAACTGACCAGATCTTGAGAGACGAGATATCTAGTCGTTAGAAGGATATATCATCACTAGCAGGAAACTGACCAGATCCTGATCTCGTGATCATAAAAAATGGGCAGTATCTTGACGATATATCTCGTCATTAGCAAATTTGGTCAGATCTTGACGGACGAGATATCTCATCATTAGAAGAAAACTGACCAGATCTTGATGGACGAGATATCTCGTCGAAAGCCCTTTTAAAGTAAATCTTTGAAGAGATATTTTATACACACGTAGTGAACTTATCATTCTTTTCTTTTCAGGAAAGACCAGTGCGAAATGACTTCTCTAAACAACTTGAACCCGGAAAATTCAAGCTATTCCATTGGCTCCAGCAGTGTCAATGAAAACATCTTCCGACTCAACACATCTTCCCCCACAAACACCGTGGACGCGTGGCACATCATTTTGCCTTACAGCATCATTTTCTTTCTAGCCGTTGCCGGAAACGTTTTAGTCATCGTCACCCTCTTAGTCAACAAAAGAATGAGGACCGTGACCAATGTCTTTCTATTCAACCTAGCCATCAGCGATTTTCTGCTCGGTGTCTTCTGTATGCCATTCACACTCACTGGAGCCTTGTACCGAGAGTTCTTGTTTGGGAGCGCTCTTTGCAAGCTCATTCCATACTTTCAAGGTACATTGAGTCTTACTCTTGTAATGAAATCTCTTTAAAATCAAAGAAAATATTTTTTTTTTTAAATTTCCTATCCATCATCCATCTTTATCTTTATTCCTCTATTGAAGTAGGGATAAAATAGAGTTAGAAACACACATGGTCTACAAGATTATAAGGATCTTTGGAGGAAATATTTGAATAGGAATTTTTTATTTGAAATATTTTGAATAGGAATACTTTTAAAGTAGATTTAGTCATATCTTGTAACGAAATCTTCTTCAAAGTAAAAAAATCTATCATCTATCTTTATCTTTATTCCTCTATTGAAATATAGATATAATAGGCTTAAAAACGCACATCCCATGGTATATAAGATTATATATATATTCCTAAAAATAAAGAACTTTGAGGAAATATTTGAATAGGAATTTTTTTTATTTGGAATATTTTGAATAGGAATTTTTTATTTGGAATATTTCGAATAGGAATACTTTAGGAATATCTTGGTGACGAGATATCTCGTCATCAGCGAAAATGGTCAGACTTGATGGACCAGATATCTCACCGAAACCACTTGAAGGGTGAATTATGTGCTTTTTCAACTTCCTTCTAATAGAAGAGTAACGGATTGGCAACCGGTGGGTTGCGAGTTCGAATCCACCAAAGACCGTTGTGTACAAGGGGGGCTGGTACACGTTAAAACTATCGTGGCCTCAAATGTCCTCACGTAGGCGCGGTGTGGGAGTTTGGAGAGTGCAGTACCAGCTCAGGTGTCTGACCGTGGTTCAAAATTACGTGGTGTTGTCCTCCGATCTCTCTCTTTGACTTTGATCCCGGACCGTCACCAATAGTCCATTGCGTTGCTCCAGTGCGACATTAATTAAGTTACCTACCTTCTAATTCCATTTAATTTTTTTCCACAGCTGTGAGCGTCAGCGTGAGTGCATGGACTTTAGTGTCAATGTCGGTGGAAAGGTACTTCGCAATCTGCCATCCTTTGAAATCGAGAAAATGGCAGACGCTTTCTCATGCTTACAAGATGATAACCGTGGTTTGGATAGGATCCCTCTTGTGTATGATGCCCGTTCTGATCTTGAGCAGACTCCAAACCATAAAAGGAACAGGTACGTTCATACATTTCTTATATTAAATTTTTATTTCGGGTACATTCCCATCGCTTGTACGCATTTAGAAACAAGGTTTCTGAGTACCGGAAAGAAACAGGGTTTCTGAGTAATGGAAAGAAACAGGGTTTATGAGTACCGGAAAGGAACAGGGGTTCTGAGTAACGGAAAGAAACAGAGTTTATGACTACCGGAAGGAAAAGGATTTCTGAGTACGGAAGGAAACAGGGTTTCTGAGTACCGGAAAGAAACAAGGTTTCTGAGTACCCGAAAGGAACAGGGTTTCTGAGTACCGGAAAAGAAACAGGGTTTATGACTACCAGAAGGAAAAGGATTTCTTAGTACGGAAGGAAACAGCGTTTCCGAGTACCGGAAAGAAACAGGGCTTCTGAGTACCGGAAAACAACTGACGGAAATCATCAATATTGGTTTTTAATCTTTATCAAGAGGGATTCTATCCAACACCGTGGTTTGCATAGAATCCCTCTTGTGTATGTTGCCCGCAGACTTCAAACTATAAAAGGAACAGGTAGTTCCTAAATTTATTCTGCTTAATTTTTATCTCAGGTACATTCTCATCGTTTGTTCCCATTTAGAAACGGGGTTTCCTGATTACCGACATTCTCAGTACCGGAAAATTACCAACGGAAATTTTCGATATCGTTTTAAATTTGCATTACACTTTGATACACGAGTCCGGAGTATTAATGGGCCCCGGTAGACTGGTTGGAACAGTAGCGGATTAGAAGGGGAGGGTTGCGATTTCAAAACTCTGTCCACACAAAGACGGTCGTGTACACGGGGACTGGTGAAAGTTAAATCTGTCGTGGCCTCAAATGTCCTCCCGTTGGCGTGGTGTGGAAGTGTGGAGAGTGGGGTGCCAGCTCAGGTGTTGTCTCGTAATCTGACCATGGCTTAAAATTACGTGGTGTTGTCCTCGTATACCCTTGGGCATTGATCCCGGACCTTCTCCAATAGTCCGTTCCCAGTGTGTTCCCGTCGCGTTGCTCTAGTTAATTAACTACTTACCTTCCGGCGTATAAACGCCGATTTCACGATGTCTTTTATAAACCAGCAATATACATAAAATTCATCGTCGCCAATAGTCCGTTGTGTTGCTCCAGTGCGACATTAAGTAAAACTATCTTGAATTCAATCTACCTTCATAAACGTCTTCGAGAATCTCAAGTTTCAAATAAGGAGTTCCAAGGAGCATATAAATAGCTCAGATATTTTTTGTTCAGAGATGCTTGTTACTTCCCTGAATATGCCCCACATAAAGATCGGTTCCAAATGAGATTCTTGTGTGTTCATTGTTTCGAAAAACAACTGACATACAAAACCTTTCGACAAATATTTTATCTTTGCTGAACACGTTGTCAGAGCTAGGATCGACGCAGCCACCTGACTCATTGGAACTCTATACCGCTGTCTACAAAAATCGAAGTCAATTTCCACTACATGATGACTGGTATCAACCGAAAAATAGCCTGCACTCTTGAAAAAACCGTTCACTATATTTTACTACGTATACTTTATTTTACTTGTTATCCTTATCTCAATTTCCTTAAACCAGTGAACTATTTCTTTCACGATAGGTGCATGCGTTTTCGTCGTTGCAATCGAAAGCGACGAATAGAATAGAATACCACCATATCTCCTTTTTATAAACCTTAACCCTCTGGTTTGGCTTGATTTGCAAGAACTGTAGTGTGTTTTATAACACGCTTTATGAAGAGAGAACTACATCTTTCAAAAGAAACCCCACGGATTCTTTCAACCTATAGAGAAAAATTCGATTGGTTCTCTCCTTGGATTCGAATATTTGGAATGATTCTATTGGCCCATTCTGTAGAATAGAATAATTTAAAAAGAGTTTTGTTGATTTTATTAGATTTGAATCGTTTTTAATATTCTACTTCTCATTTCCTTAGATTAAAATCCTTTTGAAATATTTTATTGCACCTTTCCTTGGATTCGAATTATTTGGAAAGATTCTATTGGCCATTCTGTAGAATAGAATCATTTGAAAAGAGTCTGTTGCTGATTTATTTAGATTAGAATCGTTTTTAAATGTTCTACTCCTCATTTCCTTAGATTAAAATCCTTTTGAAATATTTTATTGCACCTTTCCTTGGATTCGAATTATTTGGAAAGATTCTATTGGCCATTCTGTAGAATAGAATCATTTGAAAAGAGTCTGTTGTTGATTTATTTAGATTAGAATCGTTTTTAAATATTTTATTGCTCATTTCCTTAGATTAAAATCCTTTGGAAATATTTTATTGCTCATTTCCTTAGAATAGAATCCCTTTGAAATATTTTATTGCACATTTCCTTGGATTCTAATTATTTGGAACGATTTTATTGGCCATTATGTAGAATAGAATCATTTGAAAAGAGTCTGTTGCTGATTTATTTAGATTAGAATCGTTTTTAAATGTTCTACTCCTTTCCTTAGATAAAAATCCTTTGGGAATATTTTACTGCTCATTTCCTTAGAATAGAATCCTTTTGGAATATTTTATTGGGCCTTTCCTTGGAATAGAATTATTTGGAAATATTCCATTGCCTCATTCTGTAGAATAGAATAATTTAAAGAGTCTGTTGTTGATTTACTTAGATTAGAATCGGTTTTTTAATATTCCACTCCTCATTTCCTTAGATTAAAATCCTTTGGAAATATTTTATTGCTAATTTCCTTTGAATAGAATCCCTTTGAAATATTTTATTGCACCTTTCCTTGGATTCGAATTATTTGGAACGATTCTATTGGCCATTCTGTAGAATAGAATCATTTGAAAAGAGTCTGTTGCGGATTTATTTAGATTAGAATCGTTTTTAAATATTTTATTGCTCATTTCCTTAGATCAAAATCATTTGGAAATATTTTATTGCTCATTTCCTTAGAATAGAATCCCTTTGAAATATTTTATTGGGCTTTTCTTGGATTCGAATTATTTGGAAAGATTCTATTGTACCATTATATAGTATAATAGAATCCATTGGAAAAATTTTATTGCTCCTTTCCCTTAAATGCAATCCCTTTGAAAGAGTCTATTTCTCATTTATTCCTATTAGATATTCCTATCTTTTCCAAATATTCTATCTCTCCTTTCCTTTGAATAGAGTCATTTGAAAAAATTCTATTACTAATTTTGTTAGAATGGAATCCATTAGAAAGATTCTATTAGTCCTTTCTTTTGAATTGAATCCTTTGGAAAGATTTTATTGCCCTTTTCCTGGGAATAGCATCCTTTGGAAAGATTCTATAGGTCAAGAGAAGGTTAAAATTGGTTAGGGGAAGTCATGTAGAGAAGACTGCAAGTTACAAGGTGGAATTATGCGTGTGGACCGCTCAGAAATGTAAGGGACATCTGAAGTTATAGGCCTTGGGCAAAGCCTATTGCAGGGATTTGGGGTCCCCTATTCACAGAAATAAAAATTTTAACCAACGCTAAAAAACCTTATTAATTTTTGATGATTTTAATAAAATCAATGTTTATAAATATTAAAAAAATGATGAGTCGGTCGACCATCCGCTACTCAGCTTCGATTTATACGTAGCACCACTTCTCCTATCCATTGTTTTCTTAGATGGATGACACACGAGGCGACTTGAAACCCGAGTTCACTTTTACTTCCTGAAAGGTAAAAAAAGCGGTTTGACTTCTCGGAACTCACCACACAAGCCAAATAGCTACTGTGAAGCACTTCTTGGGTTCGCTTTTTCTTTCTGACTGGGAAGAAAACCGGTTTAACCGCACGGAACGCGCCACCTAGTTGCGAGATAAATCGCGACGGAACGACGAAGCAGAACCCGGGTTACGCTTCTCAAATCGCCCCGTGTGTCATC
The DNA here is from genome assembly GCA_933210815.1 of Meta bourneti. Lineage (NCBI taxonomy): Eukaryota > Metazoa > Arthropoda > Arachnida > Araneae > Tetragnathidae > Meta > Meta bourneti. Next base: position 79,221,124 of record OW119934.1, on the reverse strand, counting down.
GTACATTATAGCAACTAAACTAAATTAGCTATTAAAAAACTTATAACTATATACTAAATTAAGCTAGTTAGTATAATGAAAATTATGCTTTTATTCTTTTCGATCAGTACTAATGTGAGTACATGTTTTGAATGCAGTAGAGGATTTTTATACATTGCATAATTTGACTATTTCTGTTTAGACAAGCAAAAGTGCAGAGAGAGTTGGCCAAGTCTGACTGCAGAGCAGAGTTTTACCATTTTCCTGGATATAATTTTACTCATCGTCCCACTTGTTCTCATGAGTGTCACCTATTCCCTTATAATACGCACCCTTTGGCAAGCTATGGTTGTATCAACAGATGAAACACAAAATTCAGGTGAGAAATTTTGTTAAAAAACAACAACCAAGGTTGAAATTCTTCGTTTACAGGGGAATAAGAGGTTTGAGCAAAAAGTATCCGACTTTAATTGAACCCTGAGTCGCGAGATTTTCGAGAAGTGTAGCATTGTTTTTTGCTCCACAACACACTTAATGACCAGATATCTCGTCATCAAGCTATTGCAGATTTTCTCATAATGACCAGATGTCTCGTCATCAAGCTGTTGCAGATTTTCTCATAATGACCAGATGTCTCGTCATCAAGCTGTTGCAGATTTTCTCATAATGACCAGATGTCTCGTCATCAAGCTGTTGCAGATTTTCTCATAATGACCAGATGTCTCGTCATCAAGCTGTTGCAGATTTTCTCATAATGACCAGATGTCTCGTCATCAAGCTGTTGCAGATTTTCTCATAATGACCAGATGTCTCGTCATCAAGCTGTTGCAGATTTTCTCATAATGACCAGATGTCTCGTCATCAAGCTGTTGCAGATTTTCTCATAATGACCAGATGTCTCGTCATCAAGCTGTTGCAGATTTTCTCATAATGACCAGATGTCTCGTCATCAAGCTATTGCAGATTTTCTCATAATGACCAGATATCTCGTCATCAAGCTATTGCAGATTTCCTCATAATGACCAGATACCTCGTCATGAAGCTATTGCAGATTTCCTCATAATGACCAGATACCTCGTCATGAAGCTATTGCAGATTTCCTCATAATGACCAGATACCTCGTCATCAAGCTATTGCAGATTTCCTCATAATGACCAGATACCTCGTCATCAAGCTATTGCAGATTTCCTCATAATGACCAGATACCTCGTCATCAAGCTATTGCAGATTTCCTCATAATGACCAGATACCTCGTCATCAAGCTATTGCAGATTTCCTCATAATGACCAGATACCTCGTCATCAAGCTATTGCAGATTTCCTCATAATGACCAGATACCTCGTCATCAAGCTATTGCAGATTTCCTCATAATGACCAGATACCTCGTCATCAAGCTATTGCAGATTTCCTCATAATGACCAGATACCTCGTCATCAAGCTATTGCAGATTTCCTCATAATGACCAGATACCTCGTCATCAAGCTATTGCAGATTTCCTCATAATGACCAGATACCTCGTCATCAAGCTATTGCAGATTTCCTCATAATGACCAGATACCTCGTCATCAAGCTATTGCAGATTTCCTCATAATGACCAGATACCTCGTCATCAAGCTATTGCAGATTTCCTCATAATGACCAGATACCTCGTCATCAAGCTATTGCAGATTTCCTCATAATGACCAGATACCTCGTCATCAAGCTATTGCAGATTTCCTCATAATGACCAGATACCTCGTCATCAAGCTATTGCAGATTTCCTCATAATGACCAGATATCTCGTCATCAAGCTATTGCAGATTTCCTCATAATGACCAGATATCTCGTCATCAAGCTATTGCAGATTTCCTCATAATGACCAGATATCTCGTCATCAAGCTATTGCAGATTTCCTCATAATGACCAGATATCTCGTCATCAAGCTATTGCAGATTTCCTCATAATGACCAGATATCTCGTCATCAAGCTATTGCAGATTTCCTCATAATGACCAGATATCTCGTCATCAAGCTATTGCAGATTTCCTCATAATGACCAGATATCTCGTCATCAAGCTATTGCAGATTTCCTCATAATGACCAGATATCTCGTCATCAAGCTATTGCAGATTTCCTCATAATGACCAGATATCTCGTCATCAAGCTATTGCAGATTTCCTCATAATGACCAGATATCTCGTCATCAAGCTATTGCAGATTTCCTCATAATGACCAGATACCTCGTCATCAAGCTATTGCAGATTTCCTCATAATGACCAGATACCTCGTCATCAAGCTATTGCAGATTTCCTCATAATGACCAGATACCTCGTCATCAAGCTATTGCAGATTTCCTCATAATGACCAGATACCTCGTCATGAAGCTATTGCAGATTTCCTCATAATGACCAGATACCTCGTCATGAAGCTATTGCAGATTTCCTCATAATGACCAGATACCTCGTCATGAAGCTATTGCAGATTTCCTCATAATGACCAGATACCTCGTCATCAAGCTATTGCAGATTTCCTCATAATGACCAGATACCTCGTCATCAAGCTATTGCAGATTTCCTCATAATGACCAGATACCTCGTCATCAAGCTATTGCAGATTTCCTCATAATGACCAGATACCTCGTCATCAAGCTATTGCAGATTTCCTCATAATGACCAGATACCTCGTCATCAAGCTATTGCAGATTTCCTCATAATGACCAGATACCTCGTCATCAAGCTATTGCAGATTTCCTCATAATGACCAGATACCTCGTCATCAAGCTATTGCAGATTTCCTCATAATGACCAGATACCTCGTCATCAAGCTATTGCAGATTTCCTCATAATGACCAGATACCTCGTCATCAAGCTATTGCAGATTTCCTCATAATGACCAGATACCTCGTCATCAAGCTATTGCAGATTTCCTCATAATGACCAGATACCTCGTCATCAAGCTATTGCAGATTTCCTCATAATGACCAGATACCTCGTCATCAAGCTATTGCAGATTTCCTCATAATGACCAGATACCTCGTCATCAAGCTATTGCAGATTTCCTCATAATGACCAGATATCTCGTCATCAAGCTATTGCAGATTTCCTCATAATGACCAGATATCTCGTCATCAAGCTATTGCAGATTTCCTCATAATGACCAGATATCTCGTCATCAAGATATTGATTTTCTGATAATGACCAGATATCTTGTCCATCACGATCTGATCAATCTTGCTAATGATGAGATATCTCGTCATCAAGCTATTGCAGACTTTCTGATAATAAATAGATATTTCGTCATCAAGATATTGTAGACTTTTTAATGACGAAATATCTGGTCGTTTGAAAAATTGTTCAGATCTTGATGGTCGAAATATCTTATGTCTGAAGGTTAAAAACTGAATTCGTACTAACCTTGTATCTCTTATATTACAGGCCATAAAATTCGTTACTGCTGGAGCACTTCACCCAATCTGAATCGGAATAATGCATCGTCTAACGCCTCAACATTTACCTCTACCATAACATCCACTACCTCAGGAACGCTGTCCTTGTCCGGTGCACCTGCTATGCGCAAAAACAACAGTGAGCGAGGAATTATTCAGAAAAAACGCATTATACAAATGCTGTTTGTTGTCGTTTTGGAGTTTTTTATATGCTGGAGCCCTCTCTACGCCATCAACACCATTTCTTTGTTTGATCCAAACGTTGTCTATACGAAAATTGGGTACAGCGGTATATCTTTCTTTCAGTTATTAGCGTACACTTCGTCGTGCTGCAATCCTGTGACGTATTGTTTCATGAACAGCAGATTCCGGGAGAGTTTTTGCAACTTGTTTCCGTGTGGTTGCAAGAAAAGGAGATAAACATTTAAGTGGAACGGATGGGATACCTTCTAGTTTTCCATTAGACACATTCCTGATTATTCTGTCGTCTTCAGACCGTGGTTCAAAATTATGTGGTGTTGACCTCGGATCTTTTTCTTGGAGATTGATCCCGGACCGTCGTCAATAGTACGTTGTGTTGCTCCAGTGCGACGTTAATTAAGTACCTACCTGCCTGACTATTCTGAAAGGGCGGGATTGCTATGTGGAATAATTTACACGTGGCTGATATATTTGAAGGCCGAATGGGCTGGTATAATTGCTGAATTACCGAAGATTTATAAATATTTAAATTTTATTTCTATTATATACAAAACTCTAATAGTGGTTGTCTCGACGAGGTATCTCATTATTAGCAAAACTGACCAGGTAGGTAGGTAGTTAATTAACGTTGCACTGGAGCAACGGGCTATTGGCGACGGTCCGGGATCCATTCCGGAGGGAAAGATCCGAGGACAGCGCCGTATAATTTTGAACCACGGTCAGGTGACGAGAACAACACCTGAGCTGGCACCCCACTCTCCAAACTTCCACACCACGCCATCGTGAGAACATTTGAAGCCACGCGAGATTTCACGTGCACCAGCCCCCGTGTACGCGACGGTCTTTGGCTGGACGAAGTTTCGATCTCTCAACCCTCCGGTTGCTAATCCGTTGCTCTTCCAAATGGGCTACAGCGGCCGCAAAACTGACCAGATCTGGTTATGAACGAGTATCTCGTCTTTCGGAGAAAACACGATCACGGTCATCGACAGAAAACTAACAAGATCCCGATCTAGTTATAATAAAAGAAACGGCAATATAATTGATGACGAGATATCTTGTCATTAGCGAAATTTGTCAGATGTTGATGGACGAGATATTTCGTGGAAATCAATTGGAGGGTTGTAAACATATAAAATTTTAGTTGCTTGGCAATCTATGGAGATCCGCCGACTCCGACATCAGAGTGAAAACATACATAAACATTCCGGGACATACTTACCAAGGATTTGAGGGCCGAATGGGTTGGCGTACTTGGGTAATGACCGAAGATCTTTTTGAATTTAAATGCCTATTCCGGCATCAGAGTGAAAACATATATCAATATTCCAGAAGTTACTTACCAAATATTTGAGGGCCGAATGGGTTGGCATACTTGGGTAATGACCGAAGATTTTTTAATTTAAATTTTTTACTCCAACCACTTAAAAGCATACAAAATACTGGTTGTTTGGCAATCTATGGAGATCCGTCGACTCCGGCATCAGAGTGAAAATATACATCAATATTCCGGAAGTTACCAAATATTTGAGGGCCGAATGGACTGGCATACTTGGGAAGTGACAGAAGATTTTTTAAAAATATATACCAAAATAACGACTGAAATGAGTAAGAGTTTTGATATTTTAAATTAAAACCAAAACTCAAGAAACACTAACATATTAAATAATCAATTCATATTTTACTTATTTCATTTTTATTTTTCTCATTTTTAAAAAAAAGCTCTTACTTTCGTGCAAAAGTTTGGTTTTATTTTGAAGCTCTAATGATAATTCAACTTTATTCCAAATTTCATGTGCCTAAGTCGAATTGTTTGCGTTGTTGTGCGCTCAGCGTTGAAAATTCGCATTCCGAGAAAAATGCGATTTAAGTTAAGTTGAAAGGGTCAAAACTGAAAGGCAACAAAAAATCTTAATTGTGAATTTTAGTGTTTGCAAATTTTTTGTGTTTTTACCAGAATCGAAACATTTTAGACTCTAAATTCATCAAAATTTAAAAATCGATCTTTTTCAAGTTTTAAATGTACTGTGCTTCCTTATTATATGAGTGTCAGTAAAACTTTTATGTGTGGGTATGTCTATTACTCGAAATTGTATGTCTTGTGTCTGGCGCAGCATGGCCAAATATGGCTCTTGCGCCATAAAACCCCCAAATAACCAACCAACCTTATTACATGAAGTCAATTCGTATTTTTCAAATGAACAATTTTACAAAATTTGGAAAGTTAAACCTTTTTATGAATGGATTTAGATTGTTTTATAGTTTTCAAAATCCTTTGACAATCTTGTCTTATAAATGCATAATGCAATTAAAAAGAATGAATGCTTTGTACGAACATACATTAGACGATCTACTTTGGTGAATGTTGTACGTAAATGAACAACATTTCAATGAACAGAATTACTGGTTTATCTTTATTTTCTGCAAAGATTAATCATTGCATAACTGAGCATGATTGTTCAAAGTACATCATTGAAATAGTTCATCTTTGTATGGATTCAAATTGACATGACAGTTATTTGTATAATCTACTTATGTATATCTATGTAAATGCATTTATTCTTGTGTGTTTATTCTTATTTTCTGAAAAGAATAATCACATGACATAACTGAGCATGATTTTTCAACGTACATCCTTTGAAACAATTCATCTTTATATGGATTCAAACTGAAATGACAGTTATTTGTATAATCTACCTATGTAAATGTATTTATTCAGTTTTTATTGCCATAAGTGTTTGTGTGATGTCGTCTTGGTGGATGTGTTAATTGTTAATCAGTGGACTATTATTAACTACTATCAATGTATTGTACGATACACTCGTTTAAACCACCTATATATTGTGTTGACGAGCTTATAAATAAATGTCAAACCTCAGAATACAATAAAAATGAATGTGTGTATTTGTTTTGTTTGATTTTTATGAAGATACATTAATCCAAAGGACTAAACATTCACTGGTATTTGAGACAAATCAAAAACTGAAAAGTGGTGTTCAGAAAAACTATCCCAAACGAAATACACATCAATGATATATATATAAGTTTATATGTAAAAGAAATATAAAAGTAGAGTTATCAATGGTAACCTTTTTATATGCCCAGGATCATCTCCCCAAAACTAGTAGTCACATGATCCTTAGACTACTTTTGTCTGCGGGTGGAAACGAACATTCATCATCTGATTGGTACTCGCGACATAGCAGTTTGACGATTTCGCCATATTTGTCGCCACTCCATAGAAATGCATATTCCCAAGTCTACACTGTCAAAAGATGTATCGTCAAACGAGGCTATAAGATGCAAAATCGATCAACCAAGTCAATTTTTCACAGAGGAGTCACGACTACTAGTCGACATGTCGGTCACACTTTCTGAAGATCCTCGCAATAGCAATGCTCAGTCTACTTATATTTAAGTCTATTAGTTTATAGCCGTTTTAGCGACGTTTGGCCTTCAATCTAATTAGAGTTGACTAATCAACCATCAAGAATTTATTGCCCTTCAAAAGTAAAATCTTCGCAGGCCATTTCATTTGTTTGTCTATACTGAAAATTCCTCTCGTAATCACCCTTTATTTCAACACAACTTTTAGAACGGCTAACCTTTCTATGAGAAACTTTTCCTAAATATAGATGGCGGTAGTGTTTGTGCAGCGGGTGCGTATTCAGTACGTAATGTTCCATCTATATATTATGTTGAAGAGCAAAAAATAAATTTCAAACCTCAGAGGACTCAAATACATTAAAAAATGAATGTGTGTTGTTTTACTTGATTGGATGAATTTACATTAATACAAATGACTAAAAATTCTCAAATATCCGAGATAAATCAAAAACTAAAACAAATTGGTGTTAAGAAAAACTCTCCCAAACGAAATATAGGTTTTTATGTAAGAGTACATTTTGGTTTTGGAATGGCTTTTAGATAAAACATTTTAATTCACTCATTCTGCATACTGTTTGCTCAATAATTTGCAATTTAGAGTGAAGTTATTATTGGATTTCGTCATTTATTTTAGTGGAGGCTAATGGAAATGCGGTTACTTTCAATTGTGAACGATACTGTGCGATGTTAATAAATTTCTTTAAACAAAGTTTGCAGTACTCGGGGATATAACAAGATGGAGCAACCTGTCATACAGATCATGCAACCATACCAATAATAAAGGATGCATTTCCTGACCGAATAAAATCTGGTGATGTCGATTGGCCTTTTCGTTTCCCAGATTTGACAACGCTGGAATGTTTCTATAGTACTACTCGAAGGAACGAGATTACTGTAACAAGCCGACATCAATCCAACAGCTTAAAAGCAATATTCGTGAGGAAAGTGAACCAATCACCCGGAAATGCTTTTAACCCTCCTGGTGGTTGTCTCGATGAGGTATCTCGTCATTAGCAAATTTGATCATACCCTGTTGGACTAGATATCTCATCGAAATTACTTGGAGGGTTAAAAGTAGTAGAAAATGTAATCGAAAGGGCCTGTATTTGCAGCGTGATCTTTGGTGGTGATTTGGCCGGTGTCCAAATACGGGCAATTCTGTAAATATTGTCACTTACGGGACAGTGAACATTCAAAGTAAACTTTTTGCAGCTATTATCCAATCGTTATAAAATTTGCGCAACTTTTATGTTTGTTATTAAAAAACCTATACTAAAAGTTCGGTTCAAAACCAATAAGTTGAACGGAAGTTATATAAAGCAGGTAAACCATTTTAGTAAATTAGCAAAAATTGAAAGGTACCATGCGCATAAATTTTAAATTTAATTTCAGTATTTTAATTCACATAGTCTGTATATACACATATATATGATGTTCCGGTTCGGAATTCCGAGTCGGAATTTCTAATCGGGGTTCCGTGTCGGAATTGCGGTTCCGATTTCTCATATGTTGATTTTTCGGCGTTGTGAATGGCATTTGTTGGCGGTCCTCATGTAGTTTGCGGCGGGTTGTTGTCGAGCTTAGGTCAATCTATGTGGGTAAGTTTGTTTTCTCCTTTTTAATTTTAATTTTAATTTTGTGTTATACTTATCTTTGGTATGTGTCCTTGGTTGTCCCTGGTTTTGTTTTTCTAATTTTTGTTTTTCTATTTTATATTCTTATGGTGTTTGGAGGGGTGTGTGAGCTACTTTTGGTGTACTGCCACTCACACGCAGAAAACACCATATTGTGTTGACTGGGTGAGGCTCCTCCCTGATGACGCCCTCATCCACCAACACTTCCATCATTTTTTTTTGAAAATTTTCTTAAATTTCTTGATTTTAAAATTTTTGGATTTATCTTTGCTTTGGTTTGTAATTTTGAATTATATATATATATATATAATCGATATATATATATATATATATATATATATATATATATATCGAGATCCCCATAGGAACAACATTGAGTATTTTTACGTTCACTGTCAGACTAATTCACACAAAATATGGTATGTTCATCATGAACCCAGCGGGAAACCTAGCCTATATATTAACCCTGTTCAATTTATCCTAGGCCTTCAGAGCGGGCTACAAACAATATTTTGAGTATTTTGACGATCGCTGTCATACCAATTCACACGAAATTTGGTCCATTCAGTCTTAAGACTCCTGCTGCAAATCGAACGGGGATAACCCTATATGTCATCCCCGTTCGATTTGTCCTGGGTCTGCAGATACGGCTAAAAGAAATTCGAAGTCCCCATAGGAATAACATTGAGTATTTTGACGATCACTGTCAGACCAATTCACTCCATATTTGGTACATTCATTCTTTAGAATCCTACGAGAAACAGGCTATATATTAACTCCCCACTCTATTTGTACTAGTTCTGGAGAGGGAGCTAAAAACAATTCGAATGCCAAATAGGAATAACATTGAGTATTTCTACGATTACTGCACCCCGCTACTATCGTTCGCACCCCTCGGAATATAAAGGATCTGGAACAGCAGCTGCAAAGTGCTTGACATAATTTGTCACTGGAAAGCGTGAGGAATTTGTTTCGGCTCTGTGGAACGCTGTATATCAGCTTGTATTTTCACCATAGGGGGCTTGATATTTACTAATTTATGAATTTCAGATGTAATTCTACAATAAAAGATTACTATAGATTTATTATTAAGATTTCTTTCTTTAACTCTTCGTATACAGTCCGATTCCCTTGAGAAAGCAGTTGTGTCTCATAGTTTTGAACGAGTCTATTCAAATTAGGTGATAGGTGGAAGGGTAAGAAAAGGACTTCAACGATTGGAGTCTTTAGATCGGACTCCGGTTCTAAGTTAATCGTTCGAGACCGAAAGTAACCTTAACAGTAATAACGAATTGGCACTGGAAAAACAGCCACATCGATCGCCATTCATGCATTTGTTATGGCAGCCCTTCTTCGAAGAAGCTATCAATCCTATTCAAAGATAGACTCAACGAGGGTCGACTGCCTTTCCGACGGTGCCCCATTTTACATCACACATGTTCAATTTCATTCCCACCGAGAATTTTCTTCGGGTGTTTCGATTTTTAGTCAGAGCATTTAGTATATGAAATCCCCTTGAATCTTTCAGTCATATCCTATGCGATCTGCCACAACTTTTCTATTTTGTGTCATTTTCTTGGGCGATAGTTGCAATTTTATAGGATGATTCAGCTTCTTATCACTACAGAATACTACGAACTAGCTGAATTACCCGGCGCTGCTCCGGTTGAATTGTTTATAATTCATCGTAATACTCAATATTATTCCTATGGAAATTGCGAATAGTTTTTAGCCCCCTGAAAACTCAGGACAAATCGAACGGGGTTAATATATAGCCTACGTGTCCCATAGAATTATACAGGATGAATGTACCAAATTTAGTGTGAATTGGTCTGACATTGATCGCATAAATACGCGATCTTATTCCTATGAGGATTTCGAATTGTCTTTAGCCTCCTGTACCATATCGACGATAAAAAGAATAACACTTTCTATGCAAATAATCTTATTTTATAAAAATTTACATTCCAAAAATAAAGCTACAGTTTAAGAATTTGCAGACGGGATACATAAACGATGTGATACTGAACTATTTTCAGCGCAACCGCACCCATCTGCGATTGCATCATACTCTAAGATTCTAAAAAATCTCCAAGGACATCTTAAAAGGCGACTCTTGTAGATCTCTTCTGACGTCATCTGCACAGCCAGACCGGGAAAGAGCGCCCCATAGCAAGTGCTCTGTCCAGGATGACTGGACGTTACACCCCTCTGCACACCCAAGACAAATAGAACCGGGGTTAATATGTACCTACGTTACCCTTGGGATTCCAAAGAATAAGTGTACCAAATTTGGTGGAGATTGGTCAAACGGTGTAGATTTGTATAGAGAACAAACAGACAGAAAGACAGACAAATGCCAACTCTGCTTTATATGTATAGTAGAGAGCTGTGATCTAGGAAATTCAAACCGAATGCACCAATTTTGTCAAATTGAGAAATACATATGATGAATGGGTAAAGTAATGCAAGATTAAGGTCACCACGCAGTGCTAAAAGACATCTGTAGGAGGGGTGGGAAAGCTAATGTTTTCAAGAGTCAATATCTATTTCAAGTGTCATAGGTCGCAAATTTTCATAAGTTCAGAGTCAAGATTCATTAAATCCAGTTTCAATAAATTCACTGAGAATAAAACTTCACAAAAAATTTATTAAGGGGACATCTATAATTGGCAATACACAATTCCGCTTCATTTCGCGGCCAAGATTTTTAGCGTCATTAAGCTTCAATTGTTACAGTTCAACTGATGGGCGCAAGAGCTCCACCTACCGTCATTACGGAACATCTTTTTCCTAATTGGTCGTGATCCTTTTCAGTACTATCTTCATTGTTATAACTCAAAAGCCCCATTTCGGAGAGCTTGGTGACTCAGATCATTACCTATTCCAGTGTCAATTAACTAGCAAATACCATTTAATCACACCTCCACCCACAAAAATTGGTAGGTTGCATTGTGGACACAAACCGTAGTTTTGCCGTGAATACTCAGGCCTGACGTTGGATTGTGGAATGAACGAAATAAAGGATGCGTGCAGCGGAGAACCTAGGCACATGGGCCTTCTATCCCTTCAGAATTTTGCGTTTATCTGAGCAAAAGTGGACTTGTCAGAAACTTAAATAGCGTCGGCGGCTATTTAAGCACGTGAGGTGTGAGTACCAATGGAAATAGAGTTGGTCCCGAGGAGGCGGAGTCAGGATTCACAAGGTCAGCAAGTAATTCCAGTCAAAGATGAGAAAATGAATGGTAAAATTGGCTTAGTAGTGTTTAAGAAAGTGTACAAAAACATAAACTAAGCATTGACTGCTTGTTAAAGTTTGTTGTTGAGTGTGGCTCGTGGTCTTTTAGAGTTTTCAGGCAGACGAAAGTCATACCTGGGGTTGCATGGAAATGTTGTCAAGAGTGTATAATTTAATAAAGAATTTAAGTGCGGCTTTACTGAAGAGAGAATTCAGTTGAGGGATGTTAAGTTCTTGTCTAATTTTATTGTTTGCGTAAAACCATGGAATGAACAAAGCAGAAATAGGAAAAAAGAACGATTTTGTTTTGAATATTCAACAATTAGTTTACAATTTGAACCATTAAAGTGAAGTTCGATATTAATATTGAAGGATACTTTTATTGATTAAAGGCCTGTGATTGGTAGCGTGACACCACTTACGCAGTCCTAAGCTACACTGGCCCAGAGCCTGCCCAGCACCGTAAAATTTTGACATATTGTGGACATGTGCACTCGATACGAAGGTCATGTCAGCTACCGAAATCTTTTGTGTCCACGACGCTATATTTATCTCCTGGATGTTTCTTCTAGTTCTGGTATGGAATTTTTAATTAACGGCACACTGGAGCAACACAACGGGTTATTGGTGACTGTCCGGGATCAATCCCAAAGGGAAAGATCCGAGGACAACACCACGTAATTTTGAACCACGGTCAGATGACAAGGCAACATCTGAGCTGGCACCCCACTCTCCAAACTTCCACACCACGCCGACGTGAGGACATTTGGGGTCACGACGGATTTAACGTGCAACAGTCCCCTTTTCGCACGACGGTCTTTGTTTGGATTCGAACTCGCACCCTCCGGTTGCTAATCCATCACTCTTCCAACCGGGCTACCGCGACCCCCCTACTTCTGAAATCATAAGACAAAACAGTTCTAACGGTTTTTTGTAGCGCTCGACCTTTTATTCATGACCCCGTATACTGTTCCGATTTTAAAGACGTATTCACGTCAAAATCTAGGGACGCGGTAGCCCAGTTGGAAGAGCAACGGATTAGCAACCGGAGGGTCGCAAGCTCGAAACTCGGTCCAGCCAAAGACGGCCGTATACACGGGAGCTGCTGCACGTGAAATCTGTCGTGACCTCAAATGTCGTTACGTTGGCTAACGAACATTAGCAGAAATCCCAACTTCTTTACACAACCTTAAAAAACAGCGGGTAGGCACAGTCCCCACTGTACCATAAGGTTTGGTTCGTGAATACTTTTGGACGGAATACCTGGTAAGTGAGCCGCTGGTGAAATGAAGACGGCGGGTATTTGTTTGACATTTATTTATTTATCCAGTTTTGGTGGATACATAATAGTGGTGTTATAATGGGGACAATGCTTAGTATTCTATGGCGACTTTATCGATGATGGGTCTGAGATAGATAAAGTACAAGACAAACAGCATGGTGCCGATGCTGAAGTTCCTGACAAAGCTAAAGTCTATGGTGGAGTTTCCAAGAGTGGTGTCAGTTCATTAGAAGGTCCAGCTACGACACCTCGTACTCGCGCCTGCTCCTTCTTGCGTCTTCACTAAGTTCTAGATCTCTCCACACGTGTCATAGGTTTAGACTTCTTGGTATCATTTTGTTCGTCTTGAACTGCTCTTTCAACCCGTTTACGTTTCCTATGCCGCAATTGAAATTTTGTGTGATATTTTGGCTTCATAGTGAAATCTTCGACACATCGTCACATTCCACTGCACACAATTTTTGCACAAGTAGTTTAAACTGTCAACTAGTCAAATGGAATTGTAGAACTCGCCGTTCTCTTCAATTTAAGCACGCACTCGCTACGACCCGTCGATTAGAACTGAGGTTACAGCGGTTAAACAGGCCAGCGTATGTGCAACAAATGTGACTCATTTCCCACACCACTCGGTACAGTGGATTAGTTGCCAACCTGGTCGACGCGTCCCACCTTCCTCTACATGATGGTAGGTCATTTATGCCCATAGGCTGATTCCCTCTGACGATATGGGGCTTTGAGAAATCAACACTTTTCGTGACGCGCAAGTTTCTGCCGATGACCTCCATACCGATTTTAAAGACGTATTCACGTCACAAAACAGCCTTAATATTTCTTCAAAATTAGTGGACACTATTCACTAAGTACTGTCATGTAATCTTTCCCTGTATTGGTGCCTTCTCAGGTGTCACCTCGCCATCTGACCGTGATTAAAATTTACGTGGTGTTGTCCTCGGTTCCCCATAGGCTGATTCCCTCTGGAGTTATGGGGCTTGGAAATATCAACACTTTTCGTGACACACAAGTTTCTGCCGATGACCTCCATACCGATTTTAAAGTCGTATTCACGTCACAAAACAGCCCTAATATTTCTTCAAAATTAGTGGACACCATCCACTAAGTACTGTCATGTAATCTTTCCCTCTCCCTGTATTGGAGAGTGGGTACCTTCTCAGGTGTCACCTCGTCATCTGACCGTGGTTGAAAATTACGTGGTGTTGTCCTCGGTTCTTTCCCTTCGGATTTGACCCCGGACCGTCACCAATAGCCCGTTGTGTTGCTCCATTGCATTAAAATACCTACTTGCTTTCTCTTATAGTGCTCTAACCTTTTTGGTGGATCGGTTGGTGTGAGTCATGAATGTACGTAATCCTGAGGTTTATTTTCGTAAAAAATCTGCTCAACCTGTCACTGCTATTTACACTATTTACAACCTTTATCAACAATCTCATCATAATCGGTACTAAATTTGGGGAAAGTCATATATTAATGTCTTTACTCTGTAAAAACAGCTATTTATGTAATTTGTATAAATATCTAAATGCTTATTTAATATTCACGTAAAGACGGACACAAATTATCGAAAAAAAACATTTTATCTCTTCAATTATATATTACGAACATAAATCTTAATTAAGCAAACGGAAATCAATTTATTATTCTCTTTTTGAACATTTCGGAGAACAAACGCTATTTTTGTTTTTTGTCATTCAGATAAAAGAAGAAATTTAAATATTGTTTGCAAATATTCTAGTTGCCTGTGTTGGGATATTCATTTTGGAAATATTTTCGTGGTATTTCGCTTGGTTAATGCACACTTTTCTCTTCCCTAGAATTAAATATTTAAGTAATTAAATTACTTAAATTTTGAATAATTAAATAAACACATTCGGCCAATTTGGTTAGGTTTATAATTAAATTAAATTCAAGTCTGATGAAAGACAGAACTGCGAAAGTTTTTCAAAGCTTTCCAGAAAAATTGTTTCGCCATAAGTAGCCAAATCAAATTTCTCGCCCTAGATTAAAAGCATTTACAAAACGATAAGAATCAATTTTTTAAATACGTTATATTTGTTCGACGTTTTAAATAAATTTTTAGAAAAATATTAACAATTATTAACATTAAGAGGTGTCGATCACCAGCGAATCACGTAACACCAACCTGATGACCGCAATAACGAGACATTTACCTTTTTCGTTCTCGTTATATACCGTTAAAAAAGCACAACAGCTACATTTCAACGTTAACAATTTCCAGTTCCTTCTTAATGTGTTGTTATATCTCAACGAGTCTTAAGGTATATACACTAGAAATCATGAAGTGACCAGAATATCGATTTTGTTTCATTGTTTGAAAATATTTCCCAAATTCTGTGCTTTTAAACAATACCAAAACATTGAAAATATTCGGAATTTTCTAGTTACAAGGTTTTTTGATAGGTACTGTCACCAGTACAAATATTGTCACCAGTACAAACATATTTCCAAAACTTTAAATTCAATTTCTGAAAAACTGTGTTTTTGCAATGCTATGCTTTGTTCACAAACAGCGGTACCTCAACAATGAATTGATGTATTAGAATTATTTTTGTATCATTATAATCTATATAATACACTGGATGTTCAGAACTTAAGATATTAATTTTTAGGTGATTTTTAAATGTTAAAATTCCGCAAAAAGTCTTGAATTTTTTAGACTTCCTTGGTGAAAATAGTTGTAAAAAAACAGCTGGTAGGCACAGTCCCCACTGTACCGGTTTGGTTCGTGAATACTTTTGGGCGATATACCTGTTAAGTGGGTCGCTGGTGAAATGAAGACGGCGGGTATTTGTTTGACATTTATATATTTAGCTAGTTTTGGTGAATACATAACAGCGGTGTTAGAGTGTGGACAATTGCTTAGTATTCTATGGCGACCTTATGGATGATGGGCATGATAGCTAAAGTACGATGAAAACGGCATGGTGTCGATACTGATGTTCTTGACACAGCTAAGTTTGATGGTGGTGTTTCCAAGCGGGGTAGTAGCTCATTAGATGGTCCAACGACGTCGCCGCGTACGCCTGCTATTTCATGCGTCTTCGATAAGCTCTAGATCTCTCTGTACTTGTCATAGGTGTAGACTTCTTGGTATCATTTTGTTCGTCTTGAACCGCTCTTTTAACCTGTTTACGTTTCCTATGCCGCAATTGAACTTTAGTGTGATATTTTGGCTTCATATTGAATACCCCCTTCGACAAATCATCACTTTCCACTGCACACAATTTTCACACAAATGGTTTAAACTGTCAACCAACTAGTCAAATGGAACTGTAGAAGTCGTCGTTCTCTTCAATTTATGCACGCACTCGCCATGACCCGTCGATTAGAATAAAGTTACAGCTGTTAAACAGGTCAGCGTATGCCCGAAATGTGACTCATTTCCCCAAAAAAACAAAGGTCAGAGGGGGTGGTGGTGGATTAGGGGTCGACCTGGTCGACTCGGCCCACCTTCCTCTAGAAGATGGTAAGTCCTTTATTCCCATAGGCTGATTCCCCTGGAGTGATGGTGCTTTGAGATATCAACACTTTTCGTGACGCTCAAGTTTCTGCCAATGACCCCCATACCGATTTTAAAGACGTATTCACGTCAAAAAAATTTCTATTCTCCCTCGCAACTTGATGGAGGGTCAAAACATGAAGAATAATATTAGAAATAATTTCCAACAGGAATTGTCTTTCTGAACAAATTAGAATTTGAGACAGCACAGTTCAAGGAACATATTAATTAGCTGATTATATCTAAATTAGATAATTTTTAATTAGCTTAATCTGTTTTTTCTCACAGAAATGATTTTAAGCATAAGCCAATGACTTGGAAAAAAAATCGAATTTTTAAAATCAAAATTAAAAAACAAATCTTCTAGTGTATATATCTATTCCCCAACTCTCCGTGTATATATCCAACCTTAACTCTCCGAGTGGTTTGGACGAGAACTCGTCCATCAAAATCCGAACAATCTTGCTAATATGACGAGATATCTCGTCCTCAAGATACTGCCGATTTTATGATGACGAGAGCAGGATCTGATCATTTTCTCCTAATGACGAGGTATCTCGTCCATCAGATGTGCTAATGGTTTTGCTAATACCTCGACGAGTCGTTATCCCTCGTTATGTCGGCGAGATACCTCGTCGATATAACCACCAGGAGGTTAGCCATCTGAGGGGTTCACACGCATATATCCGTTCTGAAAACCCGCAGTCTTCCCTGCATGACTTCTAACCAGTTTTAGCATTCTTGACCAATATAATCTTTCCTTGGAGTCTTTCAACCGATACATGCGAATATTTACTCATTATGTCTGCGAGGATAGCATAAGGACTCCATTTGAATCTATGCCAAGCTGTATATGGGCATGTATCACCACCATAGGGAGCTTTACAACGTACCAACTTATGACCTATCTGATGTAATTCCTTGGAATAGAATCCTTTGGAAAGATTCCATTGCTCCTTTCCTTAAAATATAATCTCTTAAAAGGATTTTATTACTCCTTTCCTTAGAATAAATCCTTTAGAAAGATTCCATTGCTCCTTTCCTTAAAATATAATCTCTTACAAAGATTCTATTACTCCTTTCCTTAGAATAAAATCCTTTAGAAAGATTCCATTGCTCCTTTCCTTAAAATATAATCTCTTACAGAGATTCTATTACTCCTTTCCTTAGAATAAAATCCTTTAGAAAGATTCCAGTGCTTATTTTCTTAAAATAGAATCTCTTACAAGGATTTTATTTCTCCCTTCCTTAGAATAAAATCCTTTAGAAAGATTCTATTGCTCATTTTCTTAACATTCCTGGTGATTGTCTCGACGATGTATCTCGTCATTAGTAAAACTGAAGAGTTAAAATATCATCTTCGGTTGCTCAAAATCAGTTCAAAATTGTCGAGGCATAAGATTTCCCACTGCTCAACTGAGCCCATATCTCTTTTGCAGTTAATTGTAGAAACTACTTTGGAGATAGTTGATAGGTTAAGAGGTGTGCACGTTATTATTTCCGCTGTATTCACTTCATTCATCTGCTCTCAGATGAGACTCGGTGATACTCTTAGATAAGGTCATCAAGCCATTTAACAGTTTCCTGCTAAGCCTAAATTGCTGTTATATCCAACTCAAGTTGGTCGTAACGGGTGTTACAGCTCTGAAAAAATATAATTTCAATTCATACATTTTTCATCACTTAGTAATACATTAACACTTCATTATACCCCTCCTAGATAAGTCTCTCATGCGGATATACCTTTGGGTGGGGGTATTTCAATTAACGTCACACTGGAGCAACACAATGGGCTATTGGTGACGGTCCGGGATCAATCCCAAAGGGAAAGATCCGAGGACAACACCACGTAATTTTGAACCACGGTCAGATGACGAGGCAACACCTGAGCTGGCACCCCACTCTCCAAACTTCCACACCACGCCAACGTGAGGACATTTGAGGCCACGACAGATTTAACGTGCACCAGCCCCCTTTGTACACGACGGTGTTTGGCTGGATTCGAACTCGCAACCCTTCGGTTGCTAGTCCGTTACTCTTCCAACCGGGCCACCGCGGCCCTGATATACCTTTGAATTTATATACTTTTTTGAATACTTTTTTGAATTTTATACTTTCTATAAATTAAAAAATATATATATAATTTTTTTAATTTTAATACTTTGAGAGATTCACACACATAATTCAACCTTGCATGACTTCTAAACAATTTTGACCTTTTTGACCAATGTAATTTTTAAGGTATTTAATTAAGAGGTAGGTAGTTAATTAACGTCGCATTGGACCAACACAACTGTCTATTTGCGACCATCTGGGATCAATACCGAAGGGAAAGATCCAAGGATAACGCCTCGTCATTTTGAACCATGGTCGGATGATGAGTACAACACCTGAGCTGGCATTCCACTCTAAAAACTTCCACAGCATGCCAACGTTAAGACGTTTGAGGCCACAACAGATTTGACGTGCACCAGCCCCCGTGTACACGACGGTCTTTGTCTGGACTGAGTTCCGAACTCGCAACTCTCAGGTGGCTAATCCCTTACTCTTCCAACCGGGCTACCACTACCCCCAAAGGTTGAAAGAATCCATGGTTTCTTTCAAGCAGCTTTGTGAGCAGATAGCATTTAAACTTGAGTTTATTTTGTTCCAGTAGGTATTTGAATTAACCCTCTTGGTGGTTGTCTCCTTGTCATTAGCAAACCGACCAGTTCCAGAATTTTTCATTATAAAAAAATCGGAAATATCTTGATGACGAGATATCTCGTCATCATCAAAATTGGTCAGATTTTGGAAGACGGGATATCTCGTTGAAACCACTTAGAGGGTTAATGTTGCACTTGAGCGACACAACTTATTGTGGTCAAGATGATGGTCAATGTGTTATTTCCTCTAGTTTTTATTGTTTATATACTATATGGTCTTTTTACGAAGCTTCCCTTTAATTAACCATCATTTGGGCTAGATTTTAATCCCTTACTCTGTAAGAATTAGAATCCGACAAGTAACAAATTATCTCTCTGCAGCAACGGCAGACAAAAGGCTGTTACAATCCCTATAATTAACCATCATTTGGGCTAGGTTTTAATCCCTTAATCTGCAAGAATTAGAATCCGACAATAAGTAACAAATTATCTCGGAAGGACGGCAGACAAGAGGCTGTTTCAATCCCTATAATTAACCATCATTTAGGCTAGGTTTTAATCATCCCTTACTCTGCAAGAATTAGAATCCAACAATACGTAACAGATTATCTCTCTGAAGCGACGGCAGACCAGGGTTGTATCAATCCCTATAATCAACCACCATTTTGGTTAGGCACCTCTCTACTTACAGAATAAGGGATTAAAATCCCTTACTCTGCAAGTATTAAGAATCCGACAATAAGTAACAAATTATCTCTCTAAAGCGACGGCAGACCAAAGGCTGTTACTATCCCTATAATCAACCATCATTTTGGCTAGGTTTGAATCCCTTACTCTGCAAAAATTAGAATCCGACCCTAAGTAACAAATTATCTCTCTGAAGCGACGGCTGACAAGAGGCTGTTACAATGAGCTTCGAAGAGAACAGGATATATTTCTAGACCCCACTGAACTTCGATAGAATAGGCTATAGAGCTTGAGTAGAGATTTTCACGGAAGTCCTTTTCAATCTACTTCTCGTTTTCCAACTCACGTTTCTGTGGGCTTCAAGAAATATCTTGATAAACGACCTCTAGGCTCTATTCGTGCTTTATTCCACGAGCGGGCAAAAAAACAAGCCGTGGGTTTTTTCGATCCATATTGTTTCGGAACGGTATTTTGAATCATTTCTCTGCCACGAACTGTCTTAACCCTCTGGGCGTAGCGAGATTTTCGAGTAGTGTGGTGTTGCTTTTACCCCACATCACACTTAATAACTGCATAACCCATCTTATATAGAGTTAAAGCATCCGTGGATGCTTTCAACCTTTGAAAAGATACTGTAGGTCCTTTCGTATGGAAGGAATCCTTTAAAAAGAGTTTATTGATCCTTTCCTTAGAATAAAATGGGCTGGTAGTTGGAGGTAGGTAGGTAGATATTTTTAATTAACGTCGCACTGGAGCAACACAACTGGCTATTGGCAACGGTCCGGGATCAATCCCGAAGGGAAAGATCTAAGTCCAGTAGGATTAACAACCGGAGGGTTGCGAGGTCAAATCCAACCAAAGACCGTCGTGTGTAATGGGGTGGTACATATTAAATCTGTCTTGGCCTCAAATGTCCTCACGTTGGCATAGCGTGGAAGTTAGGACAGGGGTGCCCACTCAGGTGTTGTCCTCGTTATCTGACCGTGGTCCAAAATTATGTGGTGTTATCCTCGTATCTTACCTTTCGGGTTTGATCCCGGACAATCACCTATAGCCCGTTGTGTTGTTCCAGTGTGCGACGTTAATCAATTACCTACCTTTGAATAAAATCTTTTGGAAAGGCTTTACTTTTCCTTTCTTTGGAATAAAATCATTTGGAAAGATTATATTGCTCCTTTCGTTAGAATAGTATCCTTTGGAATGATTCTACTGTCCTTTTCCTTGGAATAAAATCTTTGGAGAGATTCTATTAATCCTTTCCTTGAAGGAAAATCCTTTGAAAAGAGGTTTATTGCTCCTTTCCTTAGAATATCGTCCTTTGGGTATCCCCTACTGCTTTTCTTAGAATAGAATCCTTTTCAAAGATTCTATTGCTCCCTTCCAAGGAACAGAATTATTTCGGAAGATTCTATTGTTCAATTCCCTTGTAATAGAATCCTCTGTAACGAATCTATGGTTTTCTCATTGGAATAGAATCCATTGAAAAGAGTTTATTGCTTCTTTCCTTAAAATGGTTTCCTTTGGAGCGAGTCTATTGCTCTTACTTGGAATAGAGGTGCTTTTAGTTACCTATTTTTAAGTTTTTAAATACTATTTTATGCTCAATAGACATTACTTAATTTCAACGTAACGTTTCTCAAAATGTACTAATCCACCAGCTTGAAAACTTTTTATATTCAATTGCTATTACATAATTTGCTTGTAACTTTTCTCAGGAAGCACTGAAGATAACGGTTTTTTTTAAAACTTGTTTCTATACTCGTAGACATTAAGTAATTTGTAACTTTTCTCAGAATGTACAACCAGTTTGAAATCTTTTTACACTTAATATATGTTAGAAAATTTCTATGTAACGTATCTCTGAATGTATTGAATATAACGCCTTGAAAATTGTTTGTATACTGAATAGACATTACGTAATGTCGATGTAACTTTTTCAGAGTGTACTTATCCACTAGTTTGAAACCTTTTTTATACTCAATATATATTACAAAATTTCTATGTAACTTTTCTCTAAATATACTGAAGATATTGTTTGAAACTTTCTGTATACTCCATAGACATTTACTCCACATAGTCAATACGAAGTAAACCAATAATTTTCCAACATTGACGCCACTGCTCCACATAGTAAGTGTTTGTCAGTGAAGTAACCTAATAATTTTCCATTCTGACGCCACTGCTCCACTTAGTTAAAAAATAGTCTTCGTCATAGACATAACACAATAATTTTCTCTTCTTGAAGCCGTTGCTTCACATAGTCGATAATTTGCGTTCATCAGGTATTATCGCAATAGATTACCCACATCCACTCCACTGCTCCACACCTTCAACATGTGGTGTTTGTCAGGAAGTAACCCAATAATTATCCCATATTGACGGCACTGCTCTATACAGTCAGTGTTTCAGTTTGTGGAGCAGTGGCGTCAACATGGGAAAATTAGTGGGTTACTTCCTGATAAACACTACATATTGACTATGTGGAGCAGTGGCCTTGATAATTTTCCCACATTGACGCCATTGCTCCAAAGAGTCAATAAGTGGTGTTTGTTAGACAAGTAATCTAATAATTTTCCCATTTTGACGTCACTGCTCCACTTAGTTCATGCCGTGATCTTTGGGAAATAATTCAATAATTTTCTCTTCTTGACACCATTTCTCCTTGTCAGGTATTATCCCAATAGTTTCCTCCCGCTGACGCCATTGCTCCACATAGTCAATATGTGATGTTTGTCGGGAAATGACTAGTTTCCCCACATTGACGTCACTACTCCACGTAGTCAATATGTGGTGTTTGTCGGGAAGTGATTATTTTCCCCACGTTGATGTCACTACAACACGTAGTCAATATGTGGTGTTTGTCGGGGAGTGATTCGTTTCCCCACATTGATGTCACTACTCCACGTAGTCAATATGTGGTGTTTGTAGGGAAGTGATTAGTTTCCCCACATTGACGCCACTACACCACATAGTCAATATGTGGTGTTTGTCAGGAAGTGATTAGTTTCCCCACATTGACGTCACTACTCCACGTAGTCAATATGTGGTGTTTGTCGGGAAGTGATTAGTTTCCCCACATTGACGCCACTACTCCACGTAGTCAATATGTGGTGTTTGTCGGGAAGTGATTAGTTTCCCCACATTGACGCCACTACTCCACGTAGTCAATATGTGGTGTTTGTCGGGAAGTGATTAGTTTCCCCACATTGACGTCACTACTCCACGTAGTCAATATGTGGTGTTTGTCGGGAAGTGATTAGTTTCCTCACATTGATATCACTACTCCACGTAGTCAGTTTGTGGTGTTTGTCGGGAAGTGATTAATTTCCCCACATTGACGCCACTACTCCACGTAGTCAATATGTGGTGTTTGTCGGGAAGTGATTAGTTTCCCCACATTGACATCACTACTCCACATAGTCAAAATGTGGTGTTTGTCGGGAAGTGATTAGTTCCCCACATTGACGCCACTACTCCACGTAGTCAATATCTGGTGTTTGCCAGGAAGTAACTAGTTTCACTACTCCACATAATCAATATGTGGTGTTTGTCAGGAAGCAGGAAGTAACTAATTTTTCTACATTGACGCCACTGCTCCATGTATTAAAACGTGATAATTGTTAGGGAAGTAACCTAATGAGGAGGAATAATACAAATTAAAAGTTTTGTTAAAGCGAACATAATCGATTGGGAATGTTTCACTCCCACAGCATTCCGACCACCAACATTCAGAATCCCATTCCTGTTTTCGACTCGGTTAAAAATTTCCCTTTTCCAGTTTCTTTCACCATTCTATTTTTAACATCCCTCCTGCGTCACGCATAGATTTGCATTCGTATCGAGAAGACTTGTTGAGAAGCAATATAAGATAGTTTTAAGAGCCTCGCGTTGGTTAGTATTCGATTAGCTTAAGCCCAAAAGTTTAACCCATTCTAATTTAAATAAATACTGATTCAGTTTTGCTTTCTCTACGCAAGGCAACTGGAGTATCCCATTTAAACATAGCCGTTGGAATGCGTAATTCGGTATTTTTCAGTGTGAGCAGTGAAATTACTGAAAGGGGGCATGCAGCTATTACCAAAAGTATTATTTTGAAAAGTGGCTCATCTGACCGTGATTCAAAATTACGTGGTGTTGTCCTCGTATTGTTTTCCTTTCGTGGGTTGGTCCCGGACCGTCGCCAATGGCCCGTTGTGTTGCTTCAGTGAGACGTTAATTAAAAAAATACCAAAAACCAAAATTGAAAAGTGGCTTTTTTTCTGTAGATACATTTTTCCATTGTGTATGTATACACTAGAAATCATGAAAATCGACCAGAATATCAATAAATTTTTTATTAATTCAAAATATTTTCACCTTAGCTTCAAACCATACCAAGATATTGCAAATATTCGAAATAGTTTTCTAGTTACAAGGGTTTTCGTTAGGTACTGTCACCATATACAAACATATTTCCAAAACTCAATTTCTGAAGAACTGTGTTTTTGCAATAGGATGCTTTGATCAAACAGTGATGACTCAACAATAAATTGATCTATTGTAATTATTTTTGTGTCATTATATTCTATATAATGCAGTGAATGTTTTGACTCTCAGTCAAAGTTATTAGTTAAGAAATGAATTTTTGGTTGATTTTTAAATGTTGAAATTAGAAAAAGACTTGATTTTTTAGACTTCCTTGGTAAAAAAAATTTCAAAGAAACCTATTCTTTCTGGCAACTTGACGGAGAGTCAAAACATGAAAAAAGATATTGGGAATAATTTCCAACAGGAATTGTCTTTCTGAACAAATTAGAAGTTTAGATACCACTGTTCAAAAAACATGCTAATTAGCTAATTATATCTAAATTAGATCATTAATAATTAGCTGAATGCGAATTGTTCGCTCTGAAATGAGATGAAATGAATGAAAGCACAAACCAATGAATGACCTATTGTACAAAAATTGGATTTTTAAAGCAAAATTTAAAAAAATCATTTTGTGTATACGTACACCGTAAAACAAAATTAAAATCGGTGCACATAGGCTCCTTTGAAAAAGTTACTTTAATTAAAATTAAAGGAAGGAGTTGCAGTTTTTTAGTTCTTAAAGTACCCAGGTTTTGTAGACCCCTACAGCCCAGATTCGGAACATTTGCCACTTCCGTTTTTTCCTTAAGCTAAAATTACCTCTAAAGGGAAAGAGATTTCAATCCGTGGATGTGATTCAGAACACTGTGTTGCAGCTGATGGCGATTCCAACAAGAGACATTGCAGAGTGTTTCGGAATGTGGAAGAGACATTGGGAGAGAATGCAAGGTTACAGGTGCCTGCTTTGAAAGATACTAGCGCAAAAAGTCCTAGGTTCATTGCAGAGTGTTTTGGAGTGGGGAAAGACACTGGGAGAGTATGTAAGGTCCCAAAGTGCCAACTTTGAAAGATAGTAGCAGCAAAATGTCCTAGGTTCAATGTATCTCTTTTCATATTCATGGCTGTATATTTTTTAGACAGACCTCGTAAAAGTTTTCGACTTATAGATTAATACTCTAATAATTTGCTTAGCATTTTTGTATGCTTGGCTTAACGGACACTGCTTAGGATGGTGATTTTTTGCTACAGAAGGACTAGTTTAACCGAGACTTTCAATTAATCTTTTTGAATTTATTTGTAAAGAAAATACAATTATAGGACCTTTATTATTTATAGTGAGTACTGAGGTGATCTGGGTTAACAAGAAACTTAGACAATACGGACGTAGTAGCATAGAACAGAAAACCATTGCTGTACTTTATACTACTACTTACTACTACCAAAAGCCGAGGTAGGTAGGTATTTTAATTAACATCGCACCGATGCAACACAACGGGCTATTGGCGACGGTCTGGAAACAAACCCGAAGGGAAAGAACCAAGGACAACGTCACGTAATTTTGAACCACGGTCAGATGACGAGGTCAACAACTGAGCTGGCACCCCACTCTCCAAACTTCCACACCACGTCAACGTGAGGAGATTTGAGGCCACGACAGATTTAACATGCACCAATCCCCTTATTCACGACGGTCTGGTTGAATTCGAACTCTTTACCCTCTGGTTGCTAAGCCGTTAGTTACTTTTACAACCGGTCTAGCGCGGCTAGCTACTGAAAGCCAAAACTACTAGAAGCAATGCATCTTGTTTCATTTTACATGAATATATTTTTCGTACAGACTTCATATATCTTTAGTAAATATCAAGGACATAAACAATGGAAAAAGTTTCTGTTTGAATCGCTATTGTACGAATAATTTGTAAATTGTACAGCTAAACATATGGCTAATTTTTTAAATCAGGCAATATTTTCCGTTCGCAGATAGCGATCGAAAACAGAAATTTCCAAAATATACTCGTTTTTCCAAATTTGTCTTAGTACCAAATAAATTAAAATTCCATAGCTACATAACTGAGACTAACCTCTAACATATCTAAATATAATCAACCCCTGAGAGGTTGAATATAAAAGAAATTGGAGACCTATTAAAAAGTTTATTTCATTTTTCGGTAATATTCGAAATTCATCAATTGTTCTTTTAAATTTGTCTGATTTATAAGTGGTAAAAACAAATAAGTAATAGAATATATCACGATAGAGCTGGAACAAATATTGAACTAGTCGAATGAAATATTTTTCTAAGAATCAAATGGTTATTAGGGATTGGTGGTGTTTTGTCCCGCATCCTGAAAATTTCTAATATTTATAGAAATTTGGAAACATCAAATACATTGTAACAAACATTTAACAAAAGTGCATTTTAACAAACCTGCGATATTTCGGTTCAAATTAATTAAAAAGCTTAATAAAGTCTCTTGAATTCATAGAAGGAGTAACTGTTTCACGTTCCCGATGAAATATTTCTATTTTATTGAGGATACAAATTTATTGTCGCTCTTAATTTGACCCATTTGTAGAATTTTATCTTTGGTGCAATAAAAAGTATACAATTGTTACAGTTTTACCAATATCAATTAATTCTCTATGCTGCTTATAGATGGCAGCACAATCTAATGATAACAAAATTTCCTTTAAAGTTATAGTGGAAGCACTTAACACGGAAATGTTATAAGTCTGTTACCGGGTCCCGATATTAGGTTTGCAGGTAGGTAGGTATTTAATTAACGTCGTATTGTGGAGCAAAACAAAGGGCTATTGCCGACATTAGCGTCACTGGTATAGAGGGAGTTTTGTATTCATTGCATCATCCATTTTCTGATTTTCAACTGTTTTACGGACAGTGGAGTTGTGGAGTTTTAAAACAAACTTTTCCAGTTATCCGATTGTTATAAATTTACCGTTTGATTACTATTAGAAAGCCTAATTGTAAAGTTTGGTCCCAAAGTATTAAGTTATGCAGAAGTTATTACATAATATGTAGTCAAAAATTTTGGTAATTAGAAAAATTGATAATTTCAATGCGCATTAATTTCCCACGCATTGTCAAAATTTTATTTCATAGAAAAGTTTATATTTTTTAAAATTGAATTAAACTCTGGTCGATTGACGGGAACAACACCTGAGCTGGCACTCCACTCTTCATACTTCCACACCACGAGAACTCGAGGACATTTGAGGCCACGACAGATTTAACATGCACTAACCCCCGTGTACACGACGGTCTTTTGGCCGGACCGAGTTTCGAACTCGCAACCCTCAGGTTGCTAATCCGTTGCTCTTCGAACTCCAGCTCTGGGCAAGGGACAATTTGTTTTTCCTACTTGGATCTTGATTCCCTTGGAATAATAGTGCAGTTCTGTCTCGATTAGGTATCTCGCCATTAGCAAAACTGACCAGTTGTCGATGAGCGAGACACCTCGTTTGCAAAATTGACCGGATAGTGACCAAGATATCTCGTCGAAACCACTTGGAGGGTTAAGAGGAGGGAGGAAACGCCAAACATAACTATTTACAAAGGGGTGTATGTCCATAAGGTCTATCAGGACGTGCAAGAGTGTAAGTACACTAAACTCAAAATGAAAAACATTAAACGCGTGAACCACATTTTTATTAGTCTGTAATAGCTGTACAAGTACAGTTCCAGAGTAGATGCTCGAAGTCGTGACCACGTAGTCTTGACGAGTTATGTCGTCATTTACAAAACTGACCAATTGCCGATGAACGAGGGATCGCTCTTAGAAAAATCGACCGGATAGTGACCAAGATATCCCGTTGAAACCACTTAGGGTTAAGAGGAGGAAGGGACGCAAAACTTAACCACATACATAGATGGCTCAAAATGAAAGGCAGATAATATATGAAATAAGCTTTTATTAGCAGTAACATTAGTAGTACAAGTACAGTTCAAAGTAGGTGCTCAAGGATGTTACCCCGAACAGTAACAGTAACGCACTCCTGACAGCATTGAAGCATGAGAAGATTTCGCTTCGATCATGTTGTTGCTGACCAGTGCCTGTTTCCATGGATGGTTCTGATTTCAAAGTCTGCTGCAAATGTGCTAATGTATGGGTATTCGGTACACACCAGTTGTGGTACCGTTCTCGATATAATCTCACAGTCGCTCATCCCCATCCTGTATAATCTATAAATATAAAACAGAGTTGACATCTGCCTGTCTGTACTCTATACAAATCTACACCCTTTGACCAATCCACACCAATTTTGGTACACTTATTCTTTGGAACCCTGCGGGTAACGTAGGCTACTTATTAACCCCGTTCTATTTACATATTGGGTGTGCTGAGGGGTGTAACGTCCCGTCATCCTGGACAGAGCACTTGCTAGGTGGTGCTCTCTCCCGGTCTGGCTGTGCAGATGACGTTAGAACATCTACAGGAGTTACCTCTCAAGAAGTCCTTGGCGGTTTTTTAGGTGGGTGCGGTTGGGCTAAAAATCGCTCAGTATCATATCGTTTATGTATCTCTTCTGTAAATTCTTAAACTGTAGCTTTATTATTGAAATGTAAATTTTTATGATAATATAAGATTATTTTCATAGAAAGTGTTTTTTTTATCGTCGATATGTTACAGGGGGTCTAAAGACAATTCGAAATCCTCATAGGAATAACATTGCGTATTTATACGATCAATGCCAGACCAATTCACACTAAATTTGGTACATTCATCCTGTAGAATTCTACGGGACACATAGGCTATGCATTAACCCCGTTCGATTTGTCATTGATCTGCGAGGGACTAAAAACGATTCAAAATTTTCATAGGAATAATATTAGGATGAATTATAAACAATTAGACCCTAGCAACGCAGGGTAATTCAGCTAGTCGCCTTATATTCTAGATGAATGACAGGCTATGGCCCAAATTGGGAACTGTCAAGCTTCTTAACAGCGCCCTCTTTAGCATCCATGTTTCGCAAGTGGATCCCTTTCTGAATACATTTTAGTATAAAAGTTTGTATACAAGAAGTTTGTGTAAAAGAAGCTTGTGTTTTCTAGTAGCTGTAATGCTGCTTTTTCGGCCAAACACACTCAATGATTAAATAGCCACATCTATTAGTTGAAACAATCCGTGAATTCTTTCAACCTATCTTCTTCAACCAAACTTCTTTCAACCAACAATGTGATGGTCTTCCTTAGATTAGAATCCTTTGAATGGTTTCTATTGGCTCATTCTATGGAATAGAACCTTTGGAAAGATTTCATTGGTCTTGCCTTAGATTAGAATAATTTGGAAGGATTCTATCGGCTCATTCTATGGAATAGAACCTTTGGAAAGATTTCATTGGTCTTTCCTTAGATTAGAATCATTTGGAAGGATTCTATCGGCTCATTCTATGGAATAGAACCTTTGGAAAGATTTCATTGGTCTTTCCTTAGATTAGAATCATTTGGAAGGATTCTATCGGCTCATTCTATGGAATAGAACCTTTGGAAAGATTTCATCGGTCTTTCGTTAGATTAGAATCATTTGGAAGGATTCTATCGGCTCATTCTATGGAATAGAACCTTTGGAAAGATTTCATTGGTCTTTCCTTAGATTAGAATCATTTGGAAGGATTCTATCGGCTCATTCTATGGAATAGAACCTTTGGAAATATTTCATCGGTCTTTCCTTAGATTAGAATCATTTGGAAAGATTCTATTTCTCTTTTACTTGGAATAGCATTATCTGGAAAGATTCAGCTGCTCCTTTCATTAAAATAAAATTATTTGGAAATATTCTATTGCTCATTACGTTAGAATCGAACCAGTTGGAAAAATTATATTGCTATTGTCTTCAGACTAGCATCCTTTTAAAATATTCTATAGAATCATTCTTCAGAATATAATCATTTCTAAGGATTCTATTGATCCTTTAATCACAATACAAATCCTTTGGAAATATTCCGCTGGTCCATTCTGTAGAATAGGGCCGCGGTAGCACGGTTGGAAGAGTAACGGACTAGGAAATGGAGGTTTGCGAGTTCAAATCCAACCAAATACTGTCATGTACAAAGGGGGCTGGTGCACCCCACTCTCCAAACTTCCACACTACGCCAACGTGAGGACATTTGAGGCCACGTCAGATTTAACGTGCACCAGTCCCTTTTGTACACGATGGTCTTTGGTTAGATTCGAACTCGCAACCCTCCGTTTCCTA
This sequence comes from Meta bourneti, assembly GCA_933210815.1. Taxonomy (NCBI): domain Eukaryota; kingdom Metazoa; phylum Arthropoda; class Arachnida; order Araneae; family Tetragnathidae; genus Meta; species Meta bourneti. The sequence goes on along the minus strand of OW119934.1, from coordinate 79,190,545 downwards.
GTCCATTACTCTTCAAAACCAGGCTAAAGCGGCGCTCAAGTACCTCTCAGAGTGAGTGTTATCAACACATAAAACAGAGTTGGCGTATGTCTGTCTGTCTGTTCTCTATATAAATCTACACCGTTTGAGCAATCCACACCAAATTTGGTACACTTATTCTTTGGAACCCTGCGGGTAACGTAGGCTACATATTAACCCCCGCTCTATTTGTCTTGGGTGTGTGTAGAGGGACTTAAAACATAGGAATATCCATAGGAATAAAAATGCGTATTTATACGATCAATGTCAGACCAATTCACACTAAACTACTACATTCATTCTTCAGAATCCTGCGTGAAACATAGACGATATTTGAACCCCGTTCGGATTTGTCCTGGGTCTATAGAGAGGGAGTAAAAAACAATGCGAAATCCCCATAGGAATAACAGTAAATATTTTTACGATCAATGTCAGACCAATTTACACCAAATTTAATACATTCATTCTTTAGAACTCTGCGGGAAACTTAGGCTTTATATTAACCCTTTTCGATTTGTCCTGTGTCTGCAGAAGGGGCTAAAATTCGAAACCCCATAGGAATAGCATTGAGAATTTTTACGATCCCTGTCACCATTTCGCACCAAATTTGGTACAATCATTCTTTAGACGACTTCTGGTATCTTAGGTTTGATATTAACTCCCTTTCGGGGGATTTGTTCTAAGTCTGCAGAGGGGCTAAAAACAATTCGAAATCCCCATAAGCACACCACACACATACACACATACCATTATTTTTAAGATCACTCTCAGTCCAATTAACATCAAATTTGTTTCATTCATTCTTTAGAATCCGGCGGGAAACATAATCTAGATATTAGACCCCATTCTATTTTTCCTGGGTCTGTATGCGAGCCTAAAAACAATTTGAAATCCCCATGGGAATAACTTTGAGTAATATTACGATTAATTACAAACAATTCGACCCTAGCAAAGCCGGGTAATTCAGCTAGTACCGTACATAATTGAATTGCTTTAGATTACGTGGTTTCATATTGCTGTTGTTTTTATTTGCGAATTGAAGTTCAAATTATAATTGGAAATACAATATCACTAGGCGAAGTATGATTGCCTTCGTTCTGGCTACGAAGGATTGGAGGAAATAAACAGTCTACATTGATAAAAACACCATTAGATAGGAATCTTGCATTCCAAGAGATTTTAGATGTGAAGCCGATTGAATGTATCATTAATATGGATGAGTTCTGTGATCTGAGGGGGAAAGATTTATTGTAAGAATAGGGTATCAAGGATATTCAGAATACTTTAATATGTAAATGAGGTCTAACCCTCTGGGATTCGGACGCATTATTTCAACTTGCAATCTGCAGTCTTTGGTCATGACTTCTAACCACTTTGGTCCTTCACTTATAAAATCTTTCCAAAGGATTCCATGGGTATAAAACCACTTACGAAATATATGCTCTTATACAATCTTTCTGTGGATTTCAAAGGATTTCATTCTGTTTCATTTAATGTACCAATGGAATCTTATCAAAAGATTCTATACCAAGGAGAAGGACAATAGAATATGTCTCAAGGATTTTATTTCATGGAAAGAAACAACAATCTTCTTACAAATTCTATTCGAAGGCAAGGACCATTAGAACGTTTCTAAGGGTTGAAAACATCCATGGATTCTATGAACCAAAGGATTCTATTCTAGGAAAGGAGAAATATAATCTTTGCAAAAGAGTCTATTCTAAAGAATTGAGCAATAAAATCCTTCCAAAGAATTATATTCGAAAGAAAGGAGAAAATAAAATCCTTCCAAAGGATATTTTTCTAAAGAAAGGTGTAATAGAATCTTTCCAACCACATGTATTCTGTAGAATTGCCAAATATAATTCCTTATATAATTCGAATTATAACTTATAAATTCCAAAATTAATTAATTAATTAATTCCTTATAGAATCAAATTAACTATATAACTAATTCCCTATATAATTACAAATTAATCAATTAATTACTTCTCTATATATGTAATTCCCAAATAAATTAAATAAATAATTCCTTACATCACTCCAAATTAATTAATCAATTCCGTATATAATTCCAGGGCCGTGGTAGCCGGGTTGAAAGAGTAAGGACTTGCAACCGGAGAGTTGCGAGTTCGAATCAAACCAAGGACTATCGTGTACAAAGGGGGCCGGTGCACGTTAAATCTGTCAGGGCCTCAAATGTCCTCACGTTGGCGTGATGTGGAACTTTGGAGAGTGGTGTGCCAGATCAGGTGTGACCTCGTCATCTGACCGTGGTTCAAAATTACGTGGTTTCGTCTTCGAATCTTTCCCTTAGGGATTGATCACGGACCGTCGCCAATAGCCCGTTGTGTTCCTCCAGGGCGATGTTAATTAAAATGACTACCTACCTACCTTTCGTGAGATCCCTGCTCACCATTCATTGAATAGTACAGATCTGAAACTTGCTAGCGTTTCGATAACTGAGCTACAGGGGTCTTTAATTATGGCAGCCATGTAGTTTAAAAATCAACATAAATTTTCCTCTTAAATCGTCTCGAAAAAACTAGAATTATGCAAGTAGTTACGTATTTTCATAAACGTCGCACTGGATCACTACGACGGGCTATTGGCGACGATTCTGGATCAATCCTAAAGGGAATGATCGAGGACATCACGTAATTTTAAATCACGCGCAGATGAAGAGGTGAACCCTGAGCTGGCACCCCACTCAAAAACTTCCACACCATTGCAGAGTGCGGACATTTGAGGCCACGATAGATTTAACATGCATCAGCCCCCCTTGTACAAGACGGTTCAAACCGCGGTACGACCTAATTGAACTCGCAACTATCCTGTTGCTAATCCGTTGCTCTTCCAACCGAGTTACCGCGATCCATGAAAGTCTGTGTTTTAAGTTAACATTTCAAGTGTTTTCGACGAGATATCTCATCCATCAATGTCTGACGAATTTTGCTTTTGACGAGAGATCTCGTCACGAAGATATCGACGATTTGTTTATGATGGCTAGATCGAGATCTCGTCGGTTTTATCCAGTGACGAGATATCTCGTCCATCAAGATCTGGTAATTTTTACTAATGACGAGATATCTCGTCGAAACAATCACCACGAAGGTGTCAATTTGTTCAATTTATTTAGTTCTTTATGAGCACAGTGTGTTTTCTCAGGAGTATGATTTGATAACATGGACAACAAAGAACGCACGCGCACGCGCGAGTGAACATTTTAAAGAAATAGAAAACCACTGAAATTCTCTGTAAAGTGAAGAATCTAATCTAAGAGAAAACCATACATTTGCTAAAAGGCGGTATCTTGAGTTGCAACAGTTGTTCTATTCTCTAAGTGGTTTGGGCGCGAGATTGCTCGTCCATTAATATCTCACCAATTTTGCTAATGACCATATATCTCGTCATGCTATTGACGATTTTTTATGACGGCGAGATCAAGATCTGGTCAGTTTTTCTAATGATAGGATATGTAGTCAAGATATCGACGATTTTTTATGATGGTGAGATCAAGATCTGTTCAATTTTTCTTATGTTAGGATATGTCGTTAAGGTATTGACGATTTTTTATGATGGTGAGATCAAGATCTGTTCAATTTTTCATATGTTAGGATATGTCGTTAAGGTATTGACGATTTTTTATGATGGTGAGATCAAGATCTGTTCAATTTTTCTTATGTTAGGATATGTCGTTAAGGTATTGACGATTTTTTATGATGGCGAGTTCAAGATCTGGTCAGTTTTTCTAATGATAGAATATGTCAAGATATTGACGACTTTTTTATGGTGGTGAGAACAAGGTCTGATCAGTTTTCCTAATGGCAAGATATGTCGACAAGATACTGACGAATTTTTTATGATGGCGAGATCGAGATGACGGGATATCTCGTCCATCAAGATCTAGTCAGTTTTGCTAAGGACGAGATACCTCGTTTAGACAACCACCAGGAGGGTTAATACACAAAAATTCAAAAAACGGAAACATTACAACTTATAGGATAATTTCATCTTAAGGATAAGAGCTTCCAAGATAACTGAGCACGAATTCTTTTTATGCTAAATCTAAATTTTATATCAAAATTAAAAATGTTCCATAAATTTTTATTACCTACAAAATAACGTAACAAAATTAGGATATAAATATAAGCTCATTAGAGAACCTGAAAGTACACTTGAATTAATCACCCTCCCTAGTGGCAATAGCCCGTTGTGTTGCTCCAGTGTGACGTTAATTAAAAATACCTACCTACCTCCCAAGTGGCAAATCTTTTATAAGTAAAAAATGCACTTTGAAAATATAAAATAGTACTTTTAAATATAGATCCACTATAATTCCATGCAAAACTAATAAATTATTAGTCAATGCTTAGATAAGTAACATTTCTTGCATAATTTTAATTTAACGCAATACCCTTTTAGATTGGAAATGGTGTATCTTTTTAATTATATTAATCATCTTTTAATGTTAATCACTTTTAATTATTATTTCTTTGGAATCAGAATTTTAAATTTTCTCAGAATTCCTATTCGATTCAAATTAAATTGTAAATGAAGCTTTTCGGTAATTTCTCTGGAATTGGGATGACGTTTGGGAAGTTTTTAGTTTATATGTTAAACCGATTGGGGGGGGGGTATTATATGGGTTCCAGACGGTTAGGATACTTTACTACCGTCTTGGACTGTTGGTTTTAATATCCAGTAGGGGGTATCCTATCACCTGATTCCGTTCTGAAATGTAATTGGCCGAAAAAGAGGAAGAGGCGTGTTTAAAAAAAGATCTGTTGTTCGAAGAGGAAATGATTTTTGTATATAGCTTAGAAATGGAACTGTAAATAAAGATCATGCTTAAACTTCGTTATCAAGGCTAGGTTAGCCGTCAGTTACGCCGTGGTCAAATAGGAAGCAGAAGGCGCAAAGCGACCAATCAGAGCATTTTCACCGCTCGCTAAGGCACCTCTGATTGGTATGCACGTGTCGCTTTGCACCCTTTGCTTCGTATTTGACAATAGCTGGTTTGCATGGTCGAATAAGAAACAAACTACAGTTCATTTTTATACATTTACAGGGATTAGACATTACATACTACGTACAACGTACTGAGCTTGATTTCTCTTGGGGTTTTAAAGTACTTATGTTAGGGACTTTTCTGGGATATTGCCGAAATTCAAAATTTCACTCCTAGGTGGTTGTCTCGCAGAGGTACCTCGTAATTAGCAAAACTGGCCAGATATTGATGGACGAGATATCTTGTAGTTTGAAAACAACCCGACCAGTTATTCATCTCGTCATCATAAAAAATCGGCAAGATATTGATGACGAAATATCTCGTCTCTAGCAAAATTAGTCAAATCTTCATGGACAAGATGTCTCGTCAAAATCAATTTGAGGGTTAAAGCATTCAGGTTAGGGACTTCTCGGAGACATTGCCGAAATCAAAATTTCATTAACCCTCCTAGTGGTTGTCTGGACGATGTACCTTATCATTAGCAAAACTTTCAAGATCTTGATGGACGAGATATCTCGTCATTAGAAAAACTGACCAGTTCTTGATCTCGCCATCATAAAAAAATCGGCAATGTCTTAGTGACGAGATATCTCGTTGAAACCTTGGTGGGTTAAGATATGCATCACGCCACTAACAAATGTAGTTTGATAAGATGTGTATTACAACAATCTATATGAATCAATTTACATGCCTCCATTCCCCATACATATGAGGAGTGTTTCCAAAGATCTGGAAATTAACGGAGTAATGTATCTCGTCATTAGCACAATTGGTTAGATCTCGAAGGACGAGATATCTCGTCGAAACCACTTGGAGCGTTAAATAGCCTACGTGCCAAATGTATTCAATGCCTACCCAAAATGATTCAGTCCGGGTTTTGATATTTCCCTCAGATGAATACAAAATTCACAGGCAGAACTTGATTTTTATATTAAAGGTATGGTAAACTATTCACTAAAAAAGAGCATTCAGCAGACACCCTTAAACGGGCTGCATCGAATATAACAAAGAGCATTTATTATTCTGAATAATAGTACCATGAAGACATTTAGACAAGAAAAATAGCTGGGAAACCCTTGTCATAAATAACATCCGAGCATGCGAACAGCTGAAAATAGCATCCAAAATAGGAAAGCAATCTATCCCGAATCTTACAGCAGGAGTAATAACTACCATCTTATATTTCCGTTCCTTATGAACGGCATTCATACGGAAAATCTCTTACGCCATGATACTGACGTATAGTTTGGCTTTTGATGAGACTCCAAGGGCCGCGGTAGCCCGGTTGTAAGAGTAACAGATTAGCAATCGGAGGGTTGCGATTTCGAATCCAACCAAATACCGTCGTGTACGAAGGGGACTGGCACGTTAAATCCGTCGTGTCATCAAATGCCCTCACGTTGGCGTGATGTGGAAGTTTGAAGAGTGGGGCGCCAGCTCAGATATTGCCTCATCTGAACGTGGTTCAAAATTACGTGGTATTGTCCTCGGTTCTCTCGCTTTGGGATTGATCCCGGACCGTCACCAATAGCCTGTTGTGTTGCTCCAGTGCGATGTTAATTAAAGACCCACCTACCTTGAGGAAACTCCAAACTTCATTTAGAAAGGCGACGATTTATAAAATTTGAGTTTTGGCATAAAAATGTCAGATCTAAGTTTGACAAGATTCTGGTGTGCTTGAGACACTGTTCTGACAAGTCAACGGACACCTAGACTAGAAACAGAACAGCATTTACTTCGAGGTCTGACTATAAATTTAAATTTTCAATTTGAGTCCACATCCATGTGGGTAACTACAAAGCTAGCTGCTAGTGAGTATAGACTGGAATTTAAGGAAGGATGACCTATAGAAATGTGCAAGTGTTTTACATCAAAATCTAAACACTGGAGTAGCAGTCACTTTAACATCCCTAAATATCCGTATTTGGAATGTTAAATACGTACGATCATGAGCACAAGTTCTAGGAGACTGAAACATCTTGGTAGTTAATTAACGTCACACTGGGCATCAACGGGCTATTGGCGATGGTCCTGGATCAATCCCGTCGGGAAAGGACCGCGGACAACACCACGTAATTTTGAACATCGGTCACACGACGAGGTCTACACCGAGGAAAAGCTTACACTGTACTGTGAGTCAGTGTAAAAGTCACTGTAAAAGTCACCTGACACCTAGAAACAAAACAGCATTTAATTGGGATCTGACTCAATTTTTAATTTCAGAATCCACATCTACATGGGTTAGTACATAGCTAATAGGACCGCGGTGGCCCGGTTGGAAGAGTAACGGACTAGCAACCGGAGGGTTGCGAGTGTGAATCCAACCAAAGACCGTCTGTACAAAGCGGCCTGGTGCACGTTAAGTCTGTCGTGGCCTCAAATACCTTCACGTTGGCCTGGTGTGGAAGTTTGGAGAGTGGGATCTGACTCGTCATCTGACCGTGATTTAAAATTACGTGCCCTCGGATCTTTCCTTTCGGGGGTTGACCCCGGACCGTCGCCAATAGCCCGTTGTGTTGCCCCAGTGCGACGTTAATTAAATACCTACCGACACTAGTAATTAGTTCTGTAGTTACCCATGTGGATGTTAACTCCGAAATTGAACATTTAAATTTAGTCAGACCCCAGAGAAATGCTGTTTCGTTTCTACTCCAAATATCCAGTGACTTGTCAGTAGTATATAATTAGACCTCTTGCAACAAAAGTAACCGTAAGGCAACAAATCAAACCTCGTTCGTAGTATTTACCAAATTAGCCCTCCAAATGGTTGTGATCAGATATCTCGTGCATCGAGATCTGACCAATTTTGCTTTTGACGAGGTACCTAGTACATAATCAAGATATTGCCGATTCTTTTATGATGACGAAATCGAGATGCGGTCAGTTTTCTTCCAATGGCGACATATCTCGTCCATCAAGCTAGGGTGAGTATTCTACTTATGACGAGATATCTCGTCGAGACAACCACCAGGAGGATTAACACAAATGGTAGACTGGTGTATAAATTGTTGAGAATTATTTTAAGATCAACGAATTCATTAACTTAAACCAAATTTCTCGAAATATATTATTATTTAATAAAATAGTACTCTGGCAAAACACATTTGCAAGTTTTCATATGAATAAAGATTAAAATGTGCGACTGTTACAATGATTTAAAATCATAAATCCGGGACAACAATTATTAGGACGAATATTTAAGAACTGATGTCCTTTGAAATTACGTTTACGAGTAAAGCTTCATATTTGGGAATGTTTTGAAATAGATCTGATGTGTTTTACTGAACACATTAACAGTCCTTTAAGACAAATATTTAAGTACACCTGATGCTTTTTAATACTGTTTACGAGAATGCTTCATATTTAGGAGAGTGTTTGAAACAGATCTGATATGGTTATACTGAACACATTATTAACAATCCTTTGAGACAAATATTTAAGAATACCTGATGACCTTTAAAATTATGTTTACGTGTTATTTGACGTGTCACTACTGTAGTTTGTAGACTGTTCTGAAGCCTTTTTTGCATTGTTCGTTTTGTTCTTGTTTTCGTTATTTTTTAATTATTAATTGGTTCGGTAATTCTGAGTATATATTGTATTTACCCATATTCACGTTATTTCACTGCAAAGTAACAGTTAGATATCTTACTATATTGGTTCGAGATACGTGGAGGCAATTTTTACACGCTATTTAAAAACATTTGAATGGATCAGTCCAAATTCTACTAATTTTGTAATAGTTTAAATACATTTTTGATTTTCTAGAAAATACCTGTAGCGTTAGGCCCTAGGTGGGTAGTTGAATTAACGTCGCACTGGAGAGATACAGCGGGCTATTGGCAACTTCCGAGATCAATACCGAAGGGAAAGATCCTAGGATAACACCTAGTAATTTTGAATTAAGGTCAGATGACGAATTAAGCAACAGGATTCGAAAATGAAAACACTTAATCCGTTAAAAAATGGCAGCAATAATAATAAATCGGAAGAATCGTGGATTAGCATCCGGAGGGATGCTAATCCACAATTACGACACTCAATCCAACCTAGACCGTCATGTACAATAGGGAATGGTGCTCTTTAAATCTGTCGACAAATGTCCTCTAGTTGGCGTGGTGTGTGAGTTTGGCGACTGTGGTATCAGTTCAGGTGTGATCTCGTCATATCTCGTCATTAGAAGAAAATTGACAAGATCTTGATCTTGTCTTCATTTAAAAATCGGTAATATCTTGATGACGAGGTATCTTGTCAGTAGTAAAATTGATGTGATCTTGATGGAAGATATAACTCGTCATTTGCAAAATTGATCAGATCTTGATAGCGAGATATCTTGTCATTGGAAGAAAAGTAACCACATCTCGTCATCATCAAAAAGTTGGGCATATCTAGATGACGAGATGTCATTAGCAAAACTGACCAGACCTTGATGGACGAGATGTCATTAGGAAAACTGGCCAGAACTTTATGGACGAGATATCTTGTCATTAGAACACTAACCAGATCTCTTGACCTCGTCATCATCAAAAACTTGAGCACATCTTTATGACGAGATATCTAGTCATTAGTAAAATTGATCGGAACTTGATGGAAGAGACATCTCATCGAAACTACTTGGAGGGTTAAAAAAGAAATGTTTTAATGTGAGCTAACTATTTGCATCTGATACGATGTGTCTTTGATGGAAGACAGAGGACCTTGCGGGAATCTTTTTTCTAGAAAGGTAGTAAGTTCGACAAGGGAAGACTACCATCCTCTAAACGATATTTGAAAAGGTTCTTTCTAAAGGTTGAAAGAATCCGTAGATTTCTGAGAGAATTTACTGATTCTTTATCTATTGACTATGGACTCAATAAATGTGGTTATTTAGTTAAGTGTGGTTATTTAGTTAAGCGAAACTACACTAATCGGAAATTTAGTGACTCAAAAAGGGATTAAGCAAAAAAATTAAAACTCCAGTATGGTGCTCAACACATTTTATTACATACATACACAAGTGCATTGAAATAACATACATACATATATATTTCACTTGAATCAATCCAAATCATGCAACACATCTGAAAGCATTGAAGTGCACAAACATTTCATCAGAAATTACAAGTGAAAGTTTTACATATTTACTTTATTAGAAGTGTGAAGGAACAGTTGTTGGAATACATAGATCAAGAGAAAAATAACTATTGCAAACAGTGCAGTTACAGAAATATTGCAATTTTAAGGATTTAATCAGATAGAATCATGAATTTTCGCCTTGGTGGACGGAAGAGAAATTAATAGAAATTACAGAATGGGATAGAAATTATAACAGTTTAACCCTTCAAGTGCTTTTCGACGATATATCTCGTTCATCAAGATATGACCAATTTTGATAAAGAGATATGTCGTCATCTAGATATTGCCAACTTTTATGTGATCAAGGTCTGGTCAGCTTTTTATCTAATGTCTAGATATCTCGTCGATCAAGATCTCGAATTTAATTTAGCTTTATTTTGCTGTTTCCTGTGGTTGTAAATTTAATAAATATATATTTTTAAAAAATTAATGACGAGATATATCATCTATAAAGATCTGATCAGTTTTGCAAAAATAACGAGATACCTTGTCGAGACAACCACCAGGAGATTTAAGGTGTAGCGCGTGCCCAACGAAATGAAAACCAAATTTACTTTAGTTTTATTTCGCTGTTTTCTGTGGGGTTGTAAGTTTAATAAATATATATTTTTAATAAATTAATGACGATATCTCATCTATTAAAATCTGGTCAGTTTTGCTAATGACGCAATACTTCGGCGAGACAACCACCAATGGTTACTAATCAGAGATAGGAAATTCCGTTTGAAAATTTAATTAAAAGTTGTTGAATGTTTTCGAGTATGTAATATCCAAACAGGTGAAACAACTTTTACAATTAATTTTAAAATTTCAATCATAATACATTATTTCTCGCCATCAATACAATAAGCATTTACAATATCGATTCACAGCACAACAAACATTTTACACTTTGAAAGTATCATGTCATCGTTATTAAAAGTGTGTAGAAATTCGTGAGACATAAATTTAAATTTGAAGCATACACATATCATTCATGTGAATGCTAAAACATAATGCCCGCTTGATACATTTATATTTTTAGTCCATTAACCTCACATAAACCAAAAAAATTAATTTCATCACATTTAAAATCATTGTTCAATTTCGTTTCTACATTTGTTTCTGATTCAGGACTACATCAATCAATCGACCATCCTTCATTAAGTAGCCATTTTTTGACATAGATACAGCTTTCAGCTTTAAAGAAAAATTTTGAATCATGCATTTTAGTGCTCAAATTTAGAGATAATTGTAATAGTGTAATATATATAAACCAATCTGAATAAGGTTTAGTGAATTTTAACACTAATACCGGTTGGCTTACAAGTTAAACACTAAAGCTGAATTCAAATAGGAAGTGCAAAGCAACAGGCGCAGACCAATCACATCTTCCCGTGCGAGGAGTGAAACGCACTGATTAGCACTGATTGGTCAACGCGTATCGCTTTGAGCCTTGCTTCCTTTATTCAGCTTAAGTCAGAATTTTCAAACTTGGGTTTTTAATGTTTCTCAACCGGGAATGTAGTGATCTTTAGAATGGTGAAGTCTTTTTCTAAATTTGTGGTTGAATTTCGTCTTGAGAATACCTTAGAAAACACACTTGAGAAACACATAAACAAATGAATCGATGCATAGTATTTATTATAATTGTATTATTAAGCTGTTTTGTGTGATAATCATATATTGGCATAAAGAAAATTCTATAAATAATTGATAAATTGAGTAAATAAAAAGTGTAATAAATAACTATTAGCCCTCCTGGTGGTTGTCTCGAAGAAGTATCTCGTCATTAGCAAAACTGACCAGATCTTGATGGACGAAATATCTCGTTATTAGAAGAAAATTGATCAGATCTTGATCTCGTCATCATCAAACGATCGTCAATATCTTGATGACGAGATATTTTGTCATCAACAAAATTGGTAAGATCTACTTGGACGAGATATCTCGCCGAAACCACTTGGAGGGTTAAAATGATAAAATCGCAGCATTCGGATTGTTTGTGAAAACTACAATTTTTTATCCTTTTTTACTCATTTACTTGACGTTATTTGGTGCAATGTGGACAAACATGGCCCTTGCACCATAAAACTTAACCAACATGAATTTTCTCAGAATCGGATCTTTTGACGTGATGTGTTTCGCTTGTTATCCGACGATACATTTGAACTGAAATTAAATCTTGATGACTTATTAATCCACGATATTCATCATAGCACCAAAACAAGTAAACATATGAAGAATGGTAATTTTATTGATTTTATATCCATTTTAACCTCCGGACCACCAGATGTTTAACTTATATTAGTATAAGCACCATATGCCTATACACCCAGTTGGGCTGCTTAAATGTTACACCGATATTAGCATCATAAACATCAAGTATGTACCACACATTCACAATTAATTTGCAGTCTGAATTTTTGTAATTATTCCAGACCATGTTAGCATTATACTATAACAGAGTCACGCACACACTAATACATATTCATCAATATATTTAACATATACAATAACAGCATATTTATTTCACAATGCGTTCATACATTAACAGCTTTAACACCATACAGATACAATACAATAGTGCGAGAAAATTTTCAGATAATTTAGTTCAAACTTTACGGAATAAATTTATCTTCATAAACTGGAGCCTTCTCTGGTATATTAATAAAATCAGCTTTTTCGTGTTTGTTTAGTTTATACTGTTACTAACGAATAATTACATTAGGGACTGATATGTCGATAAAATCCAATTTGTTATGATATATGTTTCAGGTGGTTTCACCAGTTTTGTCGTCATTCTATAAACGCGAATTTATACATCACCCTGATATAAGATGTTATAACGCCAATTGAGGCGATAAAATGCCAAATCGGCCAAAGAAGTAATTTTTTCACAGAGCACTCACGTGACTACTAGTCGACATGTTCACACTTTCTGAAGCTCTCAATATCAAAGCTCAATCTACTTATATTCACGTCTATTTGTCAGAGTGAAAAAGCACTAGCGTCAATCATAAATGTGTTATAAACGTAAAATAGATAAGGTTTTAAATTCAACTCGATAGTTCGGAGATTTAACCACTTTTGTTTGCTTGAAATCAAACTGGGAGAAAATAATTCCCAACAGTATCAAACGGCAGATTTGTTTGTTTCCTTATTTTTGACAGAAAGGTAGGCAGTTGAATTTACCACACTGGAGCAACACAACGGGGTACTGGCGACAGTTCGGGATCAATCCCGAAGGGTAGACCGAGGACAACCCCTCGCCGGTTTGAACCACGGTCGGATGACGAGGTCAACACCTGATCTGGCACTCTCTCTCCAAACTTCCCCACCACGGCTATGTGAGGACTTTTGTGGTCACGACCTATTAACGTGCACCATCCTCTTAGTACACGATGGTCTTTGAATGGATCGAGTTTGAAACTAGCAACCCTCAAATTTCTAATTCAATACTCTTCCAACAGGGCTACCGCGGTCCTTATGCAGCCTGGAAAAGCTTAGTGAAAAAAGTGAGTCGTGCCAACAATTCTAGAAAAACATTTAAACTCGTGTTTCTCTTGTGCCGTACTTTTGTCCTGATGATGGTGCACGTCTTCCTCCACTGAAATAGCCATCGACGATTATTTCTAATTTAGTCGATGTTTTAAAGTTTTCATTTTTTACTATCAAATTGACTTTGACAAGGTTTTCATTTGAATGGCTAATAAGTACAGTTTAATGTAACAGCAACAAGAAAAACACAAATGACAACGACAAATATTTCATACACGTACAACATTGTTTTGTGCCGGGAGTATTGACTCTTAATATGCACAGACTTTAAAACAGCGAAGTATATGCTTAATAAAAACATCGACACATGATTGAATCTAGTATGGATAAATACATTCTTTCGTGAATGAAGAACTATGGGCTACAGAGGAAACTTCAATATTGTTAAATGGGATTCTATTGACTTTAGGAAGTTTTAACATTATATAAATTAAAAGAGAAAAGTCTACAAATCACAGATCTATTATTATTATAATTAGTTTAAAAGTGTGAATTGTGAATGAAACTTGACGTGTGATAATTAAGCATATAATTTGATTCGTAATCTTACTGTATGCAGTTATAAAACAGTGTTCGTGCAATCTATTGAACGTAAAAACGATAGGACTGGAATAATTTTTATCGATGTAAACTTTCAACATAACTTGCTTCCATGTGAGCTTATACAACTTATGTACATTGTACACACATAGTGCATATGTGTGATATATAATTGCAGGATGGTCGAATTTGACCACGCAATAATTATAACAAGCAATTCCTAGTCGAAAAACAGCACGATAAAGCATCAGCTTTTCGATTGGACGTACTGACACATTTTCGGGTTGGTTTTCAACTAGGAATCACGTTATGATTATTGTGTGGTCATATCTGACCATCCTATGTATGTATATATACATATACCATCCTTTACAAAATGCATATGGCGACATCTGACTCAGAAATGGACACAACATATGCACTATGTATGTACCATGTATTTACGTGTTATATGTGGTACAATGTATTGTGCGATCGATTCTGACCCTGAATGCAGTTGCTGAAGAAAATGAACCACTCCTTTCCTTCATTGTTCATACTAGAGTAAATTTAAAGGTATCATTTTATTGCGAATAATGTCTTCTACAAATTCATTTGCACTATTGTCCAAGAGAGTAGGTACAAACAGCAAACAATTGGCCACAGCTTATCAACAAGAAATATTTTTAACTGACTTTATACAGCTATGATATTCATCCTAAAAAGGATAGGCTAGGAGGAATTCGGTATACCTTGTTAATTTCATTTAAAACATTTCAGATTACTTTAAAGATATTTTCTGGAGGGGATATGTGACTTATAAATTTGATTCGCAAAAATTTTAAGAAGTTTACTGCATTTCATACAGAAATATATTTACCAAATAAGTAAAACGTGCATGACTATTTTGCAAGAGTAAACGCTACAGTGTGCAACGTACTGTCACAATACAACAGAATATTTTCCCAATATCTTTCACATGCTATTTGCAAACTATCCAGTACACATGCAAAGGTTACATAGTGATGCTCATATGATGTGGAAAGACAGTCAATTTGCGAGTTCAATACAAACACATACATACATTTATGTTACACATGACAAAACCACGAAACATTTATCCATTCATAAATCATATTTATAACAGCACAACACTTGAAAATGCTAAAATTAACTTCTTCGGATTTAATTTGTGGGTTTCTTTTTGACTGTTTACTTCTATGTTCCGTCTATATAAAATCATGCCTTCCTCTTGTGTGATCTTTTTAACTTTATTTTCAACTGTGTTTCAAACTTCTCAACATGAAGAACTTGCTGTAACACGATCAACCGTCTCTGAAAGAAAAAAAGAAAAATATTTTATAGTTGATAAATTTGAGTACTTAACCCTCCTGGTGGTTATCTACACGAGGTGTCTCATTATCAGCGAAACTGACCAGATCTTGATGGACTGATCATCAAAATCTCGTCGACTTTCTTCATGAGACGAAAGCTGACCAGATTTGGATCTCGCTGTCTTAGAAAAGTCGGCAGTATCTTGATGACGAGTTATCTCGCCATTGGCAAAATTGGTCGGATTTTGATGGACGAGATATCTCGAGGAAATAACTTGGAGGGTTAACAGCTGAAGAGCAATATGATACAAATGCACTACTGCTTATGAAAAATGCAATACCATGAAAGAATGATGCAATTAAACTGAAGTTTATACCATATCTTATTGATATTACTACAGATACACCATTGAGTTTTCAGAAGAATACAATTATAACCTAAAAACAGTATGTTGTATAACTTTCACAAGTTCCAATAAGAGCTGCTATACGTTGTGGTATCCAATCAGAGATTTTGGATGTATTCTGGGGAATTGCTTGTAAGGCGGCTTGTATGGATCCCACAGTTCGTTGATATTAGCTGCTGAAAAAGTTCTTCAGCAGCTAATTGGCAAGAGACCCCATCCCAGGCATGTACAATAGGCGACAAGTCTCGCGAACGTGGAGGCCAGGAAAAAAGCGGCATATGCCATGATGAGAACCCTCCTGATTGTGTCTCGTCATTAGCAAAACTAACCAGGTCTTGATGGACGAGATCTCTCTATTTTAGGAAGAAAATGACCAAATCTTAATGGACGAGATGTCTCATTAGAAGAAAACTAACCAGATCGCGTGATAGACGAGATGTCTCGTCATTAGAAGAAAACTGGACAGTTCATGATGAACGAGATAGCTGGAAATCAGAAGAAAACTGGACAGTTCATGATGAACGAGATAGCTGGAAATCAGAAGAAAACTGGACAGTTCATGATGAACGAGATAGCTGGAAATCAGAAGAAAACTGGACAGTTCATGATGAACGAGATAGCTGGAAATCAGTTTTTTTTCTAACAACTAGATATCTCGTCTGTCAAGACCAGGTCAGTTTTCTTCTAACGACTAGATATCTCATCTATCAAGATCTGGTCAGTTTTATTGTACCATTCTGTCGAACAGAAAACTTTGGAAAGATTATTTTGCTCACTTCCTTAAAATAGCAATCATTGGACAAATTCCATGGCTCTTTTCCACAGAATAGAATACTTTTGGAAAGGTAATATTGCTCACCTCCTCAGAAGAGAATCTTTATAGAAAATCCTATTGGGCCTTCCCTTATAATATTTGTACAGATCTTTCCCTTCGCGATTGGTCCCGGGCCGTCAGCAATAGCCAGTTGTGTTGTACTAGTGTGACGTTAATTCAACTACCTGCCTTCGGATATATTTTTTAGAATGAATCTATTGTCTTATTCTATAGAGTCCATGAAAAGATGATATTATTCTCTCTTTCTCATTTCCTTAGAATAGAATAGTTTGGAAAGATTCTATTGGTCAAGCAAATCAAAATTGGTTAGTAATCCTCCAGGGAAACCTGCAGGTTGTAAGGTGGATTTACACATAAGTGAAGGCCTTAAAGGGCTAAATAAGAAAGTTTAATTTAGTGTACAATTTGTGCATTACCTCCAATGAATAAATTTTTCCCGGTTCTTACAATATCGATATCTCGTGGTTTAAAAGTACAAGGTGTTGTCCTTGGATCTTTCCCTTCGAGATTGATCCAGGACCGTCGCCAACAGACCGTTGTGTTGCTCCAGCGCGAAAATAATTCAAGTGCCTACTTACTTATCTTTGGATGTAATTGTTTGA
This sequence comes from Meta bourneti, assembly GCA_933210815.1. Lineage (NCBI taxonomy): Eukaryota > Metazoa > Arthropoda > Arachnida > Araneae > Tetragnathidae > Meta > Meta bourneti. The sequence continues at coordinate 79,173,164 of OW119934.1, read as the reverse complement.
AACGCGCGATTCTATTGCCAAATTCTGTGGAACAGAATCCTTTGGAAAGATTCTACAGCTCTTTTCCTTAGAATAAACTACTTTGAAAAGATAGTACTACTCATTTACTTAGAATAAAATCCTCTGGGAAAAGTCTGTTGGTCCTTTTTTTCTATTGATTGGAATATAATTCTTTGGAGAGATTGTATTCTCCCATTCTGTGAAACAAAATCTTTTGAAAAGATTCTATTGCCCACTTCCTCAGAATAGAAACGTCTTGAGAGATTCTATTAGTCAAAAAGGTACAAATTGGTTAGAAATCCAGCAGGGAAGACTAGGTTTCGAGTTGGAATTTTGCTCGTGAACCTTTGTTTGTGTGTGTGCTAACCCCTTAGAGGGTTAAATAAAAAAGTTTAATATAATGTATAAATTGCGCAATTAACTCCAATAATTATGTTTATCTTAGTCCTAATGATGTCGTTCCCATCCGAATATCGTGCTTTCCCGTTGTCCCCAAGAAGTGAGATATATCGAGGGTATAATGGCATTGTTCATTCTTACATCATATTTTTTGTCAAAACTAGTTTCCTCTTAAAATTTAGAATCTCAAAAAAATGTCTCACGTTCGCTTTCGCCAATGTCTCTTATTTTACGCTCCAGTTTTTATCACGAGTAAACTTTCCTCGGATTTAATACACATACGAAAAGCAGACTTCCAAAATACCAAGGAAAAGACAACAGTTTAGAAAAAATAACCTTCACTCCCATCTCGATATCGACTCTCGACTCAAAAAACAACAGAAACGAAAAGGTAGTTGAATTAAAGTCACACTGGAGCAACACAGCGGGCTATTTACCGTAGAATGTAATTATTTGGAACGATTCAAATTCCGTGGAACTGAATCCTTTCGAAAGATCCTATTGCTCTTTTGATTAGAATGAATCACTTTGAAAAAATAATATTACTAATTTCCTTAGAATAGAATCTGCTGGAAAAAGTCTTGTTTTTTTCTGTTGGTTGAAATATAATTCTCAGAAGCTCCAAGATATTCTCCCATCCAGGAAAGACTATACTGTACATCTACATTTGGAAAGATTATTTTGTGTACTTCCTTAGAATAGAATCCTTTGGAAGGATTCTATTGGCAAAGAAAAGAAATTGGTTAGAATTTATACATGGAAGACTGAAGGTTGCAAAGTAGAATTCTGTGTGTGAACCCCTAAGAGTGTTTGGTAAAAAAGTTTAATATAATGTATAATTTGCTCATATAACTCGAATAAATAAGTTTTTCTTGGGTCCTTACGATATCGTTTCCTTCCGAAAATCGCACATTTCCTTTGTGCCCCAATATACAGGGTGTCCCAAAATGTTTGTTCTGCAATTTATCTTTTTACCATTTGGAGATAGGTAGGCAATGTAAATTGCAAAAGTGCACCAAATAAAGTAAGTAATTAAGATATGTGAATAAAATTATCACGTGATAACAATTTAAGCGGATACAGTTTTTAATTTGTATACAACCCCTCTAGATAAAAATCCGAGATGGCAGAAATATTCCTTACCTGCATCCCTATCGTTAGCAGAAAACTGCATTTCTGTAGGTTGAACAGTAACAGAGGCATAAGGACGCAAAAAAGTTGACTTATACCGCTTGTGCACAGCTCTGCAGTCAGCTTGTCCAGTTCAAGCAGTCAGATTATGAACGCCATACACAATGCTAAAAAGCATTTTTTTTCGGTCAGAAAGTTCAACATTGTGCAAAGTAATGTAGTATTGCAACTGCAGATGAAAATCGCAATGCATAATAGTAGACAATGTAATCTTTAATAAAAATATTGCAGAAAAAATGGTTTAAATAAAAAATAAAAGGAAATTTTTCCATCTGCAGCAATGCAGAACTTAGCTCTTCATTCTTGGCCATGGGTCAGTTTGCGTTCTAGATTAGATACGGCCCCCCCTTAAACTAGAAACTTTTGTATCTCCGTTACTATTCAACCTACAGAAATATGGTTTTTTACTAACGACGGGGATACAGGTAAGGAACATTTTTGCTATCTCGGATTTTTATCTAGAGGGGTGGTATACAAATTAAAAACTGTATCCGCTTAAATTGTTATCACGTGATAATTTTATTCACATATCTTAATTACTTACCTTATTTGGTGCACTTTTGCAATTTACATTGCCTACTTATCTCCAAATGGTAAAAAGATAAATTGCGGAACAACCTTTTTGGGACACCCTGTATAGTGCGATATATCGAGGATATAACATCTTACTTTTCATCGTGTTTTTTGTCAAAACCTATTTCAATAAACATCCTCTCAAAATTTAATCTCTCCAACAAAACTATGTTCACCGACGTCTCTTTTATACACTCCAGTTTTTATCACGAGCAAACTTTCCCGGGAATCAACACACAGAAAAAAGCAGACTTCCAAAATACAAAGGGTAAAACAACAGTTTTTTTTTTGAGACCCACGCACCCCCGACTCGCCTGACGGCTTGGAGTCTAAAACAACAGTTTAGAAAAATAACCTTCAATCTCATCTCGATATCGCATCTCGACTCAAAAAACAACTCTTGAGTTCTTAATCCATTCTATTCGCGTAGCCCTCTTCGGCGAAAGCAAAACGCAGCGCCGTTTCGCCTTGAAAAATAGCACGGATTTTCAAATCCTCATTCTGAATGACTAACAGCTTAACTGTAGACAACTGGGAATGTCTGTTACCTGAGATACCTTACAAAGAAATATCCAGCCGGAGGCGAAAAAGCAATTTGTCGGGTTATCTGAAACCATATCGTTGACACATTGGGATTCAGGGCAGTTTTTTTACAGTTATCCTCGGATCGGAGGTTACGAGGTCCATGCTCCTCAAAGCGAAATTTCATGACGATGACGAATATATTAATAGAATGAGTAAAGAGTTTCGTAAAAAGCGGAATCCGTTAAGTAAAGAGCGTAAGGAAGATAAACTGTTGTTTAAGGGGATTTTATTTTTTTTTGGTAAAAGATTGATTTGTGTTTTTCACGTAATTTTATTTTTAGTGCCTTAAGGTAGGTAATCAGTTAATTATCGTCACACTGGAGCAACATAACTGACTATTGGTGTCGGTCCGGGATCAATCGTGAAGGGAACGATCCAATGATAACGACTCGTAATTTTGAACCACGGTCAGATGACGAGGTTAACACCTGATCTGGTTCCCCACTCTCCAATCTCTTTGGAACGATTCTATTGTTAAATACTGTGGAAGAGAATCCTTTGAAAATATTCTTTTGCTATTTCTTTAGAATAGAATCCTTTACGAAAATCCTCTGTTGATCCTTTCTTTTTTTGTTGGTAGGAATATAATTCTTCGAGCGATTGTATTCTCCATTCTGTAGAACAGAATCCTTTGGAAAGATTCTTCTGTGCACATCATTAGAATAGAATCCTCTGGAAAGATTCTATAGGACAAAAGTGATTAGAAGTCCTACAGGGAAGACTGTAAGTAGCAAGGTAGAATTTTGAGTGTGAACCGTTCAAAGTGTTAAATAGAAAAGTTTAACATAATGTTTAATTTGCAAAATTAACTCCAATAATTATGTTTTTCGTAGTCCTTACGATACAGTTTCCTTCCGAATATCGCTCCTTTCACTTGTACACCAACCAGTGCGATACATCGAAGACCATAATGTCTTACCTTTCATCATATTTTTTTCGAAATCGGTTTCAATAAACATCCTCTAAAAATTTAATATCTAAAGAGCCGCTTCGCCGACGTCTCTTATTTTATAACTCCAGTTTTTATCACGAGTAATCCTTCCCGGGATTTAACACACATCCAATAAGCAGACTTCCAAAATACAAAAGGTAAAACAGCAGTTTAGAAAAAATAACAGTCACTCCCATCTCGATATCGCATCTCGACTCGAAAAACAACTCTCAGCGTTCCTAATCCATTCTATTCGCGTAGCCCTCTTCGGCGAAAGCAAAACGCAGAGCCGTTTCGCCTTGAAAAATATCACGGAATTTGAAATCCCCGTTCTGAATGGTTAACAGCTTAAATGTAGATAACTGGGAATGTCCATTACCTGAGAAACCTTACAAAGAAATGTAAAGCCGGAGGTGAAAAAGCAATTTTCTGGGCAGGGGTTATCTGAAACCCTATCGTTGACACAGCGGGATTCAGGGCAGTTTTTTTACGGTTATCCTCGGATCGGAGGTTACGAGGTCCATGCTCCTCAAAGCAAAATTTCATGACGATGACGAATATATTAAAAGAATGAGTAAACAGTTTCGTAAAAGTCGGTTAAATAAAGCGCGTAAGATAAACTGCCGCTTAAGGGTTTTTTATTTTTTCGGCAAAAATTGATTTTGTGTTTTCACGTAATTATATTTTTTATCGTCTAAAAGTAGGTAAGCAGTTAATTAACGTCGCACTGGCGCAACACAACGTTCTATTGGCGACACTCCGGGATCAATCCCGAAGGGAGTTTCAGAGACGACTCGTAATTTTGACCCAAGGACAGATAATGATGTCAACAGCTGAGCTGGTACCCCACTCTTCAATCTCTTTGGAACGATTCTATTGTTGAATTCAGTGGAAGAGAATGCTTTTAAAACATTCTATTGCTCTCTTTTCCTTAGAATAGAATCCTTTGAGAAAATGCTGCTGATCCTTTCATTTTTCTGTTGGTTGGAATATAATTCTTTGGAGCGATTTATTTATCTCATTCTGTAGAATAGAATCCTTTGGAAAGGTTCTAGTGTGCACTTACTTAGAATTGAATCCTTTGGAAACATTCTAGTGTGCACTTACTTAGAATTGAATCCTTTGGAAAGATTCTAGTGCGCACTTACTTAGAATTGAATCCTTTGGAAAGATTCCATTGGTGAAAAAGTTAGAATTGGTTAGTAGTGCTGCAGGGAAGACTAGGTTTCAAGGTGAAATTTTCCAAGTAAACCCCTTAGAGGGTTAAATAAAACAATGTAATATATAAAATGTATAATTTTAGAAATTTTTAACTCGAATAATAAGTTTTTCTCGGTCCTTACGATGTCGTTTCCTTCCGAATGTCACACGTTTCCTTTGTACCCCAAGAAGTGTGATGTATCGAGGATATAATGCATTGCCTTACCTTTCATAATGTTTTTTGAAAACCAGTTTGAATGAACATCCTCTCAAAATTTAAAATCTCCAAAAAATGTCTCACGTTCCCTTTCTCAGGCGTCTAGTATCTTATACCGCAGTTTTTATCACGAGTAAACTTTCGCGGAATTCAACAAAGCCGGAGGCGAAAAAGCAATTTACTGGGCAAGGGTTATATCTGAAACCCTATCGTTGACACAGCGGGATTCAGGGCAGTTTTTTACGGTTATCCTGGGATCGGAGGTTACACGGACCATGCACCTCAAAGCGAAATTTCATGACGATGACGAATATATTACAAGAATGAGCAAAAAGTTTCGTAAAAAGCGGAGTCCGTTAAATAAAGAGCGTAAGAAAGATAAACTGCCGCTTAAGGGTTTTTTATTTTTTGGTAAAAAAATGACTTTGTGTTATTCCCGTAATTTTATTTTTTAGCGTCTTAAGAAGTAGGTAAACAGTTTTTATTATCAATAAAAAAATATATTTTGTGTTTTTCTCGCTATTTTACTTTTAGCGTCTTAATATAAGTAAGCAGTTAATTAACGTCGCACTGGAGCAACACACGGGCTATTGGCGACGGTCCGGGATCATATCCAAAGAGAAAGAACCAAGGACAACGAATCGTAAATTTAAACCATGGTCGGATGACGAGGTCAACACGTGAGCTGGTACCCCACTCTCCAAACTTCCACACCACGTCAACGTGATGACATTTGAGTCTACGACAGTTTACTTGCACCAGCCCCCGTGTACACGCCGGTCTTTGGCAAGACCGGTTTCGAACCCGCAACCCTCTGGTTTTGCTTCTTAAGAACTTGTGTGCAAAATTTCAAGTCGAAATACACAGAATTATAAACCATTAACAGACGCACCCAGGTGTAGAAGTTTCGTGTTTTGGGTCAGGTGTCTTGACCCCGTCATCTGACCGCAATTCAAAAGTACAATGTGTTGTCCACGCATCTTACCCTTCGGGATTGATCCACGTTTGCAGCCAACAGCCCGTTGTGTTGCTCCAGTGCGAAATTAATTCAAGTGCCTTCTTACTTTAGAATGTAATTGTTTAGAACCATTCTATTGTCAAATTCTGTGGAACAGAATCCTTTTGAAAGATTCTAGTCTATCTCTTTACCTTAGAATAGATTACTTCTGAAAAAGTAAATTATCTGAAATATTACTCATTTCCTTAGAATAGATTCCTTTGGAAAAATCTTGGTCTTTTTTCTGTTGGTTGGAATATAATTGTTTGGGCTGATTATATTATTCCAACCAGAATGTAGAGTGTATTACTGTATTGTCAGTTAATTTTAGTAGTGATACCCAAATGATAGACTGGTGTATTCGTCAGTAGAGTACTACTGTATTGTCAGTTAATTTTAGTAGTAATACCCATATGGTAGACTGGTGTATTTGCCCTAGTAGAATGTACTAATATATTGTCAGTTAATTTTAGTAGTGATGCCTAAATAGTAGAGTGGTGTACTTGTCAATAGAGAGTACTAATATATTGTCAGTTAATTTTAGTAGTGATGCCCAAATGGTAGAGTGGTGTACTTGTCAGTAGAGAGTACTACACTGCTGGCCACCTTAAATGCAACACCCTGAAGGAAGCATGCAAATAATATGAAATTTACAACATGCATTAGCGGAGGTGAGATATGCAAATGATTAGAATTTCAGCGCAGACGCACATCACGCGCGCCTGTGGCGCCACTTCAAAGCGCTATTTAAGGCTTGGAGATTTCGACGATTTCAAGTACGGCAATTGTGTTTTTCTTGTGGTTTTTTCAAAAAAACGATCAATTATGCCTCGTAGAAAACAGCGATCATCTTTTGATCAAGTATCCGAGTTCGACAGAGGAAGGATAGTGGCCTACCGAGATTGTGGATTATCTTTCAGGGAAATCGGTAGTCGTGTTGGACGAAACCAAACAACTGTAATGCGGATATGTGATCGTTGGATGCAGGAGGGTACGACGGACCGACGTGTTCGATCGCATCCACCTCAGTGCACCACTTCCCGTGATGACAGGCATATTGTGCGTATGGCAGTGATGGATCGCTCAGCCACATCACGAACCATAGCACAGCACATTCAGTCTGTACCGCATCATCCAGTGTCTGCGCGTACCATTCGACGCCGTTTACAGCAGTGGTCTGTCCGCAAGACGTCCATTGCTTCGTCTACCCTTGACGCAGAACCACAGACGTTTCCGCCGCCAATGGTGCGATGAAAGAAGGATGTGGACGGCAGAATGGAATGAAATTGTCTTTACTGACGAGTCACACTTCTGTCTGCAACACCACGATGGTCGGATTCGAGTCTGGAGACACCGTGGAGAGAGGATGCTGAACAGCTGCGTTATGCACCGCCACACTGGTCCTGCACCGGGTATTATGGTATGGGGCGGTATTGGATATCACTCTCGCACTCCTCTAGTACGCATTGCCGGTACTTTAAACAGCCAGCGCTACATCTCCGAGGTGTTGGAGCCAGTTGTCCTTCCTTACCTTCAGGGCTTGCCCACAGCCATATTTCAACTTGATAATGCGCGACCACTCGTGGCACGCATTGTCCAAGGGTTCTTCGTCAATCGCCAGATTGAATTGCTTCCCTGGCCAGCTCGCTCTCCGGATCTTTCGCCGATAGAAAACATGTGGTCCATGGTTGCTCAACGATTGACCCAGAATACATCCCCAGCTGCCACAACAGATCAACTTTGGCAACGTGTGGAAGCTGCTTGGTCTGCTGTACCCCAAGAACACATCGAAAGTCTCTTTGAATCAATGCCGAGGCGTGTGGCAGCGGTGATCTCCAACAATGGCGGCTACTCTGGCTACTGATTTTGGCAGGAACCACACTTCACAGAAGTCTATAAATTTAATCATTTGATACTTGGTCAACATGTTATCTACAAAATAAATTTTGTTGTGATATCTCTTGTCTTTCTTGGTGTTGCAATTTGGGTGGCCAGCAGTGTATTATAGTGTCAGTTAATTTTAGTAGTGATACCCAAATTAAACACAAACTTTTACCAAGTTCTATCATGACGTAGTTTCTACTCACCCGATCTAACAGATCCAGCTCTAGTACTGAAGACACTGACCATCGTGCCGGATCTTTCACTATTCTGACCACTGAAATGCCATCTTTTATTCCTCTTGCATCCTATGACAGCCAGAAACCCTTGTCTGTACTTCTTGTGCATGAAGCAGTACGTCAAGGGGTTACAGCAGGACGAGAAGTATGCCATGAGATGGATGACAGCCATGCCCACATAGCCAAGTGACGAGTACACGCCTCTGGCATCGTATAGAGCCCAAGTGTTGACCACGTAGAGAGGAGTCCAGCAGACGAAGAATTCGACGACCACCACGAATAGCATTCGGACCACCCTGGTCTTGGCTGCTTGGTTCTTGTCGTAGGTGCCACGGAGAGTGGTTCCTTTGGTGGTCCTGGATCGAGCCCCCGTCACCTTGCTGCGGAAATCTCTGCGGACACTCATCCCGTTACTGGAGAGCGAGTTCAGTGGGTTGAGGTATTGCCTTTCGGGGTTGTTGGGTCCGCCGTGATCTGGAAAGAAAAAGGTTTGTGACATTTCAGTTTTTGGAAATTGAGTGTGTTCACTTTTTAGCTGTTGGAGAGATAGCTGTTGTTCTTGTGGGTGCTCCATTGTAGGGGGTGACCTCTAAATGACAAAAGAAATGGTGTGATTATAGCTTTGTCTCCCCATAAAATAAAATTCTAGCTACACTACTGGGTGAAGACTTATCACCTTAAGTGGGAGTCATTGACAATCCTTTTCGCTCAGTCTAATTTGTGGGAGCAACCCTTCATTGACAAAATAATGGTGATTCTGGACTTGAATCCCTATAAAATAAAATTCTTACTATACTACTGGGTGAAGACTGATCACCATAAATGGGATTTATTGACTATCCTTTTCTTGCAGTCTAATTTGTAGATGCAAACCTTAATTGAAAAACGAATGGTGATTCTAGTCTTGAATCCGTATTAAATAAAATAAAATCGTTATACTACTGGGTAGGTGAAGACTTATCACCTTAAATGGGAGTCATTGACAATCCTTTTCGCGCAGTCTAATTTGTAGGAGAGACCCTTCATTGACAAAAGAAGGGTGATTCTAGCCTTGACTACTTATAACATAAAATCCTCGCGAAACTATTGGGTGAAGGCCTATAGTCTTAAATGGGAGTCCTTGACAATCCTTTTCTCGCAGTCTTATTTGTGGATGCAAATCTTAATTGAAAAACGAATGGTGATTTTAGCCTTGAATCCCTATGAAAAAAGACAAAATCGTTAAACTACTGGGTGAGGACTTATCACCTTAAATGTGATTCCTAACAACGCTATTCGCGCAGTATATTTTGTAGGAGCAGCCCTTCATTGACAAAAGAAGGGTGATTCTAGCCTTGAAATCCCTATAAAAAAATCCTCGCTATACTACTGGGTGAAGACTTACACCTTAAATGGGAGTCATTGGTAATCTTTTTCGCTCAGTCTAATTTGTGGGAGCAACCCTTCATTGACAAAATAATGGTGATTCTGGCCTTGAATCCCTATAAAATAAAATCCTTGCTATACTACTGGGTGATGCTTTATCACCTAAAATGGGAGTCAGTGATTATCCTTTTCGCGCAGTCTGTTTTGTGGGAGTATAACTCTCTTGGTGGTGCTTTGGACGAGGTATCTCGTCATTAGAAGAAAAATGACCAGATCTTGATCATCGAAATTTCGGGAATATCTTGCTGGAAGAGATATCCCGTCGAACCCAATTGGAGAATTTTACCATTCAGTCCACTAAAATGTCGATTGGGGTTGTGCCGGAGCTACGGCTTCAGGTCATTGGGTCATAGATTGCATCTCGTGTCAGTTGGGTTGGTATTAAAAATGATTGACTGCGCAGAGATTAGGTTTAGAGATGTGTTTTGAATGTGCAGATGTGTTTTGAAAGAATGTTTTACTTATTATGGGGGCGAATGGTCTTTTGAAGATGGGTTTGCACTCAAGAAGATTTAAATGACTCGACCCATTAGGCTACCTCTCTGACCTAAGAAGGAAACTTGTGGCAGGTAGGTAGGTATTTTAATTAACGTCACACTGGAGCAACACAACTATCAGCGACTGTCCGGGATCAATCTTGAAGGGAAACACCACTTAATTTTGAACGAAGGTCAGATGACGAAGCCACATCTGAGCTGGCACCCCACTCTCCAAACCTCCACACCTCGAACATTTGAGGCCACGACAGACTTAACGTGCACCAGCCCCTTTGTGCACGATGGTCTTTTGGTTGGATTCAAACTTGCAACCCTCCGGTTGCTAATCCGTTACTCTTCCGACCGGGCTACCGCGGGCCTGTAATGTTAGGTGTCAATTGTAAAAAGGATAGCAAAAAAATTAAAAATACGTCCCCTTCAGAACACGTACAAAAACACGCATATCACAACCATAACGACACCTACATTTAGCTTGGTATAAAATGCCTATCTAAGACCACATTTATAACCTAAGAAAATAATTAAGAGTTCGTAAAAATGGTTCATTCTCAAATGGTTTTTTCTTGCAAAATTGTTGAATGTCAGATATATGAAATTTCCACAATCAAACTTTAATAATCATGGGCGAAATTAAACTTTTATTTGAGTTTTTTTACTGTATAGAGAAATGATATTAAAAAGGCTCTTACCTGATCGTCTTCCTTTAGAAAAACTAAGTTTCGATCCAGTACAAAGCTTTCGAGTGATAAGTGAATAAACAAGAATCATGATTATTAAAGGAATCACCAGAAGAACCACATCTAAGTAAATGTTGAAGACTCGCTCTGATTCAACGTCTGGCCACACTTCACGGCATTTGTATTTACCTGCAACGAAACAATACGCAGCAATTGAACAACAAAAGCTATAGATCTTTATACATCAGAGTTATTTCTTTCGCTTTATTTAGTCCTTATAGTTTACATTTTATTTCAAGTAATGGTAATTGGGTAATGGTAATTATTTAGCGTCGCACTAGAGCAACATAAAGGGCTATTGACGACGGTCCGGGACCAATCCCGAAGGGAAGGGTCGAGGACAACACCACGTAATTTTGAATCACGATCAGATGACGAGGTCACACCTGAGATTGCACCCCACACCACGCCAACGTGAGGAAATTTGAAGCCACGACAGATTTTACGTGCACCACCCCCTTTTGAACACGATGGTCTTTGGTTGGATTCGAATTCACAACCCTCCGGTTGCTAGTCCGTTACTCTTCCAACTGGGCTACCGAGGCCCCTTTTAATGTAGGTAAACAAACTAGATGGAAAACTTAGCCTGCTTCCAGTTACTCAAATGCTGTAGCATGATACATATTGAGTCTATCTTAACGCTTTGAGAAGTTTACACGTGTAATTCTTCCTTGCAACTGCGGTCTTCCCTGCATGACTTCTAAACAATTTTGACCTCTTTAACCAATGGAATCTTTCCAAAGCATTCTACTCTATGGAAATGAGCAACGGAATCCTTTCAAAGGATTCTATTCTAAGGAAATAAGCAATAGAATAATTACAAAATATTCTATTCTCTAAGGAAAATAGCAATAAAATCTTTCTAAAGGTTGAAAGAATTCATGCAGATTATTTAGAAAATGTGGTTAGGTAATTAAGTATACGTGCAAAAATAAGTAATTAATTATAATTACTTATTTTATATATAAGTAATTGCCATAAGTAATTGTTGATAAAAGCAACACTATATTTTAGGGAAATCTTGCAATAATCAGAGGGTTAAAATGTGGTTTATCGCCGTTCCGGAAACCTTTGGCTTTTAACTCTCCTGTTGGTTCTCTCAACCAGGCATCTCGTCATTAAAAAAGAACTGATTTTGATTGACGAGATATCTCGTCATTAGCAGAAAGCTGACCAGATCTTGATGTTGCTATATTCGAAAAATCGGCAATATCTTAATGACGAGAAATCTCTTCATTAACAAAATCGGTCATATCTTGATTGACGAGATATTTCGTCATTAGCAGCAAACTGACCAGATCATGATTTTGCTGTCTTCAAAAATCGGCAATATCTTAATGACGAGAAATCTCTTCATTAACAAAATCGGTCATATCTTGATTGACGAGATATTTCGTCATTAGCAGCAAACTGACCAGATCATGATTTTGCTGTCTTCAAAAATCGGCAATATCTTAATGACGAGAAATCTCTTCATTAACAAAATCGGTCATATCTTGATTGGCGAGATATTTCGTCATTAGCAGCAAACTGACCAGATCATGATTTTGCTGTCTTCAAAAATCGGCAATATCTTAATGACGAGAAATCTCTTCATTAACAAAATCGGTCATATCTTGATTGACGAGATATTTCGTCATTAGCAGCAAACTGACCAGATCATGATTTTGCTGTCTTCAAAAATCGGCAATATCTTAATGACGAGAAATCTCTTCATTAACAAAATCGGTCATATCTTGATTGGCGAGATATTTCGTCATTAGCAGCAAACTGACCAGATCATGATTTTGCTGTCTTCAAAAATCGGCAATATCTTAATGACGAGAAATCTCTTCATTAACGAAATCGGTCATATCTTGATTGGCGAGATATTTCGTCATTAGCAGCAAACTGACCAGATCATGATTTTGCTGTCTTCAAAAATCGGCAATATCTTAATGACGAGAAATCTCTTCATTAACAAAATCGGTCATATCTTGATTGACGAGATATTTCGTCATTAGCAGCAAACTGACCAGATCATGATTTTGCTGTCTTCAAAAATCGGCAATATCTTAATGACGAGAAATCTCTTCATTAACGAAATCGGTCATATCTTGATTGACGAGATATTTCGTCATTAGCAGCAAACTGACCAGATCATGATTTTGCTGTCTTCAAAAATCGGCAATATCTTAATGACGAGAAATCTCTTCATTAACGAAATCGGTCATATCTTGATTGGCGAGATATTTCGTCATTAGCAGCAAACTGACCAGATCATGATTTTGCTGTCTTCAAAAATCGGCAATATCTTAATGACGAGAAATCTCTTCATTAACAAAATCGGTCATATCTTGATTGACGAGATATTTCGTCATTAGCAGCAAACTGACCAGATCATGATTTTGCTGTCTTCAAAAATCGGCAATATCTTAATGACGAGAAATCTCTTCATTAACGAAATCGGTCATATCTTGATTGACGAGATATTTCGTCATTAGCAGCAAACTGACCAGATCATGATTTTGCTGTCTTCAAAAATCGGCAATATCTTAATGACGAGAAATCTCTTCATTAACAAAATCGGTCATATCTTGATTGGCGAGATATTTCGTCATTAGCAGCAAACTGACCAGATCATGATTTTGCTGTCTTCAAAAATCGGCAATATCTTAATGACGAGAAATCTCTTCATTAACAAAATCGGTCATATCTTGATTGACGAGATATTTCGTCATTAGCAGCAAACTGACCAGATCATGATTTTGCTGTCTTCAAAAATCGGCAATATCTTAATGACGAGAAATCTCTTCATTAACAAAATCGGTCATATCTTGATTGGCCAGATATTTCGTCATTAGCAGCAAACTGACCAGATCATGATTTTGCTGTCTTCAAAAATCGGCAATATCTTAATGACGAGAAATCTCTTCATTAACGAAATCGGTCATATCTTGATTGGCGAGATATTTCGTCATTAGCAGCAAACTGACCAGATCATGATTTTGCTGTCTTCAAAAATCGGCAATATCTTAATGACGAGAAATCTCTTCATTAACAAAATCGGTCATATCTTGATTGACGAGATATTTCGTCATTAGCAGCAAACTGACCAGATCATGATTTTGCTGTCTTCAAAAATCGGCAATATCTTAATGACGAGAAATCTCTTCATTAACGAAATCGGTCATATCTTGATTGACGAGATATTTCGTCATTAGCAGCAAACTGACCAGATCATGATTTTGCTGTCTTCAAAAATCGGCAATATCTTAATGACGAGAAATCTCTTCATTAACGAAATCGGTCATATCTTGATTGGCGAGATATTTCGTCATTAGCAGCAAACTGACCAGATCATGATTTTGCTGTCTTCAAAAATCGGCAATATCTTAATGACGAGAAATCTCTTCATTAACAAAATCGGTCATATCTTGATTGACGAGATATTTCGTCATTAGCAGCAAACTGACCAGATCATGATTTTGCTGTCTTCAAAAATCGGCAATATCTTAATGACGAGAAATCTCTTCATTAACGAAATCGGTCATATCTTGATTGACGAGATATTTCGTCATTAGCAGCAAACTGACCAGATCATGATTTTGCTGTCTTCAAAAATCGGCAATATCTTAATGACGAGAAATCTCTTCATTAACGAAATCGGTCATATCTTGATTGACGAGATATTTCGTCATTAGCAGCAAACTGACCAGATCATGATTTTGCTGTCTTCAAAAATCGGCAATATCTTAATGACGAGAAATCTCTTCATTAACGAAATCGGTCATATCTTGATTGACGAGATATTTCGTCATTAGCAGCAAACTGACCAGATCATGATTTTGCTGTCTTCAAAAATCGGCAATATCTTAATGACGAGAAATCTCTTCATTAACAAAATCGGTCATATCTTGATTGACGAGATATTTCGTCATTAGCAGCAAACTGACCAGATCATGATTTTGCTGTCTTCAAAAATCGGCAATATCTTAATGACGAGAAATCTCTTCATTAACGAAATCGGTCATATCTTGATTGACGAGATATTTCGTCATTAGCAGCAAACTGACCAGATCATGATTTTGCTGTCTTCAAAAATCGGCAATATCTTAATGACGAGAAATCTCTTCATTAACAAAATCGGTCATATCTTGATTGACGAGATATTTCGTCATTAGCAGCAAACTGACCAGATCATGATTTTGCTGTCTTCAAAAATCGGCAATATCTTAATGACGAGAAATCTCTTCATTAACGAAATCGGTCATATCTTGATTGACGAGATATTTCGTCATTAGCAGCAAACTGACCAGATCATGATTTTGCTGTCTTCAAAAATCGGCAATATCTTAATGACGAGAAATCTCTTCATTAACGAAGTTGGTCAGATCTTGAGGGACGAGATATCTCATCGAAATCACTTGGAGGATTAACCTAATCGGCATTGTCGAATTAACTATCATACACTAATTCGGAATTAATATTTTGGAATTTTTAATGGGGGCGTGTTGAAATCATATTCGAAAGCCGAGCCAAGTGAAGTCACGTCGGGAATACGTATAGGAAGCACGTTTCGCTACAATAATACTACCATCACCTACGTGCAACGTGGCAGAAAAAGCATCTCATTGCATACTTCTGAGGGGTTCACTCGCTTATATCCGTTCTGCAATCTGTTTTTAATTATTCTGAATGATGTATTTTAATTAAAGTCGCACAGGAGCAACACAACGGGTTATTGGGTCTGGGATCAAACCCGAAGGGAAAGCCCGAGGTCAACACCACGTAATTTTGACGCACGGTCAGATGACGAGGTCATACCTGAGCTGGCACCCCATTCTCCAAACTCTCACACGACGCCAAGGTGAGGGCATTTGAGGCCACGACAGATTTAACGAACACCAGCCCCCGTGTACACGACAGTGTTTGACCGGCTAATATTTTCGATACAATTTGATGGGGTGCCAGCTCAGGTGTGACCTCGTCATTTGACTGGTGCAAAATGACGTGGTGTTGTCTTCGGATCTTTCACTTCGGGTTTGATCCCGGACTATCGCCAATAGCCCGTTGTGTTGCTCCATTGCGAAATTAATTAACTACCTTCCTACCTCATTACTGAAATGCTGGCGTAGAATGCTCTAATTCATTTTTATCTGAGTTTGAGTCAAATGCTCAACTGTTTTCGACTACAACCGCACCTAATGTTCCTCTATTGGCGACTTTTGGTGCTATTTTTTCGCGGAATGTATCTCCTCCTGTCTTCAAAAGTCTCAACACCAAATTCGGTTGCATTCCGTTTATTCGATTGAGGTACAGATACCTCCAAAGAGTAAAAGCTATGTTATGGTAACCATGTATATAAAAATCAAGAACTCATCTCTAGAAATTTCGAGCTTCGGACTCCATATCACCCCTGTCAACGCCGTTGATCGGTTTCATAAGAGACTGTTATGGTTCGATAGTCTCGAAAATTCAAGCGGAAAATCTCTCAAACCGTTCAACATTTATCGCTGTTTCGTTCCTAAAGTCATCTCAGGAACTTCGTTTTCCTGACAGTTCCTTTCGTCTCGCCGATAGGCCAGATTGTTTTCACCATATGTCTCATGAAAGTAGTAACCCGTACACGTGAGCAGCGGTTAGATAAGGCTGGTTATTCAGAAAGGGCAGCTGATTTATTTTGGAGAACAAACAATAAGTGATGAATCCGGGGCTCCGCCATTCAACAGCTCTAAAGATTAATTAGCCAGCCAAACATTTATCAGAATAAAACAAAAGTTCAACCGAAACTCAAGGTTTCCATCGAAAAAACGCTTGATATAAATATCCTGATGTAGTTAAATTTCAGATAAAATTTTATGACAGCTCCTGTTTTATCTTATCCGACAGTGTTATATTCCTTATAAGACCCTGTCTTTATAGACCTGTCTGTCGGGCCGCGGTAGCCCATTTAGAAGAGCAAGGGATTAGCAACCGGAGGGTTGCGAGTTCGAAGGTCGGTTCAGTTAAATCTGTCGTGGCCTGAAATGTCCTCTCGTCGGCATGATGTGGACGTTTGGAGAGGGGGTGCCAGCTCAAGTGTTGCCTCGGCATCTGACCGTGGTTCAAAATTACGAGGTGCTGTCTTGGATCTTTCCCTCCGGGATGGATCCCGGACCATCGCCTATAGCCCGGTGTATCTCTTCAGTGCGACGTTAATTAACTACCCCCTGTCTACGTCTACACACAACAATCTGTTAGTGAATCAGTGCCACCAACTTGGGGAAGTATTGTAGGGAAACAACACATCAATTCCGTCATGTAAAACCAATCTCACATAAATTGTGATTCAAAAGTTATGTAAATTGATTAATTTTAAATATTAAAAGTAGGAATCAAATTTAAGCCTCTGAGGGTCATGAGATTCTCGAGTAGTGTAGCATTGCTTTACCACATAACGCACATAATGACTAAATAACGACATCTATTGGTTGAAAGAATCCATCGATTCTTTCAAACTACAAACAGATTCTATTGGTCTTTTCATAGAATAGTATCTTTTGGAAAAAATTTATTGGTCTTTTCATAGAATAGTATCTTTTGGAAAAATTTTATTGGTCCTTTCATAGAATAGTATCCTTTGGAAACATTTTATTGGTCCTTTCATAGAATAGTATCTTTTGGAAAAATTTTATTGGTCTTTTCATAGAATAGTATCCTTTGGAAAAATTTTATTGGTACTTTCTTCAAAATAGGATCGTTTGGAAGGGTTCTATCGATCTTTTCTTTGGAATGGAATCTTGTAAAGATTCCATTGGCCCTTTCATTACAACAGAGGTTCCCAACCTGTTTGAATCGCGGAGCCCTTTTTAGAATCAATTTCTATGGCGGAGTTACCCTATTTTTACAAGTTAATGGTGTTTAGGAGAAGTGTTACAAGGGGGTGGAAGAGAGGGTAGATTTTGTAAAGAGATGTTTAATTAACTGCGCAATGTCAATGCAGTGAAATTATATTTTAAAACTTTGACATTTACCATAATATCTCAATTTATTCCCAACTACCACCACGAGTGGAACAAAACACCACACTCTTAAAAGGAACACCTACTAACTACACAACTAAACACACAAAAAGAGGTCAAACGCGCAGAAAACTCGCGTAAGAGTCATTAAGAAATCGCAGTTTTATCGCTATGAAAATTCACCGACTCCAAATCGACTGGCCAGCCTCTATTCATATTAGGCTAAGCTTCGAGAAGCTTCCTGAATGTGTGTGCTGTTCCAAGAAATCACTCGGACATTCAGTTCCAGGAAAGGCCATTTAAACGCGGCACGCGACAGAGTATGCTCGACAGGCTGGAGCCCCGCTCAGCCTCGTTGTCTGTCCGTCTCGCGTTACAATAATTTTACAGCTAGTGGCAGTAGAATGACCAAGCATCTTCTGCTTGTGGCGGCGCGAAATTCAACTTGGCAAATTTCCGTACAGAATGTAATTTCTAGTTTTCTTATTGGGATAAAAACTTTTAGTTTCTTATACTTTATTTCATTTAATTTTTATTTACTTTATTTTCTTGGAGGAGCCACGGAACACAGGTTGCGAACCACTGCCTTAGAATATGCAAAGGAGTATAAAAAAGTAAGGTGAATTTTTGATTGACAGAAAAACGCGTGCACAGAGATAAATATGTGAAAATTTATTATGTTTGACAAATCGTATCACACTATCATTCGACAAGGGAACCATAGTGGTCTAAGCATTTATTCCAACGTGTCACCAAATCGTCCATGCCCTTTTCAAAGAAATCTTACTCCAGGTTCCCTAACCACGTAAGTGTAGCCTGTTGTGCCTCTTCCAGTGTATGGAAACGCTGCCCACGAGGTGTTTCTTCAGGGGGCCAAACAAATGGTAATCCGAAGGGGCTAAATCAGGGCTATACGGAGGATGGTCAAGAATTTCCCACTTCGATACTGCTCACTGAACCATATGAGCTATTCAATGCATTTGCAATATCATGCAACCTCACTCTTCTGTCTTCACGAATCATGGCATCGACGACAGCCACATTCGTGTCGTTACACCACACGTACACTTGTTTCTGCGACATAACACTCTCTCCATAGACTTCCAACAATTCTCGATGAATATCACATGTTTTTTTCCCCTTGACCCATAAAAAACGAATGACACCGCGCACCTCCTCCTTGGAGTATTGCTCAAGTCGATGCGCCATCTTTGATTTATTCTAAGCACCAGACGGGTTGACGTAGAAGTTTCTACACGCCGTCACACTTCTATCACCTTGGTACTTGCAACAAAAAAATTAATTAGCTGCACAAAAACTCTGAGTTTTAGAGACAAATTCACCTTACTTTTTGATATAACCTTGTAATCATTTGGAAGGAGTCATTTGGCCATTTCCTCATAGTATTGGGTTGATGCAAAAGTTCGTCCCGTTTTTTGACAAGAATTGAAGAAAAGAAGACTGCAGGAATGGAACCAAATTTGGTATTGAGCCTTTTGAAGACATAGGGAGATGTATTCCGCAAAAAAATCTGAGTACCAGCAGTCACCGATAGGGGGAAATTAGGCGCTGTTGGAGTCAAAAATAGTCGAACTTTTGCATTAAACGCAGATAAAAGGGATTATGCAAAGTTTTGACTGCGTTAGCAAGAAACATTCCACTAATTCGACCTGGATATGTGGCACTTTGCAATTAAAAACAATACTGGCAATAGACGCATAAATTAATTTAGAAATTCAACACACAGGAAACAATCTTTTATTCACCGGAATAAGGTTCTCCTTGAGTACATAGACCAATGTGCTGACCTTTCTTGCTTACGTCAAATTGCATCCGGTATATATCTCCCCATAAAGTCTTAATATCATATTTGGTTGGATTCCGATTATTTGATTATCTATAGATGCCTCCTTAGAGTGAGTTATCTTAAGTCCACTCTGTATTTAATTTAAATTGCCTAATTTTAACATTCGAAGTCATCTAATACTTGCTTAAGTCTCTTGATTAGACTTCATAAAAAGTATAGCAGTTTAAGCAAGTCTTATTTGCATGATGATTTTTCTAAAAATGCTTTTAATTACCTACCGAATATATTAAATAAACTGATCGACGTTTCTTCAAAACTGGGCATAAAAAAATAGATTTTAAAACACATATTTGTTTACTTTTTATTCAAGCATTAATTAGAAAAGCTGAACTTTAATTACTATGTACTGATTAGAAAAGATATATTTATTTTTACTCCACGTACATAGCAATACCAGTAACTGAAGGCGAAAGATATACAAATACATGTTTGATTTTGTTTGCCACATAAAATTTTGCTCGTTTTATATTTGATAAAAAACATATTTTTAAAAAGATAATTGATGCAGAAAGATTATGTATAGTATCAAGTGGGTAGTATATTTATATAATACACACAGATAGGACATAATAGGCTAAAAGAAATTATAGTTGCGAAGGCATACTTCAAAACTGCGCATTGTGAGCGTACTTACTCACAAAAAATATTATACGAAAGCAGATTTTTGAAACATCGTCTAGATTGGATGGTATGAAACAAACATTTAATTTTTTTATAATTGTACTTCAATAGGAAATAAAACGTTGTCTATAAAGCCGTGCTTGACTTTCCTGATGGTTGTTTCGACGAAGTACCTCGTTGTTAGTAAAACTGATCAGATCTTGATGGATGAGAAATCTCGTGATTAGAAACACCAGACTTGATCTTGATCTCGTCATCACGTAAAACGGCAATACATTGTTGACGAGATATCTCGTGATTAGAAAAACCAGACTAGATCTCGATCTCGTCATCACGTAAAACGGCAATGCATTGTTGACGAGATATCGCGTCATTAGCAGAATAGGTCAGAACGAGATGGATGATATATATCGTCATTAGAGAAAACCCCACTTGATCTCGATCTCGTTATCATAAAAATTCGGCAATATCTTGGTAACGAGATATCTCGTTGTTAGCAATATTGGTTATATCTTGATGGACGAGATATCTCGGGATTAGAAAAACCTCACCAGATCTTGATATTGTCTTCATAAAAAATCGGCAATACCTTGTTGACGAGATATCTCGTCATTAGCAGAATTGGTCAGATCGCGATGGACAAGATATCTCGTCGAAACCACTTGGAGGGTTAAGGGGTTGTCATGATATTAAATTGCGCACAAACCTTTGTGTTCCTTAATAACAAGATAAGTCATTTTGTCTTTCCAGGAAGATTATTTCTTTAGATGTGAATAAAAGTGGGGGAAGCTAATTTAACCCTTTGAGGGGTTCACAAGCACAATTCCACCTTGTAACCTGCAGTCTTCCATGCATGATTCCTAACTGGTTTTGAACTTCTTGACCAATAACATCTTTCCACATTACTTTTCTAATGAAAGTACCAACGGAATCATTCCAAGTGAGGCTTTTCTAATTAAATAACAAGTATAATATTTTCAAAAAGTTCTATTCGAAGGAAATGACCAACACAATCTTTCCAAAGGATTCTATTCTAATTAAAGGACAAATCATATTTTTCTAAAAGATTCTGTTCTAAGAAAGTGATCAACAGAATATTCCCCAAGTACTAAAGGACCAATACGAATCTCTCCAAAAGATTCTTTTCTATTTAAAGGATCAAAGAAATCATTGCAAACGGGCGTTTCTAATTAAACTACCAATATAATCTTTCCAAATGGTTCTATTCTAAGGAAATGACCAACACAATCAGAGTAGAATAATTTGAAAATATTCTTCTCCTTTCCTTAGAATTGCTTCTGCGCTTAATATTCTACATTTTTCAACATTTGTAATGCATGAGAGGTTCAGTAGTTTTACAGATTAAACAATTGTAGTACTACAAAGGTAGTCGCGGAAAAAAAAAAACGAACCACCCCTCTTCATTCGAGCAATTTTAACAATAGAGAAAATTAAAAGATGGCGTTTGACAGGAACTAAAGTCTATGAATTCACATTCATAAAATTTGCATAAGGGCCGTCCTCATATTAAATTGAGCACCAAATTCATAATTTCCAATAGAATTCCCTATTCGAGATACAATTTCGAATCTACATCAAAATTAAACATCAGATACCAAATTTCATGTAATTAGGTCTTACCGTTTCGAAGTTACGAGTACAGAAAGATTGGAGCTCCTAATGTTAAATCAGTTTCTTAGACTTTTATGGATACCTTCCTAAATAATATTCCTATAGCCCTGATACTTTGTACCATGTTGCTGATAAATAACCCAAACAAAATCGACCAAATATTTTATTTTAAAAATTGTTTTTAGAATGCAATAATAATTAAATTAATGTTTGAAAAAATTATGAATTGGAACCTTGCTATATTTTGATAGAAATCGATTCAGGACTTCTAACACGACCATGCACAATTTCAGCTCATTCCGATGGTTAGTTTTTGCGTTAAATTTTCCTCATTATAGAAATTTTAGGTGGCAACCAAAAGTTTTAAAAACGTGTGACAAACCTCGGATAATAATTCTCGGATGTTTGCACTTCCATAATAAATATAATAATGTATTTTTCACTTGTATAATAAATATAATAATTCTCAGATCGTTTGCATGCGCTGACAAATACGTTTGAAATAGGGCTCAAATTTGAAATTCAGTAGCTGTAACTAGAATTAATTCCGATCTACGAATTGCTATTTTCAATGTGGAGATGATCCCTGAAATTGACAGCAACTATAATATTGAATATCTCCGGATATAAAGGGAGTAAAGTCCTGAAATTTCATATTTAGACTAATTTAATGATGCAGAATCTGATTAAGGCATCAAAATATAATTTTTCCATTCGAAATTTTGTTGTTTCTGCAAAATTTGATATCAACACGTCTTATTATGCAATTCTTTTGCATTTGAATTTGTAGATGACGTTATTCTCTATTGAAAGATATCTTTAAATTTGCTCTACTATGAATAGTGCTCGAAATAAAGGGGGTGGTTCGTTTTTTTCTGCAACTGTGCATGTTTGCATAACACTGATAGCACAAATGTGTTCTTTGTTTGGATTCCGTAGAGAGCAGTTGACCTTTTGAATAAGGGATGGTATAAAAAACATGAATAATCATTTCTAATATGGCAGCCACTAGAAGAAACATTATATCCTTATATGGTAGGGTTCTGCTAACAATTCATAAAAAATTTAAAACTGGAATAAATATGAACTGAATTTCCAAGAACAGGGTGAGAACAAATAGGTAAAACACTCTATATTTAATACTCTTCTTAATTTATTGTTTGAAAGGGAAGATATTTCAACATTTGCGAAGATTCAGTAATTTCGCCGATTGAACAATTGCAGCACTATGTAAGTATGCATGTAAAATTGAAAGCAAAAGACACTACCTCTCCTGGACTATTTGTGAGGGACTTCTTTTGCTTAAGGGACCGTATAAAAACAGACAGTTGTATATAAAATAATACCCACTACGAAAAACATATGGTGGAGTTCTGATAATAATTCTAAATAGCTTAAAAAATGAAAGTATAAATCTAAACCTAGATCAAAAACTGTACATTTGATGCTACTATTTGTCTAAAGAGGGTAGATATTTCACAATTCGTAATACATGGCAGGTTCCTTAGTTTTACTAATTGAACAAATGCAGTTCTATATAATTGTGCATACTTATAAAATTGATAGCAAAAAAGTAATTCCTTGCCGGGATTATTTGTGAGGATTAATTAACTTCTTTTATTTAAGGGATCATATAAAAACTTAGAGAGTCATTTATAAAATAACGCCCACCAAGAAAAACGTAATTAGAATTCTGCTGAGAATTCCAAATAACTTTCAAATTGGAGTTATAGCAGAGACTCAATCGCCAATACTATAGGACGAGGACGATTTGTCTCCAAAGCCCTACGCTTGATTTATTTACTGTCTAAAAAGGGTAGCTTCTTCAACATTTGTTAAGCATAAGATGTGCAATAGCATTACTGATCGAACAATTGCGGTACTATATATAGTTACGTATTTGTATATAAAATTGATAGCAAAAAATATTTATTGTATAAACTCTTCGTGGGGAGTAGTTGATTTAATTTGCTTAACCCTCCAAGTGGATTCTGGGAGATATCTCGTACATCTAGATCTGATCAACTTTCATAAGAACGAGATATCTAGTGATTAAGATATTGCCAATTTTTTGATGAGGAGATAAAGATATATTTTTTCTAATGACGAGATATCTCGTCCAGATACTGCGTTGAGGGAACACCAGGAAGATTAAGGACCGTATAAAAACGTAGACAGCATAAAATACTGCCCACTAGAAAAACATGGTGGAATTGTGATAATAATTACAAATGAGTTTCAAATTGGTTGTGTGAATACCAAATAACGGTGCTATATAGTTATGATGCATAAAATTAATATTAAGAAGAATATTACTTACCTGGACTCTTTGTTGGCAGAAGTTGACTGAGCAGTAAAGATGGTATCATCGTCAACAGTGATCCAATCCATACCATAAGTATGACTTTGTATGCGTGGGATATGGTCTGCCATTGGCGGGAATGCAAAGGTCTGCATATTGCAAAATATCTCTCCAAAGATATAGAAACCAGGGTCCAAACTCCAACGGATACTGATACACCTGGAAAAGAAATTTCATTAGAAAAGCATAGTTAAGATACTTCCTGTTAACACAATTCACTCACATACTAAACCTTGAATTAGTTTGGACGAGATATCTCGTCCATTAAGAACTCACAAATTTTGATGATGACGAGATATCTTGTCATAAAGAGGTTGTCGTTTCTTAGGATGACCATGATCTGATCAATTTTTTTCTAATGACGAAATATCTCGTCCATCAAGATCTGGTTCAGTTTCATTCTAAGGAAAGGGCCAACAGCATCTTTCTAAAGGTAGCAAGAATCCGCGGATTCTACATTAAGATATGGTAATTCGTCATTACCCTCCAAGTGGTTTCGACGAGATATCTCGTCCATCAAGATTGACCAATTTTGCTAATGACGAGATATCTCGTCATCAAGATATTGCAGATTTTTTATGTTGTTATCAAGATCTGGTCAGTTTCTTTGTAATGACGAGATATCACGTCCATCAAGATCTGGTTAGTTTTTGCTAATGACGAAATACTCTTCGAGACAACCACAAAAAGGGCTGAGCGTGTTGTGTGGTAAAAGCAAGACTACACTACTGGCAAGTATCGGGAACTTCAGATTGTTAAAAGTTTTTTTGCCTTACAGCTTGAGTTGGTTATTGTGTTCCGATATACTAAGAAACCTCTAAGAGATTAGCTTATGACACAGTAGTGTACATAGCACTGCAACGAATCTGAAGCACGGAGTACTTTTTTTATTGAAGTTGGCTATCCTTTCACGCGTGTCCATATTGGGGATGAACAGACGTGATTACGAACCCGCACTTTTTAAACTCCAGATGTCGTTCTCCACAATAGGTGCTCACTTCGTTGGTTTGAGCAGGATGAGTTAGTTGCACCGTCATCAGATCATGATCAGATCAGTTTCTTCTAATAGCGAAATATCTCGTTCATCGAGATCTGGGTAGTTTTGCTAACTACGAGATACCTCGTTGAGGGGACAACCACTAGGAGGATTTATAAACTAAATGCTTATTTCTATTTCTTTTGGGGCCTATTCTTTCTCTATTTCTATTTTATTTCTTTCTGGAATCCAAGGCCAACGCCTCGTAATTTTGAACCACGGTTAGATGACGAGAACAGCAGCTGAGCCGGCACCCCACTTTCCACATTTCCACACCACGATAATGTGAGGATGTTTGAGGCCACGACAGATTTATCATGCACCAGCCTTCGTGTACACGACGGTCTGGCTGAACCGAGTTTCGAACTCGCAACCCTCCGGTTGCTAATCCGTTGCTTTTCCAACTGGGCTATCACGACCATTCGATCTTTTGGAAAAATTACGTTTGTCATTTCCTTAGAAATTGATAATATTTTATTGGTCCCTTAATCTGAAAAAATCCTTTGGAAAGATACTGTAGGTCCTTTTAGAATAGAATCCGCTGGGAAGATTTTATTGCTCATTTCGTTCGAATAGAATATTACGATAATGTTTCTGTTGGTACTTTCCATAGAAACGGATCCTTTAGAAAGATTCTATTGAACACGAAGGGCAAAACTACTTAGTAAACATGCAGGAAAGACTGCAGGTTGTAAAGTGGAATCATGCGGGTGAACCCTCAGATGGTTAATGAACTAACTGATAATTTCTTGATTTCTCTTTGACAATTACACACTTATACTGATTATAGTCATTTAATCAATTAGTTTTATTAAGCTAACAATTATCATGTAGTTCGGGTAATTTATTGCAATAATACATCTGAAGTATAAGCATTGAGATCCATACAAATGCATAAAATGAATAGATAACCAGCAAAACTTTCCGGCATCGTATATCAATAAAGAGATAGCTTAATGTATCCTGTCGGATATTGATTTCCTTGCAAAAAATGATTCCGGTAACTAAAAAGGCTCTAAATGCTATTTTACGATCCTTAGCAAACCAAGCAATAAAATGAATACTAAGCTCAGTTTTTCGGATGCGAATTTCAAGCGTATCTAAAGTAGCGTAAGATAATGGACACATAAAGAGCAGACAGTTTATTGTGATGGAAGTTGGTGACAGTAATTTTAAGTTTACTAATTCATGAAATGTATATTCTTCATAGAATAAGTAATGGCGAATGTTAATTTTCAAACATCATAAGAATATTCTTTGTATACAAACTAAAACATATCAGTTGAAAAATATTTTCATGTGTGTAATAAAATAGACAATTTTTATACACAATCTGACAGAAAATTTATTTTTAAGCTGAAATAAATGTACAGCCGATGAAATAAAAAGGAATTACCCTTATTATTTGGGGCATTATTCATAGTGGAGCAAATTAAAAATTACCATTCAACAGGGAATAACATCCTGTACACATTGGCATGCATAACATTTTCAAAGGGGTCGTCTTTAAATCAAATTTCACATGAACTACAAAGTTTTCAATAGAAGTATCAAGTTTTGATACTTTAGCAAATTTTACAATATCCAATTTGCCTAATATATTCATTTCGTCACTAAATATCGTCTGTCCCAAACATTCGGGAATAGTTTATATTTTGAAAAGAAAATAAATGAGGCTCAAAATACAAATGTGTTAGAATTTAAATTCCGTAAAAATAGTTTTTGGAAAAATAATTGATTTTTCAGCAGCACTGCTAAAACAATCCAAGCAGTTGCAATGCGAACTTCCAGCTACTCCAAAACTACTAAATTATTGTTGATTTAAGTATAGTTATTCTGCTGTTTTAGCTTGAAACGTGCCTAAATATGTAAACAAAGAAATTTTGTATAATGTATTTACTAAATTAAATATAACGTATCAAATGTAGAACATTGCATTAAAATATGTAGAATAAATTTTATGTGATACTTGTACTAACACACAGACACAAAATCGAACATAGAACAGGAAGACGGACAGACTTACGCAACTAAGTTCAATCACTAAATGAATGTGAGTACTCACAGTATGCAAAGTGTCATGAAAATATATTCAATCGTTTGGACGTACTACTGGCACACACACATACAAACAGACACCAAACCCGCGAGACGGATTTTGCATCAGAAGAGTCCAAAATGGATAGGAAATTTGAAATGGTTCGAAAATATTCAATGTAGAAACAAAAACTATATTTTTATTTATAAAGATACAGCTTTATTATTTATTAATATAACGTTGTCACCAAGATGGAGGAAAAATATTTTATAAACTAATTAAAAATTAATTAAATTATTAAAAATTTGCATAAAAATTTTTCATGTTGTGTATTGCAGCAATAATATAATATAGATTGGAAGCTATATTCGTTTTAAAATTAAACGTTCTTTTCATTTCATAAAAGATATCAAAACATATTCTATAAATTAAAAATAATTAAGAATTAAACGGAACTTAAAAATTGAAAAACTAAAATCCAAGCGGATATTTTCATTTAAAGAAAACATATACGTATATTGAAGTTACACCATACTATAAAACTCAGCAGCAAAACCTACATATCATTTTTAATAGATTTTTAGGATGACCTGTAAATCTATTAGCAACACTGATAGAGTAAAATATAATTTTTTTAGAAATCATTATTTCAGCCAACTTAAAGAAGTCTTTTTTAAGCTTTGATTTTATAAACGTTCAGAATTGGGAGGCAAGTTTTCTTTGGGGTTTTTTCGTTTAGGATTAAGGTAATTATCGCTGGGTTTTTAAAAAAGATCGCTCTTTTCCAACAGGACGAGTTCCGTTTTTTCACTTCCTCATCCATCAAGGAACTCGTAAATCACGCAGCTGGAAAAAATGGGCCTTTTTTAACCTCAACTCGAATCGTTATTAATTTCGTTTAAAATCCCTACTGCAGCTGCTTAAGAAAATTATAGTTGTTTTACGATTACCCATTCAATTGTTTTTTTGAAAGGTTCTTTTGTTTCTGAGTTCTTAATGGGCAAAGGATGGAAACAATTGTAAATAAAAACAATTGGAGGTCTGTATATTGGGTCTGCGGGCGGTTAAATCTGTCCAAAGAGCCGTGTATTGCCTGCGGGAGGATTAAACCTGTCCGTAGTGCCGTATCTGGTCAGCTAGCCACATAATGTCGAGGGCCGTATATGGCCTGCGGGATGGTTAAATCTTTCCGTAGTGCCGTACCTGGTCAGCTAGCCACTTAATGTTGAGGGCCGTATATAGCCTGCCGGATGGTTAAACCTGTTCGGAGGGTCGTATTTGGGTAACGGGCTAGTTACACATGTCCGGAGGGCCGTATATGGTCTGCGGGACTGCTAATCCTATTAGGAGGGTCATATTTGGTCAGCAAGCAAGTTAAACATGTCTGGAGGGCCGTATATAGCCTGCGAGATGGTTAAAACTGTCCATAGTGTCGTATTTCGTCAGCGAGCCACTTAACGCCCGGAGGGCCGTATATGGCCTGTGGGACAGCTAAACCTGTCCGAAGGGTCGTATCTGGTCAGCGAGCCGGTTAAACAAGTCCAGAAGGCCGTATAAAGTCTGTAAAGTAGTTAAATCTGTTCGAAGGACAGTATATGGTCTTCGGGACTGTTAAACCTGTCCGGAGGGTCATATATGACCTTCAGGATGGTTCAACTTATCGGGAAGACCGTATATGGCCTGCGGTTCTGTTAGACCTGTCCAGAGGGTTGTATCTGGTCAGCGAGCCGGATAAACAAATCCGGAGGGCCGTATACCTTATCCGGGACGCTTTATCCTGTCCATAGAGCTGTATCTGGTTTTTAGTTGAACGGTAAAAATGCCTGAGGGCTGTATTTGGTCTGCGGGCAGGTTAAATCTGTCTGGTGAGCCGTATAAGGCCTGCGGGACGAATCAGCATTAACGTCTACCCGTCACACACCATTACGATAACGCATGGACGTGATAGGAGTAGAAGTAAACTGTTATCACAGAGCTTGAGACAGTTGTTTGAGTGATGTCAACTAGTTGACAATTCATCTAGCTCATCCGGCATCAACCATCGAAGTACTCATCTATTGTGGAAGACATCTGGCATTTAAAAAGTGCGGATTCGTAATCACGTCTGTTCATCACCAATATGGACACGCGTGAAAGGATAGCCAACTTCAATAAAAAAAAGTACTCCGTGCTTCAGATTCGTTGCAGTGCTATGTACACTACTGCGTCGAAAGCTTATTTCTTAGAGGTTTCTTAGTACATCGGAACACAATCACCTTCTCTACATGTAAGGCTAAAAACCTTTTAACAATCTGAAGTTCCCGATACTTGCTAGTAGTGTAGTTTTGCTTTTACCCCACAAAACACTTAGCCCTTTTGGTGGTTGTCTCGAAGTATGTCGTCATTATCAAAAACTGACCAGATCTTGATGGACGCGATATCTCCTTATTATAAAGAAACTAACCAGATCTTAATATCGACATCATAAAAAAAATCTGCAATATCTTGATGACGAGGTATCTCGTCATTAGCAAAATTGGTCATATCTTGATGGACGAAATGTTTCGTCGAAACCACTTGGAGGGTAATGACTAAATAACTACATCTTAATAAAGAATCTATGGATTCTTGCAAGCTTTAGAAAAATTCTATTGGTCCTTTCCTTAGAATGAAAGCCTCTGGAAAGATTGTACTGCTCCTTTCCTTAGAATAGAATCATATGGAAAGATTCTATTGCTTCTTTCTTTAGACTTGTTTCCCCCGGAAAGATTTTAGTGATCATTTCCTTTGAACAGAATCCTTTGGAAATATTCTATTGCTTCTTTCCTTGAAATAGATCCTTTAGTAGGAATCTATAACTCCTTCTCATGGAATAGAAACCTTTGGAAAGATTCCATTGCTCATGTCCTCAGAATAAGGTCATTTGGGAAGATTCTATTGGTCAAGAAGGTCAAATTCATTAGAACTCATGCAAGGATGATTGCAGATTGCAAGGTGGAACTATTCATGCGAACCCCTCAGAGGGTTAATAAAATTAAACCAAAACCTTTAATTGAAACTCAAATAATACTTTAAGATCTGCATCAATAGTAAAAAATCCCATTCTATGAACAACTGTGATGTGTTTTTTAAGCGTTGAAATAATTATCGCCGGAGTTTTAAAAATGATTCTTCTTTCCCAACGAGATGAGTCAAGTTTTTTCGCTTCTTCATCCATCAAAGAACTCGTAAATTACGCAGCTGAAAAAAACAGGCTTTTTTATTTCATCTCGAATCGTTATTAATTTCGTTCAAAATTGCAGCTGCGAAAGAAAATTACAGTTGTTTTCCGAATACGCATTCAGTTAGAAACAATTGTTTCTTTCGGCGGATCATTTGTTTCGCTCATGCCCGTATCGGAAACGCGGTGTTTTCGGAATTTCAGATGAATTTCCAATTCAATTAATTTCATTCCTCTAAAAGTTTTTACAGATTTTGATATTCTTATGTGACACGCAACCGATTGAAATACGATTAATTTTGAGCACACGATTTGGGATACTAGAAGTGAGCAAATATACGGAATTGAACTTTGCAAGTTGGTCGTAATTGAGTGTTTTGGTGAAGTGGGAGATTATCTTTCTATCATTAGTATGAGAATAGGCCTTTTCTTAGAATTTTTGATACTTGATCTACTGTAACACCTCAACCTTTCAACCTCTGAGGGGTTCACACACATAATTTTAACCTGGAAACTTGCAGTCTTCTTTGCTTGACTTTTAAGAAATTTTGACTTTCTTGACCAAAATAATCTTTCCGAAGGATAATCTTCTAATGAAATGAGCACTAGAATCTTTCCAAAGGGTTCTTTTTAAGCAAATGATTGATAGAATCTTTCCAAAGGGTTCTTTTCTAAGCAAATGATTGATGAAATCTTTCCAAAGGATTGTATTCTAAGGAAAGGAGCTATGAATTCTTTCGAAAGAATCTGTTCTACAAAATGGGTCAATGGAATCGTTCCAAAGAATTCTACTCCGATGAGAGGACCAATATAATCTTTACAAAGAAAGATTCTATTGCACGCATTATTCCACTTGGGAACTTTCAATCTTTTTTGCATGATTTTTACGAATTTTGACTTTCTTATCCAAAACTATTTTTCCAAAGGATACTATTTTAAAGAAATGAGAATTAGAATCTTTCCAAGGGGTTCTTTTCTGAGCAAATGATTGATGGAATCCTTCCAAAGGATTGTATTCCAAGGAAAGGAGCAATGAATTCTTTCCAAAGAAAGGAGCAATAAATTCTTTCCAAGTAATTTTATTCCAAGAAAAGGAGCAATAAAATCTTTCGAAAGGATTCTGTTCTACAGAATGGGTCAATGGAATCTTTCCAAAGAATTCTATTCCAATGAGAGGACCAATAGAATATTTCCAAAGAAAGATCTTAATATACGTAAAGCATCAATAGAATCTTTCCAAAAAAAGATCCTAATATACGTAGAGGGGATCAATACAATCTTTCCAAAGAATAATTCTAATATACGTAGAGTATCAATAGAATCTTTCGAAAGGTTGAAATGATCCATGGATTATTTAGAAAGGTATAGTAATTTAGTTATTAAGTACTTTGTTGGGTAAAAGGAACGCGCTACACTATTCACAAGAGGGTAAGCAGCAAGAAGTGGTTTATTCCAAAGTTCAGCCCACAACTGCTAAAACTAATTTCTTCAATAAATTGATAAATTTAACCTTTCTGAGGTGTTCACACTCACAAATTTCCCCATTGCAACCTGCAGTCTGCTCTGCATGAACTTCTAACCAATTTTGATCTTGACTCTAATAGAATCTTTCCAAATTATACAATTCTATTTAAATGAGCAATAGAATACTTCCAAAGATTCTATTCCACAGAATGGATCAATGAAATCGTCCCAAGGAATTCTATTCCAAGAAAAAGATCAATATAAATTTTCTAAGGAACGATTCTATTCTATGTAGAGGATCAATAGAATATTTCAAACGGTTAAAATAATCCCCGAACATTCATCATCTGATTGGTCTAGGGGATTGGAGAGGAGGAGCATCCATTGATTCATGATCTGATTGGTTCACGCGACAAAGTATGTCGATTTCATCATTTTTGTTGCCACACTATAAATACGCATTCACACGTAATAAGATCGTTTATCGCCAAATTAGGCGATAAAATGCGTCGGCTGCCAACTAAGTCAATTTTTCACAGCAGTTACGTAACTACTTCTCCACACGTGGGCCACACTTTTTGAAGCTCCTCTCAATTGAATGTTCGGTCTACTTAAGGTTTACGTATGCACAAGAATTTTTTTAATTTTGACTTTAAAAATCCAGTTTTTTACAATAGGTCATCTGTTTGTGCTTAATATCGTTTCAGTGTGAAAAAATCTGATTAAGTTAGTCATTCATTATCTAATTTAGATAGAATTAGCTAATTAACATGTTTTTAACAGTGATATCTCAAATTCTAATGTGCTCATAAAGAACATACCTGTTGGAAATTATTCTTTTTATTATTCTTGTTTTAGAAATCCTCAATTGCTGGCGAGAAAAAAAACGTTTTTAAGAATTTTTTTCGCAAAGGAAGTATAAAAAATCAAGATTTTTTTAAAGAATTTTTTTTTTTAACATTTAAAAATCAACTAAAAATTCAACTAAAATTCGAATCAATTAAAATCAACAAAACCGATTGTAACTAGAAAACTATCTTGAATATTTATAAGATTTTGGTATCGTTTGAAAGCTAATAAGTTGGAAAGTATTTTGAAGTAATAAAAAAGTATCGATATTCCGGTCGAGTTTCGTGATTTCTAGTATATACATACACCTTAAATTTCACGACCATGAGTGTTTCGGTGGTTTTCTTTCTGCTTTAGCAGCCTGTTAGTTGTAGGCTGAGCATCTTCAATTCATGTAACATATTCTGCGCGTATTTTCCCTCGTCTATGTCAATAAAACTTTCCTTGTGTATGTGAATGTCGATTACTTGACGTTGTCTGCCTTGTGTTTGGCGCAGCTTGGTCAAATGTGGCCCTTGCACAATAAAACCAAACCAACCATGGAAAGTAAAACTTCAGGTAGAAGACCAACTAAAATATAAAAGTGGTAGGTAGGTATTTAATTAACGTCACACTGGAGCAACACAACGGTCTATCGGCGACGGTTCGGGATCAAACCCGAAGGAAAAGATGGCGAGGTCACACCTGAGCTGGCATCACATTCTCCTAACTTCCACACTACGACAATGTGAGGACATTTGAGGTCACGACAGAGTTAACGTGAGCCAACCCACCTTGTATACAACGGTCTTGGGTTGGATTCAAACTCGCAACCCTCCGGTTGCTAATCCGTTACCCTTCCAACCGGGCTACCACGGCCTAAAAATATAAAAGAATTAGTAGCTAAACACATTCCAATTGTTACTTCTTTATCACAATATCACGTAAATAATACTGCCACCATGTGTCTATAAATAGAGAACTCGAAGTTATTTAAAGGTTTTCTCTTCAAATAAAACAATAAACTACATCATTTAGAAGGATCTACCTTTTAAAACAAGTAATATCTATCCTTTCCATCTTCTTTTTTTAAAAACAGATGTAATCTAATCTTTTTCGTTTATATATACGTATGTTACCGTTAAAGCTCGAAAGCCGTTAATATGCACATTATACCTAGGTAATCTGCAGATTAGCTGATTTGTTCCGTTAAAGTGCTGAATCATTTACAAAAATAAGAGTTTTCCGCACTTTACCTAGGTAATGTGCACATTAACGGCTTTCGAATAATGAAAGTGCAAAGGTTTGTATTATATTTTGTTCATTGATTGATTCTATCCACTATTCTGTTGATTGATTCTATCAACATGATCCTTTAGATATCAAAAAATGAATTAATAACATTGTGTTTCAACAATTGTCAGTACATTTTATTTGCATCTACTGATTATTATATGAAATTACTTATAATTTTATGGGATAAAAGTAGTTGTTTGTCTGAGTATTAATTTACAAGAGTACAAAAACGTTGCTGTTCGAACAAAGATCTTATTTCCACTTTAACGAGTGCCTAGTAGGTAATGTGAAGATTATTTTGTGTTTTCTTGTTATTACTTGCATTTTGTTAAGTTTTATTTGGGTTCTCCTATTTGATTTTTGGTGATGGTATATATATAACAAGTAACCTAAGAATAGAAAGGGTCATCTAAAGGGTGAATAATAGAGTTGTTATTTTGCTACAAAAACATTAAAACGTTTTTGTGGTAATTTAGAGAACATTTTATTCTATATATTTTGGGTTAATCTGTTTCGCATATTGAAGAATTTGTTTGTCATTAACAACTTTATGTGGAATACAAAAACATTTTCCTGCTTAATTCATACAAAATTATTTCTATGAGGGATAATTAAAATAAAATCTGCCTTTTAAAATAGCTATTTAACAGACCTTGTGGTATATTGAACATATTTCATATTCTAAAGATAGGATACTGAAATAATATTTGTGCCTTCATGTTTCGTTTAATAAATATAGTCATCTTAAAATTATTATTATTCCCTTGAGATTTGTTCATAATTAATTACTTTTTTGTGTAAACGACCATTAAAACACTCGACAAATGCAAAAAGTTGTCTGTTGTAATAAAGAATGTAGATGTTCAGCAGACTGAAAAAAGTTTATGAGGGTCCTATTTATTTACATCGCACAATAGCTCACAATATATTTCACAATTTTATATTCAGAAAAATTAAATTTCACCTTTCAATAGAAAACATTCAGTCAATAACTACTTAATAGCAGTAATTAATTTTAAAAAACCCCACGTATCATAAAACTTTTTTTCAGATCTGTTGAATTCTCCTCAATTACATAAAATATACATTAAAAGGCTATTCAAACGAACCCAGATATATTAATATATCATGTAAACTAGTTAATTGCATTTTTAATTTCGAAGTATTCATCTACCATCATACAAACAAGAGTGGGAAGTCATTGATTATTGCTGCAAACATACGATTCTTGTTTGCCGAGAAAAATACAAAAGCATGTTTTGCTTTCATCAACAAAATTGAAATCTTTTGCTTTTACCTAGACGTTATGGGTATTTTTTCATCAATTACCATTTTTAGGATATAGAAAAAGCAAAAACAATTTTTATTATAATGTTAATTATTATAATGAGAATATGAAACTAAAACTGAATTCGTCATTTCAAAATAGAAAAGGGAAGCTTTCACATTTTTTCCGGAATAGATAAAAAATGTCTAAGTTTGAATAGAATACAGATGGTAAAAAGTGAAGTGATTGATTAGACGTCAAAATTGATTAGACGTCATATTAGGAAGGCTGCAGTTTGCAAGATAGAATTATGCGTGTGAACCTTTCAGCTGTTTGAAGTATAAATCTAAAGATTTATATAATGAAAGGAATATGTTTATGCATATGTAATGGCATTTGGTTTGGTGAATTGGCAAACATTTCATTCTGACGAAGTTAAAAAGTATTTCTGATAAGTAAACCACTTTACCATAGTTACTTCTTAGTGATAATAGAAAAAAAAATTGGCAATTGAAAATCCAGTGTTTTTCCTATTCCATGAAGTAGTTACACATACAACAAAGAAAGGGGAGTCAGATTTTCATTAATATCCTAACAAGATTTTTGAAGTTTTACTAAAACTTCTTGGCTATGGAACTTTACATCCTGAAACTCGCACGGTAGTCAAAATAAATGACCTTACCCTTTTTTCTAGACATAAAAATTAAAATTAATTAAATTAAACACGCTGATCTCTGAGCTCTGGATTCCATTAATTATCCACGTCATGAAAAATCTCCAATGAAACGAATGATAAAAATAGTTTGGTGAAATCACATAATGCTTGATTAAATTACTAGTGTAAAACCTTCATGTCTTTTAATTAACTTCGTTTTAACAATGATTTAAAAATCTCCGTTTCTTGTTCAAATTTAATCAAAGGCGACATTAGTATTATTCAATTAGCGGTGCTAGTTAAGTACTGACATTTAGCAGCTATGAGGGTTTTGGATTGGTGCTTTAAAAAACGTATCCAACCCTCTTACATTTAGCGGCCGTGGTAGCCCGGTTGGCAGAGTAGCAGACTAGCAGCCGGAGTGATGCGAGTTTGAATCCAACCAAATACCGTCGTGTATATGGGGCTGGTGCACGTTAAATCTGTCGTGGCCTCACGTTGGCGTGGTGTGGAAGTTTGGAGAGTGAGGTGCCAGCTCAGTCATCTGAACGTGGTTCAAAATTACGTGGGTTGTCCTCATATCTTTCCTCTCGGAACTGATCCCGGACCATCGCCAATAGCCCGTTGTGTTGGTCCAGTGCCGACGTTAATTAAAACACGTACCTACCTACCTATCCGATTCGTCGTTGGAAAATAATCTTTAATAATGTACTAAAAATGAAAACAAATGCGTTTACCAAATTGTTTGATGTGATCGTCAAAATTATTTTATTTTATAAAACGGGTAAAATACGTATGAAACAAGAAAACTGAAAAACGTGCGAAAAAGTAGTCGATGTTATATCGACTTTAATTAACAGGTATGTCAAAAATCTAAAGATCTCAAACGCTTGATTCGTTAAACGACACTGATACGAACTAAGCCTCGGAAACAAAACAGCGTTTGCAGAACACTGTTCAAGTTATTTGATAACAATGGGATGCATGGGTAATTAACATCAAACGGAACAACAAAACTACTCGCGGCAGATGAAGTTTTAGTTTTGAAACATTTCCAATTATTAAATTTCCCTCTCGACAAACGCAACAAATATACTTCCATTAACGTGTGTCAGAAAATCAATTAACAATCTCATAAAATATGTAGCCGTTAATTCATTTCATTTGCTAAACAAACGAAGTGACGAGGATTCCTCAGATTCAAAATTACGGAAGAATTTGTTACGAACTTATGCACTAGAAAGACAAATCTGATTTAAGCAGTGAATACCTACGAGGAATCTGCTTTTGAAGTAAATTTTGCAAAATATCGTTAATCGAAAGTATAGCTTTTCGATTAGCAAGTGATTTCCCTGAGGATGCATCTGTTATATTATTCTTAACTGATCAGACTGTATCATTATTAAATAACATGTTCCTTAGAATTTAATTTGATGACGAGGATAATAAATGCGTCCTTAATTGTAATGGGATATGGATTGGAATTAGTGTGGGATGGTACAATGGCCAGACGAGTTTCATGGCAATTACTACGCGTTAGTTTTATTTTAAAAATACGGATCACTTTGGATGAATCCGATCGAATAAACAAACAGGTAAACATAACAAAAGAAAACAAACAAATGGATATTAAAATAGTAGAATCAATCAAACCAATAAGGGGGACGATAAAATTTAAGAAATTATTGGAATTTTTTATTGCAATTACGAAAATAAGTAATTAGAATTTATTCTAGATAGGTTTGCTGGGAAGATATATTACCTTGGGGAATTTCTAGAAAGGTGAATTTGCTAGAGGTATTTGGTATTTAATTAACGTCGCACTGGAGTAGCACAACGGGCTATTAGAGACAGTCTGGGACCAAACCCGAAGCGAAAGATCCGAGGACAACACGACATCATTTTGAACCGCGGGGTCAGATGACGAGGTCACACCTAACCTGGCTTCCCATTATCCAAACTTCCACACCACGCCAACGTGGACATTTGAAGCCACAACAGATTTAATATGCACCAGCTCCCTTGTATATGACGGTCTTTGGTTGCCTTTGCTAATGCGTTACTCTTCCAACCGGGCTACCGTAGCCCAGGCATTGGTTCCGGAACGTCACTAATAGCCCATTGTGTTACTCCAGTACGACGTTGTTTCAACTACCAAATGCTAATTTAATCCTTTGGAACGGTTCCATTGGTCCTTTCCATTCAATAAAATTCTTTGGAAAGATTCTATTGCTCCTTTCTTTGGAAGAGTCATTTGGAAATATGATAGTACTATTATTGTTTCCCCTTGTGCTTAGAGCAGTTTGTCAATTTTTGAACTGTGCGCCATAAAATCCGAACATCAAATTAAATCCATTTGGAAATATTAAATTGTTCACGCTATAATAGAATCCTTTCGGAAGATTCTATTGGTCAGGAAGGTCTAAATTGATTAGAAGTCATGCAGATAGGACAACTAATTGCAAGGTGGAATTATGCGTGTAAACCCTTGAGAGTTAAAAATGAAGCGATACTGTGTGTTAAAAACAATGTATCCAAGAATATTTATACAGAATCCACATATATGTTCGTAGGTATTTTAATTAACGTCACACTGGAGCAACACAATGGGCTATTCAGAATCCACTAGAAAACTATAGAAATTCAGTTTTACAGAAATAAGGCGCTTCATCTTACCTCAATCTCTCTAAATAGATGTATCACTTTCTACTTTGTAACCTCTTCATTTGTCTTTAATACCGCTAATAAGTAACATAATTCCTTTGATAGAGATAAGTAATTATTTTTCCTAGCAAATATGAAACTTAATTATGAAATATTTCTGAATATTTATATAAAGCATATATAAAGAACACAAAGCATTTCTTGAAAAACAAGCTTCACAAAAAGTGTTTTGTAGGTTTAGAAACTAATCTCTAACATTTGAATTTTTTCCTTTAATATAATATAAGCGATCAAACATTTACAAATTCAGAACCTTTACTTTGAAAAGTCAAACAGAAATTTAAATTTGCATCCATTCAATAATAAATCCGAAAACAAATATCTACAAAATAAGCCGATGGAAGGTTTTTGTTAAAATCAAATTTTTTTAAAACTTTACTCTTTAAATATAGCGGTATATTTAATAGGAGCC
Organism: Meta bourneti; assembly: GCA_933210815.1. Lineage (NCBI taxonomy): Eukaryota > Metazoa > Arthropoda > Arachnida > Araneae > Tetragnathidae > Meta > Meta bourneti. The sequence goes on along the minus strand of OW119934.1, from coordinate 79,133,908 downwards.
CCGATGAGTTACTTTAATTAGTTTGTTCATAGAAATTTCGTTTAACTAAGCGCAGAAAAAGTTCTTAGGTATCGATACTTTTTTTCGCGTTTTTTGTCTTAATTACATACTTTTGCGTGCAAAATTGGCATCTTATTAAATCTGCATGAATCCTTTTTAGAAGAATTTGCAAAATCCATAAATACATCATACTTAAACATTTAAGAAATGAATGCGTTTTAGCCTTCTGAGAGTTGTGAAATTTCGGAGTAGTATATAGTGTTGCTTTTATTCCACAACACACTTAATAACAAAATAACTATCTTTCTAAATAATTCTATTTCTTCATTTTTTAGAAAGATTCTATTGTTCCTTTACTTAGAACGGAATCTATCTTTGGAACGATTCTATTGGTATAATGCTTCCTTAGACTATAATTCTATAGCACAATTAGGCGACGGTAGTCCGGTTGGAAGAGTAACGGATTAGCAACCGGAGGGTTGCGAGTTCGAATCCAACTGTCGTGTACAAAGGGGGCAGGTGCACGTTAAATCTGTCGTGGCCTCAAATGTCCTCACGTTGGTGTGGAAGTTTGGAGAGTGGGGTGCCAGCTCAGGTCTTGCCTCGTCACCTGACCATGATTCAAAATTACGTGGTGTTGTCCTAGTATCATACCTAGGGTTGATCCCGGACCGTCATCAATAGCCCGTTGTGTTGCTCTAGGGCGACGTTAATTAAATACCATTACCATTACCTACAGCTCAATTTCATGTGTCTAATCGTTCCTTAGAATAGAATCTTATGGAACGATTCTAATGCTCCTTTGGAGAGATTATATTTGCTCTCGTTCCTTGAATAAAATACTTTGGATTGTTTATATTGGTCCTGTTGCTTAGAATAGAATACTTTGGAACTATTATATTGATCTTGTGCTTAGAATAGAATGCTTTGGAATGATTATATTGGTCCTGTCCTTTTGGAATTAATGGCCTTCGCTCCATACAACCTCAATAAACCAACCAACCTTGAAATTAAATGTTTTGTAAAGATTGTAATGATCCTTTCCTTTGAATAGAATCATTTGGAACTATTCAAGTACTTTTATTGTTTTATCTTGTGTTTGGCGCTGCTTGGTCCGTTTTTGAATTTTGAGCCATAAAACCCAAGCATCTAATCGAATCCAATCCATTTGGAAATATTAAATTGCTAATTTCATTATAATAGAATCCTTTGGAATGATTCTATTCGTCTAATAGTTCCTTAGACTAATCCTATGGAACGGTTCTATGGGTCTAATCATTCATTAGAATAGAATCATATAGAACGATTCTATTGATCATTCAGTTTTGCGTCATCTTGAATTGTCGATTTTTTTGCTATGACTAGATCGAGCTCAGTTTTCTTTTAATGACGAGATATCTCATCCATAAAGATCTGATCAGTTTTGAATATGAGATACCTCGTCGAGACAATCACTAAGTGGTTTAAAAAGATCCAACAATTATAATAACAATAATTATTCTACAATTCAATTGAATGAATCGGACAATTGTTTAACCCTCCTGGTGGTTGTCTTGAACTATCTCGTCATTAGCCAAACCATTAGCAGATCTGGATGGACAACTTACTTTGCCCTTTACAAAATTGGTCAGATCCTGATGGAAGAGATATCTCATCGAAACCACTTGGAGGGTTAACAAGACAATTAAATCTCGCATAAATTCTGAATCTCGGTAACTTTTTCACTGTGAATCCCAACAAATCCGATGCATCTTTGACTCTACCTTGAAAAACGTCTGAAATCACGCTTAAATGAATGGAAGTTTACAGGTACTAAGTCTTATCTAAATCTTAGTGCCATTAAAGATAAAGCCGGAAATTACAGTCGAATAAGTCTCGAAGAGTAAAAAAGCGTAAGCTTCTAAGTACCTTGCTACTGTCTAATTATATACTAGATTATCCCACTGTTGCAAGAAAAACTATACAAAGCATGTTGTTTTTACCTCTTCCCATCAACCCAAAGGTACCATATATACGTACTTTTTGAGGATTAGAGACGTCCTTTTTTAGCCCGATAATCCCAAGAAATAAATCTTTACCTTCACGGAGCTTTTTCTTTCACCTCCAGATAAATTGCCGCGTTGGTGTACGCATATTTAATTCCTCCGATTTCATTTTTCTTGGGTGTTGTGTTTGTTCCGTTTAATCTTTGATGCGAGGTGGTAAATTTACTTTCTTTTATTAAGCTGACAGCAAATCCTTCTCGTGATATAATTTTTTTATTTATTTTGTTTTAACTGAAAATCACTGTGGCCGAAAACATCGAAATCGCAGCACGGGTGACCTACATGAAGAGTTGTTGGATTTACGTCTCACTGGAATAATACAACTGGCTATTATACATGAAGAAATGAAACGAATATCAAATCTAGAGAACTTATTGTAGAATTAGAGAGAGAGAGAGAGATTAGTAGTAAGTTGTAATATCTATGTAAGGAACCTTACACCCAATAGAATCCTGGTTGATTCAAATCAATCTGAAACAAGTAGAAACTGAAGTGTGACGTTAATAAAAAATACCTACCGTACCATATCAGTAGAGACCGATTACCGTAGATTTGTGTACATTGAAGTGGAACGCTTCAAATTCAGGCAGCGTGAAAGGTTTTGAGGTAACCAAGGTATTTTGGAAGCGGCAGTTTCTATTGGATTCAGATGGCTTCGGATTGACCCGGATTTTATTCTCGTGAAGCAGCCCTTAGTTTATATTGGATTCAGTTTAATTCGGATTACTCTGAATTCTTTTCGTGTGGGGCGATCGTTTGTCAGTTTCTACTGGATTCAGATGAATTCGAACTGACCAGGATTTTGTTGATGTGAAGCGATCGTTTGTCAGTTTCTACTGGATTCAGATGAATTCGGACTGACTAGGATTTTGTTGTGAAACGGACCTTTGTCAGTTCCTACTGGATTCAGATAATTTCGGATTACGCTGGATTCTTTTCGTGTGAAGGATCGTTTGTTAGTTTCTATTGGATTCAGATGAATTCGGGTTTTCCAGGATTTTGTTGATGTGAAGCGGCACTTTGTTAGTTTCTACTGGATTCAGATTATTTCGGATTTCACGGGACTCTGGTGTGAAGCGATCGTTTGTCAGTGTCTACTGGATTCAGATGAATTTTGATTGACCCGGGTTCTGTTGATTGTGAAGCGGTCTTTGACACTTTCTATTGGATTCAGATTAACTCGGATTCTGTTAGTGTGAAGCGGCCCTTAAGGTACAAGGGAAACTACATATTTATGGATGTTAACCTCTTGAGGTTTGCGAGATTTCCGAGTAGTGTAGTACTGCTTTAACCCCACAACACACATAATGACTAAAGAACCACATCCTTCTAAAGAATCCCCATGGATTCTTACAATCTTTAAAAAATTCTATTAGTCCTTTTCTATGAATAGAATCTTTGGAACGATTCTGTTTGTCCTTTCGATGTGTTGCCTCTCAGTTACAACGCTAATTCAAATACCTACCTATCTGTTTGTCCTTTCCTTGGAATATAATCCTTTGTTCTATTGTTCCGATCTATGGAAAGGAGTCCTTTGAAACGATTCTATTGTCCCACTATGTGGAACAAAATCCTTTGGATGGATGCATGGATGTTTTGGTTTTATGGCGCAGGTTCACGGAATCCTTTGGAAAGATTCTATTGCTCACTTCCTTCGAATAGCAACCTGTACAAAGATTATATTGCCCATTTCCCTCGAATACAATCCTTTGGAAACACTTTGTTGGTCCTGTCTTTGGAATATTATTCTTTGGAGCTATTTTATTGGCTCATTTCTGTAGAATAAAATCCATTGAAAATATTCAATTTCTCATTTCCTTAGAATAGAATACTCTGGAAAGATTCTATAGGTCAAGGTTAAAATTGATTAGGTAGGTAGATAAGTATTTTAATTAACGTCGCACAGGAGCAACACAATGGGCTATTGGTGACTGTCCGGGATCAAACCCGAAGGGAAAGATCAAAAGACAAAACCACGTAATTTTGAATCACGGTGAGATGACGCAAAACTGATTAGAAGTCGTACCTACAGGTCATAAGGTGGAATTATGTGAGTAAACCTTTTCGAAGATTAAACATTGAGTACTAGGAATTCATAGTTGTATTTCATTAGGGGCCCATAGTGTAATCTAGCATCGGGGCCCGCCTTCTAACCTGGTACTGGGCCCAGATTGAAGATATAGGCTTCTGTATTACAGTACATTTCCAAATCGTAGCTACATAAATAGTATAACGGATAAACTTGTTTTACATGCAACGAAACAAGTTTTTCAAAATGTAATTTATTTATTAGTAATCCTAAAACGAACCATGTATTCTTATCCAAAATCAAACTCCATAATAAATGTATTTTGGTCCTTCAGTGATTCCAGAATAAGCCCAGGCATCAACTTCCTAAAAGCACAGGTAATAGTCAAAGTCGATCTCGGATTTGAAAGCTGATTTTACTCTATATGTGTGGGTAGGGTATCAAATGAGGTCAAACTGTCTTCTCAACTCGCGCTTATCGCCTTAATATCAACTCAATGCTATTCCATAAAATCAAAAGATCCTATACGGCCCAAATGGTGTTCTGTAAAAGAACCATTACCTGAAGACCTCGTACGTTTGAAAGGCATTTTACTGGATTACTCATATCTTATCTTCAGATTGCGATTCAGAGCTTAAGGAAAATGAGGGAAATTTGAGGATTGCATGCTTTTGTTTTATTGGGTCTATTTCGCTTTGGCCGTTTGGAAGTGCTTGGATTTAGGGCAGTTTCTAATGCAATCCATGCTTGAAAACAATTCGAAAGTTTTTTTTATCCTACGCCAGACCTTCGTCATCTGACCGTGATTCAAAATTGCGAGGTATTATCCTTCGATCTTTCTCTTCGGGATCGATCTAGGACCGTCACCAATAACACGTTGTGTTGCTCCTGTGCGACGTAAATGCAACTACCTACTTGAGTTGTCTTGTGTTTGGCGTCGCTTGGCCTAATATGGCCCTTGAGTCATAAAACGCTTTTCTTCGAATAGAATACTTCGGAAAGATTATGTTGCTCATTTCTTTCGAACAGAATCCTTTGGAAAATTTTTGTTTGGTCCTTTCTTTGGAATATAATTCTTTGGAGCGATTCTATTGTCCCACTATGTGGAACGAAATCCTTTGGATGGATGCATGGATGTTTGGGTTTTATGGCGCAGGGTCACGGAATGCTTTGGAAAGTTTCTATTGCTCACTTCCTTCGAATAGCAACCTGTACAAAGATTATATTGCCCATTTCCCTCGAATACAATCCTTTGGAAACACTTTGTTGGTACTGTCTTTGGAATATTATTCTTTGGAGCGATTTTATTGTCTCATTCTGGGGAAAGATTCTATTGCTCACTTCCTTCGAATAGCAGTCTGCAAAAATTTGATTGTTTATTTTCTCGATCAATAGCCCGTTGTGTTGCTCGTGTGACGTTAATTAAAATACCTACCTACCTTATTTCCTCAGAATAGAATTCTTCGGTAGGTAGGTATTTAATTAACGTCACACTGGAACAACACAACGTGCTATTGGTGACGGTCCGGGATCAATTCCGAAAGAAAAGATCCGAGGACAATACCACGTAATTTAGAATCCTTCGGAAATATCCTATTGGTCCTTTCCTTAGAATATATATACTGATAGTTCCATTCAGGATTAATCCCGGACCGTTGGCAATAACCCAGAGCGACGTTCATTCAACTACCTATGTACTCCAGATATCAATCTTTTCATCATAAGTCTATCTGACAGTTCAATATAAGATGGATTATCAGTGTAAACAAACAAATCAAACAGTGTGAGAAGATTTTGTATAGCAGTCCAATATATCGTCGTCGTAGATATATGCTATCTATTTTTAGGAGATATCTGATTTTTCTAATGACGGGATATATCGTCATCAAGAATGCCGATTGAATTCTAAATGAAGAAGATATTACCTTTTCTTCGGTTACGAGATCAATATCAAGTAGGTTTTCCTAATGCCGAGATATCTCGTCCATCAAGGTCTGGGCAGTTTTGATAATGACGAGCTACCTTGTCGAAGCAATCGCTAGGAGAGTTAATATCCGCTTTACACAGAAAGTTGTTTCAGATTGTTGCAATACGCACCTTATTTACCCTCTAAGTGGTTTTGACGAGATATTTCGTCCATCAAGATCTGACCAATCTTGCTAATGACGAGTTATCTCGTCATCAAGATTTGGTCAGCTTTGCTAATGATGAGTTATCTCGTCATCAAGGTCTGGTCAGTTTTACTAATAACGAGTTATTTGATCAGTTTTGCTAATGCCGAGTTATTTCGTCATCAAGATTTGGTCAGTTTTGCTACTGACGAGTTATCTCGTACATCAAAGTCTGGTCAGTTTTGCTTAAGTCCTCGATATACCTCGTCGAGACAACCACCAGAAGGGTTAAAATACGCTAGTTCTTGGCATCTTAACCATCCAAGTGGTATATATTTATAGTGGATATATTTTCAACAGTCACTAAACTATTTTTTTCTAATAATACTTATTGAAACTGCTATTCGAATATATCTGAACTCTTGTATCTGAAAACCAATATTATGTCAGGAACGAATGTTTCCCTTTAGGTTCTTTGTAGACTCTTTCAGTCAAGCATCAAATGAACAGTTCCTGTTTAACGACAGATAATCGTGATCTACGAATAGCGATTTTCAATGAGGAAATGATCCCTGAAATTGACAGCAGGTTTAGCATTGAATATCTCCAGATATATAACGATAGTAAATTCTTGAAATTTCGTATTTAGATTAATTTGATGATACAGAATCTGATTAAAATGTCAAAAGTTGATGTTGCTTTTGGAAATTTTGTACGTGAGTTTGTAGAGGACGTTATTCTCTTCCCTATTAAACGGGCTATCGGCGACGGTCCGGGATCAAACCCGAAGGGAAAGATCCGAGGACAATACCAAGTAATTTTGAACCACGGTGTCAAATGGCAATGTCACACCTGAGCTGTCATCTCTCTCCAAACTTCTACACCACGTCAACGTGAGGACATTCGAGGCCATGACAGATTTAAGGTGTCCCAGCCACCATGTACACGATGGTCTTTGGTTGGATTAGAACTCGCAACCCTCCGGTTGCTAATCCGTTACTCTTCCAACCGGGTTACCCAGCCCAATCCATTGATAAAGTGCATATTTATATCTAGGTGTCCTAGGTGTAATCCAAAATATGTTATATAAGGACGAGATTCGGGAAACTTCAAATCTGAAACTAATGAACAAGTATAGACCGTGTGCGTTTGTTCCAAAAAACCTTTTTACATGATGTTCCGATTCCTTTAGTTCAAAATCCTCTAGTTTAGCAATGACATTTTAAACCCAGATCTACATGGTAAGGAAAATATAGTCTAATATAGACAACCAGTAATATAGTAACATTTTAAACCCCTTATTCTGTAAAAGAATAAAGCAACCTAACGAAATGACAAGAAAAATATCGTCCAATATAGACTACCATCAGCCGACGCAATAACATTTTAAACCCATACCTATATGGGAAGGAAAATATTGCCCAATATAGACCACCAGTCCCCAGACAGTAAAATTTCAAACCCCATATTCTGTTCTGTAAAAGAATATAACGACCTATCTCGAAATGGCAATAAAAATATCCTAAAATATAGATTATCAATCGATGCAATAACATTTTAACCCAGATTTACATGGTAAGGAGAATATAGACCACCAGTCCTCCGACACAGTAACATTTTAACCCCCTTATTCTCTTCTGTAGTAGAATAAAGCAACCTACCGAAATGGCAAGAAAAATATCATCCAATATAGACCATCAGCCGAAGCATTAACATTTTAAACCCAGATCTACATGGCAAGGAGAATATCGCCCAATGTAGACCACCCTTTACCCGACCAGTAACATTTTAAACTCATATTCTGTTCTGTAAAAGAATGAAGCAACCTATCCAAATTGCAAGAAAAATATAGTCCAATACAGATCACCATCCAACACAATAACATCTTAAACCTCGTATTCGGTTTAAAAAAAGACTAAAGCTACTTGTCCAAATGGGAAATATCGCAAGTTACCGCATAAGTTGACATTTCCTAGATATTGGTTCTGTTCCACATTCCTAGTCTCTTGTGCATCCATGTTTGCAAGCAATTCTCATATTATTCTTACATGTGGACCAGTAGGTCACAGGCTTTGAATAACACAATAAATTTCTCACTTGAAAACCCACGTTTTAAATGGAATGGCCCATTTACATATTCGCATTTCAGAATTCTACAATTGAAAGTTTGGCAGAATAGACATTTTCACTTGTGAGAGCAATTTTAAAGTTGACGTACCGCATTGGATTAAAGTGGATTAAGCACGTGTTTAACACGTAAAGTATATTGCAGATGACAAACATTTCATTATTAATAAAATTGCTCGTGGAAAATGTAAATTTGGCAATGCAAAGTTCCCGGAAAGAGTTAGGAAAGCATAATATGGAATGTAACGAAACATACTTTGCAAGCTCTTAATTAAATCATTTATTAATTACTGTCAGCACACTTAGATAAAACTAGGACATAAAGGTTAATTTAATAGATGAATTTTGCATGTCAAGCGTATTTTACAACGGTTGTAGTGAAAGCAAATCAGATTTTACGTACTTAATCTAGAGTTGTGTATAATTCTTGCTATATTAAGTGTTTTATACTTCGATAGGTTTACGTAAATCAGCAGTTTCCCTTTATGTTATATGATGATATATGCTCTCTACAGTATATATGATATACTTATCACATTCTTCCAATATATCATATAGAAAGTGTCAAATCATACCAAATTGTTGAGAATTATAAATTCGTGTTTAAATATTGCGTCGGTCTATTGTGTGAGAATTATAATATTCTAAAACTTATCCGTCGATTGCATATGAAGTCCAAATCTAAAAGCTTCAAAAATGATTAATATAAAGATAAAAACAAGATGGTCAAACTATTTTGGGGTATCAAATTATCCAACATCATCAGGACCAAGCAAATCTACGATAGAGGAAAAACTCGACATCAAAAATGGTATCTTTGAATAGTACTGCGACTACTTCGCTTTTCAATTTTATTCTAACATTTTTTCCAGCACCCCTAAGGAAAATGGGATGCGATCCGTTTCTATGGCAACACACAGTCACAGACGTTGTGTCGGGGACAGTTCTGGGGATAGATAGACAATATATCGTCGGCTTAAAGCAGAAACTCACTGACTGACAAAAGGAATTTTTTACTGCACAGCTGTTTAAATAATAACCACTAACTTTTAGGTAAAAAATATAAATTACAAGCATTTTGACAGTGTTAAGTAATGACGTCTTCATGTTGCAATCTTTTGAGCAGATTATGATGGAAATGCAGAACAGGAAAATGCATTTCTCGTCAACATGAAAAGAAGCATTTTGTCTCCGAAAAATATACAAGTTAATGGGTTTCTACTCTAAGCCAACGAACGATATATTCTTATAACATGCCAAGTATGGATATAAGTTTAAAAAATTGTAGCTGTAAGTAGGTAGGTTGTTGAATTAAAATCGCACTGGAGCAGCACAATGAGCTAGTGACGATGATCCGGGATCAAACCCGAGGGGAAAGATCCAAGGACAACACCACGTAATTTTGAACCACGGTCAGATGAAGAGGTCACAACTGAGCTGGCAGCCTATTCTCCATACTTCCACACCACGCTAACATGAGGACAGTTGAAGCCACGTATATATTTAACGTGCAACATCCCCCTTTGTACACGATGGTCTTTGATTGGATTCGATCTTGCAGCCCTCCGGTTGAAAATCCCTTTCTCTTCCAACCGGGCTACCAAACCCATTACAGTAAGTATGAATAAAATATATAAAACTATTTAACAATTAGGGGGTTCCCGATATAATTAACCCTCCATGTAGTTTCGAAGAGATATCTCGTCCATCAAGATTTGACCAATTTTGCTAATTGCTACATATATCGTCAGGTTGATGAGATATCTCGTCATCCAGATATTGCCATTTTCTTTGGTTGACGGTCGACGATATGAAGATATGGTCAGTTTTTTTAATGACAATTCATAAAGATCTGGTCAGTTTTGTTAATAATGAGATATCTCGTCAAGAAAACCACCAGGCGGGTTAATACGTCCTGTATCCCTGACTTGATAATTTTCGCTCAATTTACAGACAAAAGTGAAATGAAAAATTATTAATGTTAAATTGATTATAGTATCACCTGATAATATGGTAGAGTGAAGATTCAACATAGCTATAGATAATCCATAGAACACATAGATAGAATCCAACAATTCATAGGTAATCAATAGGGCAACACAGACGGAAAACCGATAAAATTTGCATAATATGAGCCACTTTTACAAGTTTTTCACTGTTTTATATCTTCATTTGCATTTCTGAAAAATTGCAGTTTTCTGTCGTGGAAAATTGCACTGTAAAAACAAATGCTCTCACTTAACCAACACGCCACTTGCTTGAAATGTATTCCACAACGATTGGAGTGGACATAGACTTTAGGGTCATTTATGGTTGTAGATTGGGGGTAATGCAATTAAAGTATTCTAAACATCTGCCGCAACGCATTAATGCTTAGTGAACAAAACGGAAATTCATCTGGGAGGTTAATAAAGTTTAAAGAGAGTCTAAAATTAAGCAATATTATGATTGTCCAGATAAATGTAATGTCTCTGCGATAACTTAAGGATCTAATTCAACTCTACTTAAACATTCCCATTACGAGGAGAAGAATTTAAAAAAATGTGGGAGTAATTGATTTGAAATTTTGTGTTAGCACTTTTGTAGCGAGAATCGAGGAAAACTTATTTATTATAAATAAAGCTACAAATTACATCTTAACCCTCCAAGTGGTTTGGACGACTTGCCCATCAAGTTCTGACCAATTTTGCTAATGACGAGGAATCTTGTCATCAAGCTATTGCCGATTTCTTTTGATAACGAGATCAAGATCTGGTCAGTTGTCTTCTAATGATGAGATATCTCGTCTACTTCTATCTGGTCAATTTCTTCCAATGACGTGATACCTCGTTGAGGCAATCGCCAGGAGAGTTAACAAATATTCGTTTCACATGTTAAAACGATTTTATGGTTATTTGTTTATGGGGATTTATGGCGCAAGGCCATGTAGGGCCAAACAAGACAACGTCATGTAAAAAATGTCGTAAAAGGTAAAACAAGAGGGTTTGGAAATAGATGATTGGGATGAAAGCAGAAGCTTTATCTCAGGTTCGTGATGTTTTCCATGCCTTACCCTCCACGTGGTCTCAACGAGATATCTCGTCTATCAAGATCTGACGAGATATCTCGTCATTAAGATATTGTGGAACAGAGTAGCGGGATGAAAACCAAAGATAGCTTGAGGAGCACGGCACCGTGGAAGTTTGGAGCGTGTGGTGCCAGCTCAAGTGTGACATCGTCATCTGACCGTGGTTCGAAATTACATGGTGTTGTCCTGGGGTCTTTCCCTTCGGGTTTGATCCCGGACCGTCGCCAATAGCCCGTTATGTTGCTCCAGTGCGACGTTAATTAAAATGCCTACCGTATTTATGAAATGGCATACCACATTTGAAGTAAATAACATCACCTTTGATGAAAATATATCATCCAAAGAAATCACATTAATTGTCAATACCAGACAAGGTATAAATTTGAGTAATTTAAATCGAACTAAAATTAGTTGAAAGCGCAAATAAATAGTTATGTAGTACCATGCGGTATATATGTAGGTATTTTTAATTAACGTCCCACTGGAGAAACAACGGGCTACTGGTGATGTTCCGGAATTAATCACAAAGGGAAAGATCCGACGACAACACCACGTAATTTTGAACCAAGGTCAGATGACGAGGCAACCACTTGAAGCTGGCACCAAATTCTCCAATCTTCCATACCACGCCAACGTGAGGACATTTGAGGCCACGACGGATTTAAGGTGCACCAGCCCCCTTTGTACACGACGGGTGTTTTGTCTCGCTAGCTCAGAAAACACACATGGACTGTAATACACTTTATTTTTAACTCTCAACTTCAAAACTTTGCCTCGCAGGGCACACTTCCTCGTTGGCGTTACGTCACTGTTCGCAACTCCACCTCGCGACCAGCGTCTATACACTCCCCACGTTGAAACATGTGGGGTTTCAAACTAAATAACAAACTACAACTCAATTAACAGAAAATTAACACGCACAAATATAATCAAACACATTTCAATACAACTTCTTTAAACATGTACAATAAATCAAATACCTTTAAATTTACAATTACCATCATATTTAAGTTTCTAAAGGTAGTATGCAAATATCACGGACATTTCTTTTAAATACATTTCCATTAGGAATTTTGATATCAATGACTCTTACTCTTTGGTCTGAACTTGGGTATATTTTCACTATTCTACCCGGAAGCCATTTAGTGCCAGGTAAATCATTTTTTATCAACACCAATGTTCCACAAGAGACATCGTTTTTACAAAATTTCCATTTGCATCTCTGCTGTAAAGTGTTTAGATAGTCACGCTTCCAAATTTTTATGATTTGTTGCGAGAATTTCGTAATTCTCTGCCATTTGTACAATTTACGGTACTTTTCCGTTAGCCCGGCGCAAATGTCGCCAATTGTGAACCAAACGCGAGCCAAGTCGCCAAGCGAAGCGAATGACAAAACAGTCAACGGAATAAAAGTCGAAAACGTTCAACTATAAACAAATATTAAGTAAGCAAAACAAGTTCAACTATAAACAAATATTAATAAATAGTATAAACAAATATAAATAAATAATAAATAATAAATAAATAATAATAACTATAAACAAATATTAATTAATAGTAGACAAAACAAGTTCAACTGTAAACAAATATTTATAAATAGTATAAACAAATATTAATAAATAATAAATAATAACTAATAAATAATAACTAATAATAACTATAAACAAATATTAATAAATAATAAATAATAACTAATAATAACTATAAACAAATATTAATAAATAGTAATGAATTCAGAGAATAGAGCACATGGCCCCAAACGAACATTCCCTTATGGTTGTAAGAAATTTGGCGGAATTCTACATTATTTGGCGATTTTTCGCTTGCGCCCGGCTAACGGAAAAGTACCAAATTTACTTTCAGTTATATTAATTAACTGAGGTTCTACAATATTTGATACAGGCCGACCAATCAGGAAATGACCTGGCGTCCATGTTTCAAAATTGTCGAATTCAGGAGATAGGGGTGTAAGGGGTCTCGAATTTAGAACTCCTTCAATTTCTAAAATCACTGTTAGAAATTCTTCTAACGTGAGTCTTGAGTTACCAATGACACGTTTCAAGTGAAATTTAAAGGATTTCACCTCTGCTTCCCACAAGCCACCAAAATTCGGCGATTTTGGAGGAATGAATTTCCAATCTATACCCTCACAAGTGTAGTAATTTGCCAAGGTTTCATCTGGGCATTTAACTAGACGAAATAATCTTTTCATTTCAGAATTGGCGCCTACAAAGTTTGTACCATTATCATTCCACAACTTCGCAGATTTGCCCCTACGACCGAAAAATCGCTTTAAACATGAAACAAAGTCCAGGTGTAACGCTTTAGTGCATAAGCATACAAATATAGCTACATAAATTATATTTAGCACACCTTTTCTTTGATTCTTAAACTTAATGAAAAAGGGTACGCAAAAGTCAACACCAGTGAAATGGAAAGGAAAGGATGATATAACACGCTCACTTGGCAAATCACTCATGATTTGTTTCACTGCAACAGGCTTGTTTTTTAAACAAGTACTACACTCGTGTACTATTTTGCGACACATGTTTCTACCATTTAAAGGCCAGAAATTTTGACGTACATGATATAACAAGGAAGTTGGTCCAACTTGCAAATATTTCAAATGAAAATATTTCAAAATAATACTAGTTAATTTATGATTAGCAGGTAACAGCATAGGATGTTTTGCACTAATACTTAAATTAGAATTACTCAAACGTCCACCAATTCTAATAATTTTCTCATTATCCAAAAAACAATTTAAAGAATATAATTTGCCTGTAACAGGCTTACTTTTCTTCAAAGCAACATATTCATACTTGAATTCAGATTGTTGTAATAATCTGATTAAACTTACCTCACCACCTCTCAACTCTTGTGATGTGAGAGGGCCTTGCCTTTTTTCAGTTGGGTTTCTAAGATTGTATGAAAATCTAAACAAATAGCATATAACTCGCAAAATATGCACATAATTGTTACTTAAATCAAGTAGTTTGTTTAAAAGAAAATTATCGTAAACATTTAAATTCACTAAACAGTTACTGTTGTCCTTAAATTTTCTTCTAAGTTCTCTTTCAATCTCTTCATCGGGAGTTACAACTTCCCAATTCCTCGGGAACAGGATCACCTGACTCGTGTAAGAACTTGGGTCCATGCCATCAAAGTTCGTTATGGATTAGCTTGTCAGGATCAATACCTCTTGAAATAAGGTCTGCTGGATTTGCAGCGGATGGTACATGACGCCATTGGGCAACAGACGTCAACTCCTGAATTGTGGTAACTCTATTGGCCACAAAAGTTTTGAGATCACAGGGTTTTTTTGGATCCATGAAAGAACTATCATGGAATCACTCCAAAGGTAGGTATACGACACCTTTAGCTTTAAGGCCTTGAGAACTCTATTGGTCAGTTTAGCTAGAAGCACGGTAGCACACAACTAAAGATGAGGGATCGTCACAGGTTTTATGGGTGAAACTCTGGACTTGCTAGTCACTAAACTAACTAATATAGCACCAGTTGAAGAATTTGTCGATCGAAGGTACACCGCGGCACCATATGCTTTCTCTGAGGCATCAGAGAAGCCATGCATCTGGATCGAAGAAGGATGATCTGTAGGATTCGACGATCGATGTTTAAGGTTCTTATAGCCGCAAGCGCTGCAATGAAATTTCTCCATGAAACAGATCCTATAAATCCATAGGACCTCCGGTCGCTCGGACTATGTTTTGTCGCTAGCTTAGAAAACACATGGACTGTAATACACTTTATTTTTAACTCTCAACTCCTTCAAAACTTTGCCTCGCAGGGCACACTTCCTCGTTGGCGTTACGTCACTGTTCGTAACGCCACCTCGCGACCAGAGTCTATACAACGGGCTTTGGTTGATTTCGAACTCGCAACCCTCCGGTTGCTAATCCGTTACTCTTCCCGGCTATCGCGGCCACCAAGGGAAAGACCCGAGGGCAAGACCACTTAATTTTGGACCACGGTCAGATGACAAGGTAAAACCTCAGCTGGGACCCCACTCTCCAAACTGCCACACGACGCCAACGTGAGGACATTTGAGACCACGACAGATTTAACGTGCACCAGTCCCCCTGCCCACGACGGTCTTTGGTTGGATTCGACCTCGAAACCCTCCGCCTGTTAATCCGTAGCTCTTGCAACCCGGTTACCGTTGTCCCTAGAACCACTTAACGCATTTACCCGTGTTTGACACGGGCAAAAGTTACCGGCAAATTTGCACATGCCCGTGTTTCACACGGGTGCTCTTGTATTTCGCGTTATTTTATTTCTAATACTCGTCTGAGATCCGTTCTAGTAAAAATAGATAGGCTAGATTAAACTTATACCAAAGATGGCATAAACTTATTTATCATAGATGATTTACCACTTATTTATGGATGGATATTAAACTTATTTACCGTAGATGGCACCACTATGCACCATTTTTCTTGTGTAAACCAAGTGGTGCATTTTGATGATTAGCTGTAAGTTTGTTAGGAATTCTTTGTTATAAAGCAGTTGTTAGGTGTGGAAAAGGTAATATATCCATTTTTATTACGTTAAATATCATAAAAGTAAACAGTTAACCATAAATTAATTTTTACTAAGTGTTTTTGTAACTTGTTTAGAAAAAGGTATCTGATAATGAGCGACTCTGACGATTTTGAATATGCCAATTTATCAGAAAGTTTCAGCGATGAAAGTGATGATCTCTTGAGTGATGGAAGTGAATCTGAAGTTAATATTTTATTATTATTAATATTTTGAAATTCAAAATAAACATGTAATCAAATCGTTTACACTTTGTATAATAATTTTTTTATAACTTTTACCCCACCCCCCGCAACTGAAATTGCAAAAAATAACTTACACTATACCTATATATATATATTCATTTTCTGTCAAAAAAAAACTCGATCATTTTTTACCAGTTTTTCCGAAAAAAACTCGTGCTTTAAGTGGTTAATTGTTAATACTAGATCAAACAGGTAGGTATTTAATTGACGTCGCACTGTAGCATCACAACGGGCTATTTACCAGACTAGGTATAGACAAATTTAAATCGAACTAAAATTAGTTAAAAGCGCAAATAAATAGTTATGTAAAGCCACGTTTCTGAAGCCAAGCTGTTTTTCGCCAAATCTACGCAAATGAGAAAAATAATCCTCTGTAAACAACCGAAAAATAAAACCGGATTAATTTAGCCCAAAACTTATCCCATTACCGCCGGATTCTTTATTCTTTTTACTCTCATCCGAAGAGTTTATCTTTTTACTTTTATCATTTAAGAAATAAAGGTTGAGGATCACGTGTACGAGCCTTAGACTTTAATTACGCAGTCAATTTCCATGGAAACCAAAATCTCTCCTAAAAACAAGTTTAATTTCATGTCCGCAGTCCTATTTCCCGTTTCAGGCTATCTCCCCGTCAATACAGACACATCGAAAAATTATTCGTTAATTTATCATCCCAAACACTCTTGAATTTATGAGTCGACTTGCATTAATCTCCTCGTAATTGGATTTCGCAAAACATTTTAGTCTCACGGTTTTAATTCCTATTTTTAAAATTAGAGTGTTTGTCATATAGGGTAGAGAGGAATTATTTTGAGTCAAATCTTCCGAAATATTTATTTATTGAGCCGCGGTGGCCCGTTTGGAAGAGTAAAGGATTAGCAACCGGAGAGTTGTGAGTTTGAATCCAACCAAAAGACCGTCATGTACAAAGGGGGCTGATGCACGTTAAATCTCTCGTGGTCTCAAATGTCCTCACTTTGGAGTGGTGTGGAAGTGTGAAGAGTGGAGTGCCAACTCAGTTGTGACCTCGTCATCTGACCGTGGTTCAAAATTATGTGGTGTTGTCCGCGGATCTTTGCGCTCAGGATTGATCCCGGACCTTTGCCAAAAACCCGTGGTGTTGCTCCAGTGCGACGTTAATTAAAATACCCTGTCCCTTTCCAACAATTTCCATTTCTCAATCGAAGTAAAACTGAGGCACTTTCTTGGATACAAATACACACGCATCGTTCTAATAGTTGACCATAGTGTTAATGCTTCGCCTTTACAAAGCACATTTAATTTCAAGCAGTCATTTCACTCTGCTTTATCATTTAAAATATCATTATAACAACATGCCATAACCCGACACGTTAATGGAAATCAGAGTTTGCTTGGATGGGTTTTATGGCTGGCACATTTGATCAAGCAACGCAAACAACGTCCAGTAAATGGGCAAACACGAGGATGGTTTTACTGATACAGAAGAGAGAACTACACCAAGGGAGGAATCGAACCTAGAACATCAGAGATAATCGTGCCTATATTAGTCCCGTTTTATCGCTTCCTATTTTTAAATTTTCAAAATTTAATCGTTACCTTTGATACAAATATACATCCATTGTCTTTCCTTCTACAAATATATTTTGATGATCAAACTAATTTAAATTTAGTGTGTGTGTTCAGTTTATACTACTTACTATGGTACACCGTAGCTCTATGTAAATAGAAAATCTGAGTTTGGTTGGGTTTTATGGCGCAAGGGCCATATTTGACCAAGTAGCACCAAACAACTTCAAGTAAACTGCAAAAGGAAAGTTTTACTGAGAGAACTACATCCACAGATAAAGGTGTACGTATACACTAAAAGATTTAAAATTTTGACTTTAAAAATCCAGTTTTTTACAATAGGTATTTTCTTTGTCTTTAATATCCTTTCAGTGTGATAAAATCACATTAATATAATCATTAATTATCTAATTTAGATATAATTAGCTAATTAGCATGTTTTTTTTAACAGTGATGTCTCAAATTCTAATTTGTTCAGAAAGGCAACTCCTGTAGGAAATTATTCCTAGTTTTATTTTTGATTTTTTGACCCTAAATCAAGTTCCCAGAGAGAAAAGTTTTATTTTTTTACAATTTTTTCACCAAAGAAGTATAAAAAAATCAAGATTTTTTCAGGAATTTTAGCATTTAAAAATCAACTAAAAATTAATTTCTTAACTAATAACTGATTGAAATTCAAAACATCCATTGTATTATATAGATTATAATGATACAAAATAATTTTAATCGATCAATTCCTTGTTGAGTTATCACTGTTCAAACGAAGCAAAAACGGTTCTTCGGAAATTGGGTTTAAAGTTTTGGAAACGTGTTTGTATATGGTGACAGTATCAAACGAAAACCCTTGCAACTAGAAAACTATTTTGAATATTTGCTAGTTCTTTGTATCGTTTGAAAGCTAATAAGTTGGGGAAATTTTTAAGCATTAAAATTATCGATATTCTGGTGGATTTTGTGTTTTCTAGTGTACATATACATCTTAATACAACCAGGTAAATCTGAGATAACCATGCCTATATCTGTCCCGCTTTATCAATCCCATTTTTCAATAGAAAAAAGATTTAAGCTTTACCTTTGCTACAAAATATATATCTATTGCCCTAATAGTTGAAGATAATGAGAGTTCTTCCCTACAATTTCTTTTGATAAAAAGCGTTTCAATTTAGTTATTCATTTTGCACTACTTAACAGCACTACACATCGTAGCTGTCTACGTAAATGGAAAATTTAGGATAATCGTGTCTATAGCTGTCCTGTCCGATTCGTTATCTTCTATTGAGAAAAATTGAAATATTTTCTTTGCTACAAATACATATCCATCGTTTGAATAGTTTCACATAATGGATATACCTTTATAAGAACTTTTTTATAAAGCACATTTCAATTTACACGTTCAAATTTAAATACTGAAACCGCATCCTAATCATCTAGATAATTGTTTCGAAACGTCTTTGTTTTATCGGGAACCCTCTTTTAAAGAGTATTTAAAAAAAGATTGATTGATGTTTTAAGGTGGATAAAGAATTACGTGTCATAAAGAATGTCGCGTTATCAAAGACCCCCATGGCATGCCATTCATCCTAAAGGGTGTAATCAATTTAATCGGGAAAATTCCAGTTCCTTACTTTTTCCTGTTCCCGTTTTGTTGAAGTTTACTGCGATACGTCATAGAAGTGCTACGCTCCAAGAGAATACATTCTTTTGCGGAAATCAATTTTAAAAGAGTACTAGAAGATACAATACATTTTTTCCTATCCGAAAGATTTATCACAGTTTTTCTTTCACCCGATCGCTCATTCCAGTCCATCAGCGAAAGTTCATCGCGTTAAATTTGTTGCTTCGCTTTCTTTTAACCCTTTGAGGGGTTTACAGGCGTAACTACAATTTGTGACCTGCAGTCTTCCCCTGCAGAACTTCAAGCCAGTTTTGACCTCGATCAACTGAATCTTTCCGCAGGATTCTATTGTTTGGAAGTGAGCTATAGAATCCCTAAATAATATTCAATTTAGCAGACTGAGTCAAGAGAATAATTTGGAATGATTATATTCGTCCTTACCACCTTAGAATAGAATCCTTTGCAAAGCTCCTATTACTCATTTCCTTATAATAGAATTCTTAGGATAAATTTTATTGCTCCTTTCCAAAGAATAGAATCCTTTCGAATTAGAATGTTTTTTGAAGTGATGTATCGAATTCTAATTAGTTCATAATAACTATTCCTTTTGGACTTTATATTCCTAATACTATTCTTCATGTTTTGCCCCGAAGTTGCTGGAAAGAAGTTTTTTACGATTTTTTCACGAAGGAAGTCTAAAAACACAAGATATTTTCAGGAATTTTTAAATTTAAAAATCAACTAATTATTCCTTTTTAACTAATGTTTTTGACTGAAGGACAAAATATCTACTCTGTATTACATAGGTTATAATAATACAAAAATAATTGTAATAGACCAATTCATTGTTGAGTTATCGCCGTTTGAACGAAGCATCCTATTGCAAAAACACGGTTCTTTAGAAATTGATTTTTAAAGTTTTGGAAACATGTTTATACAGTCGCGGAAAAAACCCGAACTGCACCCTTTATTTCGAGCACTATTCACAGTAGAGCAAATTCAAAGATATCATTCAATAGGGAATAACATCCTCTACAAATTCAAATAAAAAAATGCATTAGGGCCAATCAAATTTTGCACAAACAACAAAATTTACAATGGAAACGCCATGTTTTGATGCCTTAATCAGATTTGGAATCGTTAAATTAGTCTAAATATGAAATTTCATGAGTGTACTATCTTTATTTCCGGATATATTCAATGTTAAAATTGATATCAATTTCAGGGATCATCTCCACATTGAAAATCATTATTCGTGGATTGATATTAGTTATAGTTATGGCCTACCCAAATTTAAAATTTGAAATTTATTTGAAACATATTTGGCAGCGCGTGCAAAGGATCCGAGAATTATACTCATTATGCAAGGGAAAACGATTCGATAATTACATTATTATATTTATTATACAAGTGCGAACGAGCCGAGAATTATTATCCGAGGTTCATCAGACGTTTTTTAAACTTTTGGTTGCTCCCTAAAATCGCCATAATGAGGAAAATTTAAAGTAACGCAAAAATTAACCATTGGAATGAGCTGAAATTTTGCATGGCCATATTAGAAGTCCTTCTGAATTAATTCCCTTTCAAAATATAGTAAGGTTCAATTCATAATTTTTTCAAACATTAATTTAATAATTATTATTGTATACTAAAAACTATTTTTAAAATAAAATATCAGGTGGGTTTTGTTTGGGTTATTTAACAGTATTATGGTACAAATTATCAGAGCTATAGAAATGTTATTTAGGAAGATATCTATAAAAGTCTATAAGAAACTGATTTAACATTAGGATCTCCAATCTTTCTGTACTCGTAACCTCGAAACTGTAAGATGTAATGACATGAAATTTGGTACCTGAAGTTCAATTGTGATACAGATTCGAAATTGTGTTTCGAAATAAGGGGTTTCTATTGGAAATTATGAAGTTGGTCCACAATTTTATATGAAGACGACCCCTTATGCAAATTTTATGCATTTGAATTCATAGAAGACGTTATTTACTGTCAACGCCATCTTTGAATATTCTCTACTGTTAACATTGCTCGAATCAAGAGGGTTATTCTGTTTCTTTCCGCGACTGTACATACTGACAGCACCTAACGAAAACCGTTGTAACTAGAAAACTATTCCGAATATTTGGAACTTAGTACCGTTTGAAAGTTAAGGAATAGGTAGGTAGATATTTTAATTAACGTCGCACTAGAGCAACACAACGGGCTATTGACGACTGTCCGGGATCAATCCCCAAGGGAAGCATCCGAGGACAACACCGCGTAATTTTGAATCACGGTCAGATGAAAAGATAACACCTGAGCTGGCACCCGACTTTCCAAACTTCCACATCACGCCAACGTGAGGGCATTTGAGGCCACGACAGATTTAACGTGAACCAGCCCCCTTTGTACACGACGGTCTTTGGTTGGATTCGAACTCACAACCTTTCGGTTGCTAATCCGTTTCTCTTCCAACCGGACCCAATAAAAAGAGTATAGATATTCTGATGGATTTTCGTGATTTATAGTGTATACATACACCTTAATCGAGAAAACGAATACTGAAGTGACTATAAACATAATATTAATTGAAATTAGTTTACGAAATTAAGTAAGGGAACATGTTTACCTTGCCATAACGCTCGGTGGAATCACTATTATCCACCTTTGTGTGATCTGCATGTGCTAAAAGCATATAAAAGATGAAGGAGGAAATAAAATTTAAGACACCTGAAATTAAACAAAGATCGCTTTATGAAGGTTGCAGATTCTCCCCAATCAAACATATACCCGGTATTATTTTAATAAAGTGAAGCATCGCGTAATTAATTCGTGAAAACAGTCCAAACATCCGAAAAAGGCATTCTTAGTCCTCTTAAAACCCTAACATCACTTTCGGTTCGTTATTAAATCAATTCAACTAATTCCGCCGGGCGTTATGAATTGACAAGCAAATCCGCTCTTAATCAGAAACAAATTAAGTTCACTCCGCTCTTGTTTCACGTTTAAGTAATTCTGAAGTTATTCATGAAGCCCGAATAAAAAACGCTTTACTTAGTGTCGGATTGATTTTGAGCGTTATAACTTTTGTTCCAGTTTGCAGGAAGTTAAAGTTGTTAAAAAGAGTGGAGTCTTTTGTGCGACGTGACTCAGGACGGAAAAGACGGTTGTGCAAAGATCGGGGAAATTAAATGAAAATATTGCGAATGGAAAACAAAGTATTTTGGGATGAAAATAATTTCCTCACGTGTTCTTTCAAATTTGCATGGATTTAAGGTTGCTTTTAAAATGTTTCATCGCCGTGTTTATTTTCGGGTTTTATCAAAGGGTTCAGTTTACTTGAAGTGGGTTTCCGTAATCTTTGACGGTTGCTTTGAAGTACTTATTGTTTAAGTCTGGGAAATCTTTTAACTTTCGGAATTTTAAAAATATAGGTAAAACTTAACTTAGTTCGCATCAGAAAAAGTTAAACACGATCGGAGCATTCTGTGTTTGTTCACTCATTTCTATTGCGCTGAGAGTCACGAAATTTAAAAATTTGTATATTGAGTAGGGTTTAATCCTGTGAGTCTCACGTGATTTCTGAGAAGTATAATATTGCTTTCCCAACAGAACACACATGACTTAATACCCACATATATATAGATTGAAAAAATCCGTGAATTATTTTAACATTTAGAAAAATTCTTTAGATTTTTCTTAGAATATAATCCTTTGAAATGATTATATTGTTCCTTTTCATGGAGAATCCTTTGGGAAGATTATATTCGTCTTTCTGAGGAATAGAATCCTTTGGAAAGATTATATTTGTCCTTTCCGAGGAATAGAATCCCTTGGAATGATTATATTTGTCCTTTCCGAGGACTAGAATCCTTTGGACAGAATATATTTGTCCTTTCCGAGGAATAGAATCCTTTGGAATGATTATATTTGTCCTTTCCGAGGACTAGAATCCTTTGGAAAGATTATATTTGTCCTTTCCGAGGAATAAAATCCTTTGGAATGATTATATTTGTCCTTTCAGAGGAACAGAATTCTCTGGAAAGACAATTGCTCCCTTAATTAGAATAGAATCATTTGGAAATATTTTTTGTTCCTTTCCTTAGAACGGAATCGTTTGGAAAGATTATATTGGTCAAGAATGTGAAAATTGGTTAGAAGTCATCAAAGAAGACTGAAGGTTAACCCCTTAAAGGGCTAAAAACCGGTTTACTTTTCTGATATTTTATTATTTTAACTATTAAATGTGAATAACGATATTACTGTCAATAGATATGAACAATTAAGAAACGGTAGTGCAGACGTTATGTCCGGCTTTCCAAGTAAATAAATAAAGAAATCCACAAAAAATTTCTCTCTGAAATATATTTTATTGACTTAAGTGGATTAAAAAATTATAATTTAAAAATAACAATTCCCGATAAAAATAAACCTTGTGTTACCACTTTTAGACTAATCTACAGCTAATTCAATTCATGTTTACATGGAATTTCAACCTATTAGATTTTGATCTATCATAACCTTTCTGAATTCCTTAATATGTGGAAAAATAACGGCTTAGAAACCGGAGGGTTGCGAGTTCGAATCCAACCAAAGACCATCGTGTACAAAGGGGACTGGTGCATGATAAACCTGTCGAGGCCTCATATGTACTCACATTGGCGTGGCGTGAATGTTTGGAAAATGGGGTGCCAGCTCAGGTGTGACTGCTTCATCTGACCATGGTTCAAAATTACTTGGTGTTGTTACCCGTTTTGTTGCTCCAGGGCGACGTTAATTAAAATACCTACCTATCTTAACTTGTTTAAAAAAGTGCACAAAATTTCGGATATTACCTTCTACAAAGAAAAATGAAAGAAAAATGAAAAAATGAAAGAAAAATGAAAAAATGAAAGAAAAATGAAAAAATGAAAGAAAAATGAAAGAAAAATGAAAAAATGAAAGAAAGCATTACAAATTTGAAACCCTTTGAAAACGCAGAGGAAGCTACACTCTTTGCTCTTACATTACTGTTATAAATATTAGTATTTTATATAGTAGGTAAGTATTTAATTAACGTCACACTGTAGCAACTCTATGGGCTATTGGCGATAGTCCGTGATCAAACCCGAAGTGAAAGATCCGAAGACAACACCACGACATTTTGGATCAAATGACGCTGTCACACTTGAGAAGGCACCTCACTCTCCAAACTTCCACCCCACCCCAACGGGAGGACATTTAGAAAGATTTTACGTGCACCAGCTCCCTTTGTACACGACGGTCTTTGGTTGGATTCGAACTCGCAACTCTCCAGTTTCCAACCGGGCTACCGCGGCCCTCGTATTATGCATGGAAATCCCATGAAAGGGTTACATCGTGTTCGCGCAATCTATTCAACTTACCACCGACTTAAATCTGTACTAGGCTAATGTCACAGGGTGCGGAACTTTTACAAACTACTTACCTCTTAGGATTGAATCTTCCGACAGATTTATACCGAAAACAGGAAAAAAATGCGCCTGCAAAAACTCTTGGGATTGATCTTGACGCTCAAAAGCCGGCTTCACACAAAGGACGTTGGCCATAAATATTCAGCAATGCCACGTAGAATTTCAATCACACGTACGCTCACTTTACACATAAAAAGACGCACCTGCATTAAAAAGTGTTCGCTCCTTTGTGTTCACTTACTTTAATTACACTAAGGGATAGGATGTGGTAAGTGATTATCCATGATGGCCACTTAAATTCTCTAGGGATTCCCTAGGACGTATTTGTAGGAGAATGTTTTCATCAATTATATAGAATGAAGAAGGGAGTTTTTTGAGTTTTTTATTTCACCTAATTCGAGCAGGTGGGAGTGTTTTTTATGAAATATGATGTATTGATTCTACTCAATTCTCCATTACATAAGTGCGCAGATATTGAATGATTTTTAATTGTAGTAGCTTCATATAAAATGTTTAATTCAATGACCTTAATAGGGAGGGGATTTTAATATACTCTCATATGTTATCTTTATGGGGTTGATTGAACGATTAGTGACCATTTCCGTGTGAAATTCTCGCGAGAAATGATTCTTGTGATGCATTTGTTTATATGGTGTAGCCTCAATAAATTGTATTTTATGATCTTTAGTTTCAGTGCCAATGAGTTGTTAATATTATGGTTAGGTGAGGTATGGAGCACTGGAGCAGCACAGTGGAATATTAGCGACGGTCCGGGATCCATCCCGAAGGGATATATCCGAGGACAACACCATGTAATTTTGAACCACGGTCAGATGATGAGGTCACACCTGAGCTGGGACACCACTCTCCATTTAATATTATGGAGTACAATGGTGGCATATCCGTTAATTGAATATAATCTTTACGTTCAGCTTAATCGATGGATAATATGAGTCTAGTGAGCTGCAGTTTATGATATTCAGTTCCAGCGCAATTGATGATAAATGTTATAGAGTACTGTGTAGAATGGGCAACGAATTGCATTTATCATCTTTATGTTCAGCACAATTGACGGCGTGCGTTATGGAGTAAGTGTTTTATTGCAGTGAATTGCATTTTATCATCTATACTTTGATCGCAATTGATGGCAAACGTTATGGAGTACGGTGTAGAATGGCAACAAATTGAATTTCATTATCTTTTACGTTCAGCACAATTGATGGCGTGTATTATGGAGTAAGTGTTTTATTGCAGTGAATTGCATTTTATCATCTATACTTTGATCGCAATTGATGGCAAACGTTATGGAATACGTTGTAGAATGGCAACGAGTTGCCATTTTATCATCATAAAACATTTTCCTATTTGGTTCTTCATTCTCTCTTGGAGAGAAAAGAGCAGTTTTGACTCGTCGATGTATCTCGTCATTATCAAAACTGGCTAGATCTTTAAAGACGAGATATCTCGCCATTGAAAACCGTGGTAAGATCTTGATGAGCGCGTTACTCTTCGAAACCATTTGGAGGGTAAATAAATTTGAGTTAACATAAAATTACTCACAAAGTAGTTCTAAACAGTATTTCAGTCAAATCATGGACTGACTGCCATTCAAAACAGCTCCGATTAATAAAATTCTTGATTGACATGACATGACAGTTAACGCGGGTTGGCGACAGCGAAACACTTAGAGTATCGAATGATATAGAAACACTTAGTATACAATGATCATTGTATTTACGACCCCTTAGGCACCTGAAAGTGGTTGCGAAGTCCTATTATGGTAATCAGAACGATTGAGGTATGATGATTGGACTGAGATCCATTAGCCATACACTGATTGGGATGGCATTATATGGTGTATTAGAAATGGTTTTAATATAATCAATAGTGGTTTGATCACAACATCTGGAACATCGCATCGGAAAATTCAACTACAGATGTCAGATCAGGAAGTTCAACTTCATCTTTTTTCCCAAATGAAGGTCAATCATGGATTAATCAAAGCAGAAATTATTCTATAACCCATTCAGCAGAAAAAGCGTTGCTTATATATATATATATATATATATATATATATATATATATATATATATATATATATATATATATATATATATATATATATATATATATATATATATATATATATATATATACAGGGTGTTATCAAAATAATGGAAACACACTGGATTTATAAGGAATCCTTTACTAATATGGCGTATGACCGCCTTTGGCATGTAATACAGCTTGGATTCGCCTGGGAATCGAATCATACAAGTGCTGAATAGTGTTTAGAGGAATATTGTACCATTCTTCATGGAGATATTGTAAAAGTTCCGGGAGAGATGCCGGTGGAGGATATCGATTCCGGATTGAACGCTCTAAAATAGACCATACCGGTTCGATTATATTGAGGTCGGGGGACTGTGCTAGCCAAGGTAGATGTTTCAGTTCATCCTCGTATTCATCAAACCATGATTGGACCAGTCCCGCTGCATGAATAGGAGCATTATCATTCTGGAAAATTCCATCTCCTGCAGGAAACAAAGTTTGCATCATAGGATGGACCTGGTCAGCTAAAACTTCTCTATACTTCTCCCCAGTGATCCTTCCTTTCAGGGTTACGATTGGGCCAGCAGAAAACCACGACATGGCTGCCCATACCATGACAGATCCACCTCCATGCTTGACAGTTGGAAGGTCACAGTTGCTCCAACTAGTCGGGCTCCTACAATTTGGCTTCTATGAAACTCTGTGAGGTCTGACATTTTACGCTTTT
This sequence comes from Meta bourneti, assembly GCA_933210815.1. Taxonomy (NCBI): domain Eukaryota; kingdom Metazoa; phylum Arthropoda; class Arachnida; order Araneae; family Tetragnathidae; genus Meta; species Meta bourneti. The sequence continues at coordinate 79,106,356 of OW119934.1, read as the reverse complement.
GACAAAAATCCACGACGTATACAACTTCACTAAAGCTACCTCATACTACCATGATATATAGTACTTTTTATATTAAAAAACTGGTAGCTGGGATTATATTTTGATGCTTACGAAGCGCATTCTTAAATGTCACTTTTATTCACAGGCGTTTCCATTATTTTGATAACCACCTGCATATATATATATATATATATATATATATATATATATATATATATATATATATATATATATATATATATATATATATATATATATATATATATATATATATATATATATATATATATATATATACATATATATATATCGGTTGAATTGTTTAGATTCTAAAAACTCCAAGGTCATCTGGGGAGGCGACTCCTGTAGATGTTAATTCTGACGTCATCTGCACAGCCAGACCGGGAGATAACGCCCCCTAGCAAGTGCTCTGTCAAGGATGACGGGACGTTACACCCCTCTGTACGCGCAATACAAATAGAACAGGGTTAATATGTAGCCTACGTTACCCGCAGGGTTCCAAAGAATAAGTGTACCAAATTTGGTGTAGATTGGTCAAGCGGTGTAGATTTGTATAGAGTACAGACAGTAATGAATTTTCCATAAAAATTAAAATTATAAATGTTGCTTTAATAGTTCTCCTATTGTTCTTACTTATGGATAAATTGAATAAATTTAGTATACCGCTGCTTTAGAAATTGTTTCCGAATTGGTCCTTTTACACTTTGAACGACTTCTCCATAAACAGCACAACTCGTCCTCATGTGAGCCAATAACCCTCCAAGGTGTTTGGACAAGATATCTCGTCCATCAAGATCTGAGGCCACGGTAGCTCGGATGGAGGAGTAACGGATTACGAACAGGAGGATTGCGAGTTCGATTCTAACCAAAGACCGTCGTGTACAATAGGGGCTGGTGCACGTTAAAACTGTTGTGACCCCATATGTCCTCACGTTGGCGTGGTGTGGATGTTTGGAAAGTGGGGAGCCAACTCACATATGTGACCTCGTCATCTGGCCGTGGTTCAAAATTACGTGGTGTTGTCCTCGGATCTTTCCCTTTGGGTTTGTTCCCGGGCTGTCGTCAATAGCCAGTTGTGTTGATCCAGTGCGACGTTAATTAAAACACCTACCTACTTACCATCAAGATCTGACCACTATTGCTAATGACGAGATCTCTCGTTATCAAAATATTGCTGATTTTTTGATGATGACGAAATCTAGGTCTGCTCAGTTTTCTTCTAATGACGAGATATCTCGTCCATCAAGATCTGGTCGGTTTTGATCTAATCTTATGAATTCGAGATACCTCGTCGAGACCACCACCAGGAGGGTTACAGCTACCCCCAAGCTATAGCAGTACATCACTCTCAAGTGTGAATGTAGGACCTTTGACCTCTTACCGCTCCCCCAAGGAATCACGAAGTGACCCCTCACTTAACTAGCTGCACCCCTACAATGAAACCCCATTTCACCAATCCATGATTCTCGTAATAAAGGCGTTCGGGCGCTTCAGGTCTCAGAAGGTTGTAACTAATACTTATGTAAAGCATTAAGAATTAAAACTAATTATATATCGATATTGTTTTGGTTTATTAAAATTTTTATACTGCCATAAAGTATTCGGTGGTAGTAAAAATGCATTCAATATTAATAAGTTAATTTTTAATAATTTTGCAATTCGATTAGCAGTACATTATTCTTAAGTGTGAATGTAAGAACTTTGACTTTCTACCGCTCCCCCAAGGAACCACGAAGGGACCCCTCACGTGACTAGCTGCACCCCTACAATGGAACAGTAAGTCCCCAATCGACCTGACCAGGACTCTCATAATAAAAGCGTTTCGGGCGCTTCAGGAGTCAGGTTGTAACTTATATTTATATAAAGTATTATAAGAATCAAAACTAATTAAGTATCGATATTGTTTTGATTTATTAAAATTTTTATACTGCCATAAAGTATTCGGTGGTAGTAAAAATGCATTCGATATTAATAAGTTAATTTTTAATAATTTTGCAATTCGATTAGCAGTACATTATTCTTAAGTGTGACTGTAAGAACTTTGACTTTCTGCCGTTCCCCCAAGGAACCATGAAGTGACCTTCACGTAACTAGCTGCACCCCTACAATGGAACAGTAGGTCCCCAATCGACTTGACCAGGACTCTCATAATAAAAGCGTTTCGGGCGCTTCAGGAGTCAGGTTGTAACTTATATTTATATAAAGTATTATAAGAATCAAAACTAATTAAGTATCGATATTGTTTTGATTTATTAAAATTTTTATACTGCCATAAAATATTAGGGATAGTAAAAATGCATTCGATATTAATAAGACTTTTAAATTTTAATAATTCTGCAATTCGATTTATAAGTTGAAACGATTTCGTTTATTTTTTAATTGCATGAGATATTAACAGCTACATTTGTAATTAAAACGCACCAGCAATTAAAACTTTTTGATAGATATGTCAGTGGTTAATTGCGTTATGTCGAGGAAAATGTTTAATGAAATTTTTCTTACTGCAGTCTTCGTGAAGTAATTTTATTGGAAATGTTCCATCTCTTCACAAGATGTCAGCAGACGTATTCGTATTTAAGTAATATTAAATGAGTCCTCCTATCTCGAATTACTTACAGGAAGAGTTTATTAGAAATCGTTCCTTTCTAGTCTCTTTGGGATTGATCCCCGACCGTCACCAATAGCCCGTTGTGTTGCTCCAGTGTTAATTAAAATACTTACCTACCTATCTAATCTTACATTGTTGTCTGTATTTTCTTAATTTACATTAAGAAAACACAGACAATGGTTACCCATCGGACCGTGGTTCAAAATTAAATGGTATTGTCCTCGAATCTTTCCCTTTGGGTTTTGGGCCACGGTAGTCCGGTTGGAAGAGTAACGGATTAGCAATCCGAGGGTTGCGAGTTCGAATCCAACCAAAGACCATCGTGTACAAAGGGGGCAGGTGCATGTTAAATTTATCATGGCCTCAAATGTCCTCGCGTAGGCGTGAGTGGAAGTTTGGAGAGTGGGGTGCCAGCTCAGGTGTGACCTCGTCATCTGACCGTGATTCAAAATTATGTGGTGTTGTCCTCCGATCTTTCCCTTCGGGATTAATCCTGGACAGTCGCCAATAGCTTCAGTACGACGTTGATTAACTAACCACCTTTAGCTGCATCTATTATTGAAACTTAAATATTTCTTCTTTGTTCGTGATATGCTACTGGTTATAATACATATATTTATTTTTATGCACTTACATACTATAGCTATTATATATTGACTACATCAATGTGTGGTCTATCCTTTAGTTAAAGCTGTTTGAAAACGGTAACTTTACTAGTTTTCTCGTGAAGAACTATTGGCTATGATACATTAATTTTCATGCAATTATATAATGCAATTTTATTTGTTTATGTAATGTTAAAAAACATAACACAATGACACAATGTGTATTTCACGATAGGTATTTAATTTGCACAATTTTGCAATCGGTCGTGGCCGTTGTGGTTCAGTGGCTATGGTGGCACAGGTTTGATCCCTGTCTGGTGTATTTCTCTCTTCTGTGTCAGTAAAACTTTCATTGTGCCTGTCTATTATTTGATATTGTATGTCTTGTGTCTGGCACAGCATGGCCAAATATGACCCTTGCGCCATAAAACTCCAAATACCAACCAAGTATACCAAGATATCACGTCCATCAATATCTAACCAATTTTGTTAATGACGAGGTACCTCACCATCATATATATTCCCGATTTCATGATGACTATATCAAAATCTGCTCAGTTTTCTTTAGATGACGAGATATTTCGTCCATAAAGATTTGGTCACTTTTGCTAATGGCAAGACACCTCGTCGAAACAACCCCAGGAGGGTTCAGTACCTCATTTGTGCTTTTTATTTCGATAAAATCTTACTTTTTTCGGAGATTTAACATGCACACGAATTGAAACTTTTCAGTGAAGGACAGAATTGGGTTTTAAAAGGTTTTTCTAATTACACAGATAGACCTATTGTTTTTTCATTTTTGGTGAAAGATTTTATCCCTAGAAACTTCTTGACTTTTCTACTTTCACCCTTCTGAAGTAATCCATTTGCGTAATTAAAGTCCGCATTATTATAAAAACAATTCTTACTCATTACGAAATTGGTTTTATTTGAAATTCTTTTTAAGAAAGGTGTTAACATTTTTAATGATTGATAAAAATGCATCATTTCATCGAATACAAGAAAGAAAGCATATCTAAATATATAAATTAAAATATTTCATTGAAAATTGCATTTTTGTCTAAATTAAAATATAGTCAACGACCGTATGTAGGGGAGCATGCTAAAATATTGTTTCCTTGAAAGCATTTAAGTAAAAACCTTTGTAATTTTATGAAAACGCTTTTTAAGCTGGAATAGAGATATTTCTAAATATATTTACATAACAATATTTAATACTTAGGTTTCCTTGTAATCATTAACTCCTACACATGTAATGAGAAAAAATAGAATCTTAGAACTTAAACCATGATTGAGAATTATGAATTAACTTTACTAGTTGCAAGGTTAATATTTTCGATACAATTTAATGGGGTGCCAGCTCAAGTGTGACCTCGTCATCTGACCGTGGTTCAAAATTACCTTTTGGGATTGATCCCTTTGGGACCGTCACCAATAGCCCGTTGTGTTGCTCTAGTGCGACGTTAATTAAAATACCTACCTACCGATACAATTTAAAATGAAAATCAAACGTACTTCATTTTAAATTTTATTTCTTTGAATATCAGACCGTCGTGTTCGAGGAGGCTTGTACAGTTTAAATGTGTTGTGGTCTCAGATGTCCACGTTGGCGTGGTATGGAAATTTGGAGAGTGGAGTGTCAGCTCAGAAGTTAATCCCGTCAACTGACCGTGGTTCAAATTTACGAGGTGTTGTCCTCGGATTTTTCCCATCGGGGTTGATCACGGATCGGAGTTTCAACGTTAATATTCTGCTTTTATGCCTCATTTATGTATCGGAGGTTTACCCTATTCAAACACCATCTTTGTGCCTTCTTTATATGCATTATATATACTTAATTTATATATACTTAATTTATATACATTTACTTTAATCACAGACATGTTTTACATTCATTTGGCAAACTTATTTCGAGAAAGTAGCATTTACCCCACCTTATCCTACTTTATTTATGCACCTTGTACACTTTATTTATTTATCTCTTATAAAATATAAATTCGTATATCTCTTAATACCTTATGTACTTTATTTATGTACCGTTTGTATGCCTCATTTTTGTATCGCAGATATACCTCATTCATATGAGGCTCTCAGAGTAAGAGTGTTCTAACTCACAAAAACCCGAAAATGCCAAAATAATTATTTTTAGCACCTATAGTGCACTTCTCTTGGCATTTAATACGTTTGCAATATAGATATTCACCCTCCTCAAATCATATTGTCGATAAATAAAAATATATTAAAAATTATGCCAAGAAAATCGCATTTATCTCCATTGGGTATGTTGGTGGGTTAGACCACTCTTCCTGTGATAGCCTCATATACGCCCTTTGATAATTTTATTCAAATAAATCTGATATATTTAATTTATATACATTTTATGTACCTTATAAACCTCATTTATATATCTTATATACTTAATTTACATATGTTTACTTTAATCACAGACACGTTTTACATTCAGTGGATGCACTTACCTTATATACTTTTTATGTACCGCGTATATGCCTCATTTATATATCGCTGATATACCTCATTAATATACAACTTTGATAATTTTATTTAAATACATCTTATATACTTGATTTATATACATTTTATACTTGTAAACCTCATTTATATTCCTTATATACTTAATTTACATATATTTACTTCAATCACACACGTTTTACATTCAGTGGACGAACTTGCCGTAGTACTTACCCTACCTAATTTTCAGGTTCGTGAGTAAAAGACCAGTAATGATTTCAGATCTTTAGAGGAAAATAACATATCCCCATATGAAATAGTTGAAGAAGAGATCCTTTAAGGAAAGTAGAATAAAAGGAATATGCCTTTAAATATTATCACTTTAATTACCAGAAATAATTTAATCCTGGTGATGTTTCATAATAAATCGGTGAGAATATAAACAACTTTTTACTGCAGAATAGTACTCTACTTTTTATGTCCATGGATACGAGTTTTTTAATAAGCATTTTCGGATTTAAAACCTAACACGTTTCGAAGCATTCTGTTCCATAAATCCATCTTTAGACTCTGGGGTACAGAGATAAAATTATTTGCTTTCACCTTCAATACTTTCTCCATCTTAAAATTTGATACTTTGACACATACTCTCCCGAACCCAGTTTGTAATGGTGAACATTTATTGAAAGATAAATCCATTTGGTTAGCTTAAAAATAATTTCTTCACAAATTTCTTCTTCTGTAGCATTTTACCACATACCGTCCTAAAACTCGTTTCTCTGGGTAAACAATTGTTGACAGAAAATTGTATTTTGCTACTTAAAATAATTTTTTAACTGTTTCCATTTTAAATTGTGATACTTTTACATATACTGTTCACAACTTCGTTTCTATTGGTAAACAATTATCGAAAATATTTGGTTACTTCATAAACAATTTTTTCAACCATTTCTCAATTATGAAGTTTTATTATCCTTCCATACATACTCTCCTAAACCACGCTTCTATAGGTAAACATTAATTGAAAGATAAATTTATTTTATTACTTTAAAAATATATTCAACTACTTTTGCAATTTGATGATTTACACTTACTGCCACTTAACACGTTTATATGGGTAAACATTTATTAAAGATACATTCATTTGATTACTTCAAGAATAATTTTAACTACTTTTGCACTTTGCAATTCATTAATTTACTTATACTGGCACATACCTCGTTTCTGTTGGTAAATATGTATTGTAAGATGAATTCTCTTGGTTACTTTAGAAACAATTTTTTCAACCGTTTCTCCATTTTGAAGTGGCAGTAGCCCGGTTGGAAGAGTAACGGATTAGCAACCGATGGGTTGCAAGTTCGAATCCAATCAAAGACCGTCGTGAACAAAGATGCTGGTCCACGTTAAATCTGTCAAAATTACGTGATGTTGTCCTTGAATCTTTTCCTTCGAGTTTGATCCCGGACCGTCAACGATAGCTTGTTGTGTTGTTCCAGTGCGACATTACTTAAAATACCTACCTACAATTTTGAAGTGTTTGATAACCTTTCACACATACACTCTTAAACAACGTTTCTATTGGTAAACATTTATTGAAAAATAAATTTATTGGGTAGGTAGATATTTTAGTTACCGTCACACCGGTGCAACACAACGGGCTATTGGCGACGGTCTGAGATTAATCCCCAAGGGAAAGATCTAAGGAAAACACCACGCGTAATTTTTAACCACGGTCAGATGACGAGAAATGTATTGGGTTACTTTAAAAATAATTTCAACTGCTTTTGCAATTTGATAATTTACATATACTGACACTTAACTCGTTTCTGTGGGTAAACATTTATTTAAAAATAAATTTATTTGGTTACTTTAAAAATAATTTCTTCAATTCTTTCTTTGCTTAAAAATTTTATGACTTTACATATACTCTTCCAAACTATTTTTGTATCGGTAAACCAATTATTGAAAATTAAATGGATTTGATTACTATAAAAATAATTTCTTCAATTGGTTCTAAAATTTCAAATTCGATCATTTACACTGTCCCCAAACTCGTTTCTGTTGGCAAATATGTCTTAAACGATGAATTCCCTTGGTTACCTTAAAACATTATTTCTTATCTACAGTTTATCCATTTTAAAGTTCGATGTTTCTATATATACTCTCCCAAACCACTTTCGTATCGGTAAACCATTTACTGAAAGTTAAATGCGTTTGGCTACTTTAAAAATAGTTTCGTCAAATATTTCTCCAATCTAAAATTGGATAATTTACACACACAGTCCCAAATTATAGCAATGTGAAAAAACTTTTATTGGAAGATTAATTTTTTGGTTAGGTTCCTTTAAAAGTTATTTGATCTCAACCGTTTCTCTATTTTAAAGTTTGATATTTTTACATGTATACTCTCCCGAAACACTTTTGTATTGGTAAACCAGTTATTGAAACAAATGCATTTGGTTACTTTAAAAATGGTTTCGTTAACTGCTTCTCCAATTTAAAATTCGATCATTCATGCATACTCTCCCAAAACATACCAATGTGGGAAAGCATTTATTGGAAGATGAATTTATTTGGTTACTTTACAAAAAATTAATTTAACTGTTTTTCCATTTTAAAAGCTGATATTTTTACACCTACTGCCCAAACCTTGTTATTGATAAATATTTATTGAAAGTTAAATTCATATGTTTATTTAAAAAATAATTTGCATTTAACCCTCTAGGTGGTTTCGACGAGATATCTCGTCCATCAATATCTGACCAATTTTGCTGATTGCGAGACATCACATCATCAAGATATTGCCAATTTTTGATAGATGATGACGAGATCAAGTTCTGGTCAGCTTTTTCTAATGACGAGATATCTCGTCCATCAAGATCTGGTCAATAGCGCTAATGATGGCATATCTCGTCGAGACAACCACCATGAGGATTAAATATCTTAAAACTTTTTGTTTATGAGGACCAGAAATTTGAGTTATGTTCGTAGCTTTTGATTTTGATGATGACAAGACCAAGGGTCACTTTTCCTCTCATGACGAGATATCTCGTCCGTCAGGATCTGGTCAGATTTGCTAACGACAAAATACCTCGTCGAGGCAATTACCAGTAGGGTGAATTAAAGCAGAATGGTAATTTGAAAACAAATCCTTTTTAGAAATCCACTAAATTTCTCAAAGCAAAATGGCCACCCCAACAAAGCATCATCCAAACTAGCTTCAATAAACTGCATCTCTAATTTGAGCTACACAAGACAAGGAACGGGTCTGTTGTTCATCGACTTGAAGTAGCCTTCAGCTCCACAAATAGAGATAACTAATGGTTTGGGGTTCCAAAGATAATGAAAATTAATAAATGTCGGTCTTGTGTAACTAATTGCCTGCTCTCCAGCAAGCTTATCTGAGGAGAAAAGTTGGTTCCAAAGTTCAGTTCTTTTATTCCCTCTATAACCGCAGCCCCAAGTCAAATGCTAGAGAAAATGGATGCAGAACTGAAAGCTTTTCACTATGCCTGATAGCTTAATATGATTAAAACTATTTAATTGGAGTGACGCAGAGTGATTCGTTCGCTCACGAGTGATAGCTTCACGCTAATATATCATGGATGACGGATGAGTATTTAAGGGACTGTTTACTAATATGAATATCATAGTGCCGTTTTATCCGTTTCATTTAAGTGAAGGATTGTGCACTTATAACCGGACTCAGGAAATGTTTCGAAGCACATTAAAGTGCTTCCCTGCTTCAGGAATGGATGACTTTATCACTAGTAAGGCGGTGCTTAAATCACGGTTAGAGGGACGTGGTATTCCGATTGGTAGAGACGTGGACTAGGTAGGTTGGCAATTGAATAACGTCGCACTGGAGCAACTCGACGGGCTATTGGCAAGTAATTTTGAACCGCGGTCAGATGACGTCACGGATTAGCAACCGGAGGGTTGATTTGGTTGGATTTTATGGCGCAAGGACCATATTTAATCATGTTGCGCCAGGCGCAAGACATACACGCACAATGAAAGTTTTACTGCAACAGAAGAGAGAACTACACCAAGGGATCTTGTCCTCGGTTCTTTCCCTTGGGGACGGATGCCGGACCGTCGCCAATAGCCCGTTGTGTTGCTCCAGTGGGACGTTAATTAACTGCTTACTTACCTGAATAAAAGAAGTGGCTACAATGTTTTTAAAATTTTCACCGCCAAGATTAATTATCCCAATTTTCACAATAATGTGAGTGCGTGTAAATATTTTCTCGAACGAAAATTTTTCTTGAAATAAAATGAGGTCTGACAGTTATTAATTTGATTTTCACCACACTCAAAATATTTTTAAGCAAGTAAGTGTTTTTCTTATAGACAGGTTTAAGTTTAATCGTCTAATTCGCCTTTGTTTTCGCAAGTTTATTTTCCGGGAAATACTTTCCTCAAAGTATGTATTAAAAATGTGGAAACACATATTTTATAAGGTAATTAAAATTAAAAAATATTTCATTCTAAACTTAGATTAAGAACCCCTTTTAATTTTTTAAGGAGACGAAAATCTGTACATGTAAAGCAGTTGGCAACTGTCTGTTCTCTATACAAATCTATACCGTTTGACCAATCCACACCAAATTTGGTGTATTTATTCTTTGGAACCCTGCGGGTAACGTAGGCTACATATTAACCTCCGTTCTATTTGTCTTGGGTGTGCAGAGGGGTGTAACGTCCCGTCATCCTAGACAGAACACTTGTTGGGGCGCTCTCTCCCGGTCTGGCTGAGCAGATGACGTCAGAGTTAACATCTACAGGAGTCGCCTCTCCAGATGACCTTGGAGTTTTTAGAATCTTAGAGTAGGGTGGCAATCGCAGATGGTTGCGGTTGCGTTGAAAATAGCTCAGTATCATATCGTTTATGCATTCCGTCTGTAAAATGCGGATGGAATTTTCAAGCATAAAATGTAATTGCTTGAATCATTGATCATGATATCGTATCAATATGATTTGTTAGCCTTTCATAATGATGGTGCAATTCCGAAATTCGCATTCCTGGTGCAAGGTGCTACAAATGAAAAATATTGATAAGAAAAAACTGACTGCAATAATACGATGTATGTCACTTTTTTTAGAAAATGAACTTAAAGGGCATTCACAATAACTCCAAAACTCAATATCGACTTTTGTATATAGTCATCTCAGTATCAGTTTTTGTAGGTTTGTCTTACCTATAGTATGGAAAAGGGATCAAAAGTAAATTCTAGAATCTATAAAAATCTCAGTTTTAAAAATTATTTTTCCCTCGCTTATTTTTCTCTATATTTGCATTTTCTATGACAGAAGTGATTTTTTGGATCACTTTCAATCGACGTTCAACTAATTAAACCCGAGCAACACCCGGTAAATTCATCTAGAGATATCTATAAAACTATAGGAGGTAGTGGGAATTAATGGCATTGGAGCAACACAAGTGGCTATTATGAAACAATAGGATTGATCGACTTGAAATTTTTACGTGTCGAGAAAATATCATTTTATCGTTAGATAAACCAGAAAAACGATATGTTGCGTTTTTATATTTTATACCAAAACTCGGTTAATTGTTTGAGCTAAATCGATAATTTTGGATTTGACAAAGCACAATTTCATCAAATAATTTTTCTGGTTTATCAAACAATAGCTGTATGTGTATGAGGCAAACCTCAATTCAACTTCTTTTGTAACCCTCCTGGTGGTTGTTTTGACGAAGTATCTCCTTATTAGCAAAATTAGTAGATGTTGATGGACGAGATATCTTACCATTAGAAGAAAACTGACCAGATCTAGATCTCGTCAACATAAAATTTCGGCAATATCGTGATGACGAGATATCGCGTCATCATCGAAATGAATCAGATCTTGATAGGCGAGATTTAATGTCGAAACCACTTGGAGAGCTAATCCTCCAAGTGGTTTGGACGAGATATCTCGTTAATGAAGACCTGATCAATTCTTCTAATGGCGAAATATCTCGTCAATAAAGATCTGGTCAGTGTTGCTAATGACGAGATACCTCGTTGGGTAGGTATTTTAATTAACGTCGCACTGGAGCAACACAACGGGCTATTGCGAAGGTACGGGATCAAACCCGAAGGGAAAGATCGAGGATAACACCACGTAATTTTGAACCACGGTCAGATGACGAAGTCACACCTGACCTGGCACCCCACTCTCTAAACTTCCACACCACGACAACGTGAGGACATTTGAGGCCACGATAGATTTAATGTGCACCAGCACCCCGTACACGACCGTCTTTGTTTGCATCGAACTCGCAGCCCTCCGGTTGGTAATCCGTTACTCTACCGACCGGGCTATAGCGGCCCGATACCTTGTTGGGGTAACCACCTGGAGGGTTATAACCACTTGGAGTTGAGAAATCATACCACGGAACTTCGTTTGGCGTCGTGGTTAAAGAAGATTAACAGACGTGCTTGTTCATGAAAATGAATACATGGAAAGGTTATAAATAGACGAACAGAGATTGGAACGATTTGATTGCATAGTATTGCCAGTAAAAAATCCCCAAAACGGTAATTTTAGCCATAAGAAAAAATAAAATCTAACTTAAATTGTAACGTCCCTGAAAATGCATAGAAACCTTTTCTTTAGTAACTCTGAGATACTTTAGAATTGTTGTGGTCTTGAATTCAAAATTTCCTTTTACACCGCAGTTCAAGTGTAAGACTGAATTTTCTTTGAGGAAAAGAGCAATACCTTAGACCTAATGTTAAAAGGCCTTTGGAAAAGCCATTGCAGCTATTTAGAAAGCGTTAAATTAATGCAATCTCAAGCATTATGCAACTTTATGCTTGAAATGGTAATTTGCGACTTGGGCCACTGTTCCGATGCGAAAGCGATATATTCTGTTTTAAATCGCTTTGCTCTTTCTCTTACACTTTTCACTCGAAAAACTTCCTCCCAGCAAAATTTTATTGGATTTTTTCCCGATTGATATTCCCGTCTTTCTTTTCAGATATTTTGCCCACGAGCCAAAAACTTTGGCTTTGGGTTTATTCAGAAGCAGAGCAGGGAAAGCACTGCATTGTTTTGTAAGAATTTAACCGACGGAGAAATGCAAAGTTGTGTATACTTCGAATTTTCAATTGCAGTGAATCTTTCGTTTAAATTTTTTGAATCACATATCTGAATCGGTATGTGATCAAATAAAGTTATGCATTTCATATTTCTCTGTCTCCGTATTTTCGATTCTATCGTGGTTGTGTTAGCTATTTAAGAAATAGCTGTTCACTTGGGATGAGGGTTAACCAGTCAGTCCACATAGTTATAAAACGCACGTGCAAGATTAAGGACTGTTGACATAACAGATTGAAACGGTCCTCCAAACATTTTTATCAGGGCCTCAGGCCATATATCTCAGAGCAAATATTTTTATCTGCTCAGTCCAGATACGGCCCTTTGAACAGGTTTAACCCTACAAACGGTTTCGACGAGATATCTCGTCCATCAAGATCTGACCAATTTTGCGAATGACGAAATATCTCGACATCAAGAGATTGGCGACCTTTATGATCACGAGATATCTCGTCCATCAAGATCTGATCAGTTTAGATTGCAGTAAGTCGTCAAGACAGAAAAAATCACCAGGGGTGTTAACCGACCCACAGGTCAGTTAACCCTCCTGGTCATTGTCACGACGAAATATCTCGTCATCAGCAAAACTAAATTTCACCTAGCAACATGCAGTCTTCCTTCCATGAGTTCTAATCAATTCTGATTGGTCTATTCTTCAGAATGCGCCAATAGAATGGTTCCGATGGATTCTATTAGAAGAAAGGACCAATAGACCTTCTTGATCAAAGGATTCTATTCCAAGGAAAGAAGCAATAGAGCAATTCTAAAGTATTCCATTTTAAGGAAATGAGAACAATTAAATCTTTCCAAAGAATTCTACTCCAAAGAGTAATAAAATCTTACCAAAGTATTCCATTCCAAGAAAATAAGCAATTAACACTTTCCAAAGTATTCCATTCCAAGAAAATAAGCAATTAACACTTTCCAAAGTATTCCATTCCAAGAAAATAAGCAATTAACACTTTCCAAAGTATTCCATTCCGAGAAAATAAGCAATTAACACTTTCCAAAGGATTCTATTCCAAGTATATAAAAAGCAGGAATAGAAGATTTCAAAAGGATTCCATTTCAAGGAAAGGAAGAATAATATTTTCAAAGGATTCTATTCTAAGGTAATGAGGAATATAACCTTTCAAAAGGATTATATTCTAACAAAATTAGTCATGCAATCTTCCCCGAGGAATCTAATCTTAAGTAAGAAGCAATAGAATCTTTCGAAACGATCATAATACAAGAGAGACAAATGGAATCTTTATAAAGGATTCTATTCTTCAGAATGGACAAATAGAATGGTTCCAAAGGATTCTATTCCAAGGAGAAAGGACCAATAGAAGATATATTTAAAGGTTGAAAGTATCCATCGATTCTATCACATTTATGGGGATAATTAGTCATTAATTATGCTGTGGGGTAAAAGTAATAGTACACTTCTCGGAAATCTCGTTACGCCCAGTGAGTTGACGTTAAGGTGTACGTATACTCTAGAAATCACGAATATCGACCAGAATATCGATACTTTTCCTTATTCATTCAAATTATTATCCAACTTCTTAGCTTTCAGACGTTATCAAGGTCTTGTAAATATTCAAAATAGTTTTCTAGTTACAAGGGTTTTTGTTAGTTACTGTCACCATATACAAACATGTTTCTAAAACTTTAAACTCAATTTCTGAAGAACTTTTTTTGCAGTATGAAACTTTGTTCAGTGATAACTCGACAATGAACTGATCTATTGTAATTATTTTTGTGTCATTATATTCTCCATAATACCGTGGATGTTTTGATTTTAATTCAAAGTTTTTAGTTAAGAAATTAATATTTAGTTGATTTTTAAATGCTAAAGTTCCTGAAAAAATCTTGATTTTTTAGACTTCTTTGGTGGAAAAAGTTGTAAAACAGCTGTTCCCTCTAGGAACTTGATTGAGGGTCAAAGCATGAAGAATAATGTTAGGAATAATTTCCAACGGAAATTGTCTTTCTGAGCAAAATGGAATTTAAGATATCACTGTTCAAAAACATGCTGATTATTAAATTATATCTAAATTAGATAACTAAGGATTAGCTTAATCTGAATTTTTCCACTGAAATGAGTTTAAGCACAAACCAATGACCTATTGTAAAAAAATTGTGTTTTAAATTCTGAAAGGGAGTTTGCACGATTTTTAGAGGCACACAGACAGTGTATTAAAATAAAGTTAATAACATTAAACTTCAAGTAAACAAACATAACCTTTTAAACGTTAGTACGAATTGAGTCTGGGGTATGAGATATCCAAACGACCGTTTATGCTCTAATCTGAGGTGCGCCTTCCTCTGAGTAAATGTAATTATCTATTTCTGTTTAAGTAAAACGATGGCACTGTAAGATAAATCTATGTGTACTGTCTTTTAATAATCAAATATACCATGACCGACGAAAAGAATATTCAAGTACATTAGTACCAAGTTTCGTATTCTCCAGATAGTGCCAAGATAACACTAATTTGAGCCCAGTAGTTATTTCCACAATTCTTTGGGGATATTATAGTTTCTTTAACAACTTTTGCTGGAAAATTGCTAAGTGTGATGTGGTTATAGACTTTAATTACTGTTGGAATTGGCTGTAACACTTAAATCCCTTGGAGTTTACAACGTTTCTAATGCCCCATAACGATTTTAAGTACCCTCTCTATGCAAGTCATTTAAATTTTTGGAAATATTTTGTAAAAGGATTATATGTGGTACTCATTGTTGACAAATATTAAAGTGAGAAGTATAATTATTTTTATGATTTGCTCTCTTTGTTATTTTGCCTTATTTAACATTTTTGTTTCCAAAATTTTCATGCATCGATTTTGATATTTTTAGTGGTTTGGATACTTGATATTCTCCTTCAAGTAAAACTATAACTTTATTTTGCTATATTTAAATTTATTGTTACCAAAATTTTCAAAAACGTTATCTTCGATATTTTCAGTGATTTGGATGATTTATATTCCTTATCAAATAATCCCATCAATTTAATTTGCTTTTTATTTGAATTTATTGTAACCAAAAATTTCAAAAATATCGATTTTTTTATTTTTAGTGATTTGGATGATTGATATTCCTTATAAAATAATCCTATTAATTTATTTAAATTTATTTTTGTCAAAATTTCAAAAATATGAATTTTGAGATATTCAGTGATTTGGATGATTGCTATTATCTCTCAAATAATCATACGCATTTATTTTGCTTTTAAATTTATTGTTACAAAAATTTTCAAAAGTATTAGTTTTGAGATTTTTAGTGATTTGGATTTTTCAATATACTATACCTTTCCTTCAACTAATACTATACCTTTATGTTGATTTATTTAAATATAATTGTTACCCAAATTTCAAAAATATCGATTTGGAGTGATTTGGATAATTGTTATTCTTTTCAAATAATCATACTAACTTATTTTGCTTAATTTAAATTTATTGCTACCAATCCAACATTAAGACAATTGAAGCCATGAGAAATTCAATGTGTACCAGCCCCCATGTACGCGACGGTCTTTGGTTCGGCTCGAACTCGCAACCCTCCGGTTGCTAATCCGTTACTCTTCCAACCAGGCTACAGCGGCTCAGCGGGTGGAAAAAGCAACCTCACGCAACAACAATAACAAAGCATTTGATTTATAAAATGTATTCAGAGCGTGGACGAGTATTCAGCAGAATCTTTTAATCTGCATCGAGGGCGCGAGCATTATAGGAGACGATATCGGATAAATTTATCACGGTGCAAGCAAAGCAGATCAAATTAAAACAAACCGACCATTTACATCGAATTTCACTAAAAAACGTTTTATTCTTCCAAATCCCGAATTCCAGCGGTTAAGAATTAACGAATAACGGTTGAGACGAAAACTAAACTATCCGAAAACATGCGAGGTAATAAATATTAAGGGGACACAGTTCCTTAAAAATGACCAGAATGTCTAATTTTTTATTATCTTTTATTAATTATACGACTTAGAATCTGAAAAATTTTATCGCTGTAGCTACATGAGTTAGCGAGTTATTAAAGTTTTTCTATCGAATGTAAGGACCGAAACCGAAAGCCATTTGAAATTTTAAAGTTTTTCTTAGCTTTTTTACAGAGGGTTGCGAGTTCGAATCCAACCAAAACCGTCGTGTACAAAGGCGGCTGGTGCACGTTCAAATCTGTCGTGGCCCCAAATGTCCTCACGTTGGTGTGGTGTGGAAGTTTGGAGAGCGGGGTGCCAGTTCAGGTGTTGTCTCGTCATCTGAGTGTGGTTCAAAATTACGTGGTGTTGTCCTCGGTTCTTTCTCTTTGGACTTGATCCCGGATCGTTGCCAATAACCCGTTGTGTTGCTCCAGTGAGACTTTAATTAAATACCTACCTACCTCAGCTTTTTTTATATTTTTTATGACTACAGTGTATTTAAAATGCTTAGGCTTTTTTATAATTTCTGTAGAGCTTTGAAACTTTTTTTGGTTGTTTATTATGGTATATTTTATAACTTAGTGCATGAAATAAAAATTTTGTAAGAAAAGTAATTTTTTCAAAAATTGATGAATTTAACTACTTCTTTTTTGCTATCTTTCAGTGTTTGTTACAAAAATATTTGTAAAAAAATAAATAACAGTGGTATATGTAATCCCATGTTCAAAATTTTGGGTAAACACTTTATGGGAGGTAAATAAAAATATTTCAAAAAATTAAGATTTGCAGACGGAGTAAGAATTTTTAAAACATTGGGGGAGATTTTTTATAAAAATTGAATTTTTTAATTATTGCGAAAGAAAAAAATTATCTGTTCTTTTGTAATATACATTGAATGCGTATTGGAATATATAAGTTACACTAAGGCATTTTGTTGTGAACATAAAAACACAAAAGTTCATAGGGAACTGTGACTCCTTAAGAAAATATAAATTAAATTAAAATGAAACAATCGTTCGAACTCGAACGCTCCAATATGCCGTACACCTTGTAGTATAAACTTCAACAATAATTTCACATTCAGCATAAAAGATACACATTCAAGATATAATTGACATAAAAATACATTAAATTAAATTTAGTGGAGAAACAGAATATCCTTGTTTTCTTTCACATTCTCCAAAGAAAGAGTTAAAAAAATAATTTTCAATTAATGATAAACACACAATTTCATAATCACAGAACTTAACGTTCGTTGGGAAACTATCCCGTTCATTCTCAAGTTCATTTTCTGTCCTGAATATTCTTATCAATGCATTACAATATCAAGCGATAGTGCTTTAAAATATGCTGATTAATTAATACAAAATACGTTAGTAGGTATTTAATTAACGTCGCACTGGAGCAAAACACGGGCTATAGGAGACGATCCGGGTTGGTAGGTAGGTATTTTAATTAACGTAAAACTAGAACAACGCAACGGGCTATTGATGACGGTCCGGGAAGAATCCCAAATGGAAAGATCCGATGACAACACCACGTAATTTTGAACCACGGTCAGATGACGAGGCAACACCTGAGCTGGAACCCTACTCTCCAAACTTCCACACCACGCCAACGTGAGGCCACTGTCCGGGATCACACCAGAAGGGAAAGGTCCGAGGTCAATATCACGTAATTTTGAACGTTGGTCAGATGACAAGGTCACACCTCAGCTGGCACTCCATTCTCAATGCAATGCACGAACAAATCAAACGCGAAACAATATAACTGTAAAAATATAGTATCAGAAAAGCTAATTAGGATGTCTAGACAACGCGTTTAAGATATTCTAGGAAAACATAGGAATACAAGCAATTCTATCCTATGCAGTGAGGAAGCTGCGTAGTATGAGTTAGGAATGTGTAATCTATATGCAATCTGTATTTCTCTTTTTTTTACTACATAGTGGAAAAATGTCCCAATATTGGCGTTACTACTCAAGTTACTAAGTGGTAAAAGAATTTGTCAAATATTAGAGGTCGTAACAGACATGTGAATCTTCAGCATAATAGAATTGCTAATGCAATTTTTTTGATTGGCTAAAATTCTATTTATTCATTAAGTTTTGGGAAGAAAGTCGAAGAAAAAATTTTAAAGAACAAAAAAGTGCGAATGATTTTGTCATTACGTGGCAAACTAAATTTTAATTAATGCATGAGGAAATTAAGTAAATTAATGTTTAATTTATTATGCATGGATATAGATTGCTCAGCTTTGGTGTTTCTCTTTGTGCTTCAATTTAGTCCTTGGAGATGCTAAATGCTCGAGAAAATGCCTAATTGATTATAGAACACCGATTTCCATTAGAATATCGATGAAAACGAAAAGATTTAGAGCGAGCGAAAATAAAGTAGGAAAGAAAGTTAAGCTCACCAATTACAGGGGGATGGTGAATCGTCCATTTGAATTTTCTCAAAAGAGTGAGGAAAAAATTTAAATTATTTTAAGTAGATTATATTAAATAAAGAAATAAAATAAATGTAAATATAAAAGCAATTTCATAGGTCAAATGTATGAAAACACTTTTCATCAATTGCATTTTTTTAAGTACGAAAAATCTTATAATAGTTTCAAGTACAGCATAATTTAAATTAAAACATTTATTTTTTATGTACAATACCCCCAAAAGTTATTAAAAAGTGATTCGATTATTTTTCCTTTAATATATTTAAAAAATTTTTAACCGTGGTTCATTTTTGGTTAGACTTCTCGGTAGTTGTCTCGACGAGGTATCTCGTCATTAGCAAAACTGGTCAGATCTTGGTGGACGAGATATCTAGTCACTAGAAAACACTGACTAGATCATGATCGTGTCATCATAAAAAGTCAGCTGTATCTTTATGACGAGATATCTAGTCTTTAGCAAATATGACCAGATCTTGATGGAAGAGATATCTCGTCATTAGCAAAATTGACAAGATCTTGATGATATCTCGTCATTAGAAAAAGAACGGACCAGATCTTGATCTCATCATCAGAAAAAGTCGGTAATAACTTTATGACGAGATGTATCGCATTAGCAAAACTGACCAGATCCTTATGGACGAGATATCCCGTCATTATAAAAACTTACCAGATCTGGATCTCGTCATCATAAAAAAATTTTCATGACGAGATATTTCGTCATTAGCATAACTGGTCAGATCTTGATGGACGAAGTATCTCGTCAAAACTATTCGAAGGGTTAATCGTTTAATAATAATCTGTGCGTCTAATTATTCAAAGTTGTAAACATGTTATATGCACTTACAAATTAAAACTGATATAATAACTATTTTAAAAGTATATATAAATTATAATACATTTGGGGTATATAACTGATTATAATAAATAAACTTTAAGCTCATTACATTAAAGTTTTCTTTAAATATTCAACCCGTTTAATACATCGCTAAAGCAAGTTAATCTTTCTGAGCAATAACACAACCTATTTGAGCTCCATAAGATTTATGTTAATTGAAGGTTAAAAATATATATATATATATAGCTTCGTATTATATGTGTGTATGATCTTATTTTGGTTATGTCAACCTTATAACTGAAAAGCGTTCTCGAATCTTTGGAACTGTTTTTTTAATGGTAATGCTAAAATTATTTCATTAGTCATTTGAAAAGAACAAAATTTGAGACGAAAGCTTTAATGGTAGATGCAAGAGCTTAAAAAGAATGTTTTATTAAAGTAGTTAAATGTGCGATTAGAAAGATTTTCCAAAAGGACACTAAACAAAAATTTAAAAAATAGACAAGGCGAAAACCTTCACTATTAAAAAACGATGTTATTCAAAGATTTAAATACAAACAATATGTGTTATCTACATACAGATCTCAAGTAAATAACTGAAGTAGAAGTTTGATGAAAGATCGCAAAACTAAACTTAGCCTAGCTTCTCATATTTACTAATCGCATTTCATGGTAACTCAGGCCCATTTAAAAAAATATAAGTTCAATCAAAAAATGTTTTACAGGAGGAAAAAATGTTGATTTGAAGGAATGAAAAGTTTAGAAAACTTGAATCTGTGAAACCTAAAATGCAGTATTTTACATACATTTCTTTATAGGAAAATATTTTTCTTGAAATATTTAAAAAACTCTAATGTATAAATAATTTTTCTAAACAAGTTAAGATAAACCTAGCTAATCATTACAAAAATACCATAAAGAATGTTTTAAAACTACCGGTACAAACTTTAAGGGAAGGTAGGATCACAAAATTAATCCTCCTAGTGGTTGTCTCAACGAGATATTTCGTCATTGGCTAAGCTGACCAGATCTTGATGGACGAAATATCTCGTCATTAGAAGTATACTGGCCAGATCTTGATTTCGTCATCATAAAAAGATTGACAATATCTTGACGAGATATCTCGTCATTAGTAGCATTGGTGAGATCTCGATGGACGAGATATGTCGTCATTACAAATAACTAACCAGATCTTTATATCCATCATAAAAAATCGGACACATCTTGTTGACGAGATACATCGTCATTAGCAAAACTGACCGGAAATTGACGGACGAGGTAACTCATCATTACAAAAAGAAACTGACCCGATCTTGATCTCGTCAGCATAAAAAATCGGCAACATCTTGACGAGTTATATCTCATCGTTACCAAAATTCCTCAGATCTTGATTGACGGGATACCTCGTAGAAACCATTAATAGGGTTAAACCAGGTTAGGGTACAGTAAGGTGAAGAAATAGAAGATAGCAGGTATGTGAAAAGCATATTTGCTAGCCCCAATTATGAAATTTGACAGTATCTTTTCAACATTCTGGTATTATGTTTCGCTCTCACACTAAGTCTAGTAGCGAATCACCAAACATACAAAATGTTTCCGCATAGGTCTCTCGCGGTACCGTTCACGATACAATCCTCCGTAACCTTCCCCATATGCAGCCATCTCAGCATTAACGAAGATACGTTACCCGTAAGACATCAGCATCTGAAATGACAAACCGGTTAAGGTGTACGTATACACTAGAAGATATTTTTAACATTTTTTCTTTAAAAATCGTTTTTTTACAATAAGTCATTTGTGTGCTTAATATTTTTATGGTGTGAAAAATTCAGATTAAGCTAATCATTAATTATCTAATTTAGATATAATTAGATAATTAATTTTACCAAGGAAGCATAAAAAAATCAAGATTTTTTCAGGAATTTTAACAATTAAAAATCAACTAAAAATTCATTTCTCAACTACTAACTCAAACTGAGAGTCAAAACATCCACTCTATTATAGAGATTGCGATACAAAATAATTACAATAGATCGATTCATTGTTGTTATCACTGTTTGAACGAAGAATTTTAAAGTTTTGGAAAGATGTTAGTACATGGTGGCAGTACCTAAGGAAAAAATCGGGTAACTAGAAAACTATTTTGAATATTTACAAGGTCTTGAGTATCGTTAGAAAGTATAACAAGTTGGAAAATATATTGAAGCAATAAAAAATATCGATATTATCTTCGATTTTCGTGATTTCTAGTGTTTGACTAACACATCTTTCTATAGAATCCATGGATTATTTTAACATTTAGAAAGATGCTATTAGTCTTTTCTTCGAATCGTCACTAATGCAAATCTGACCAAATATTTCTTAAATATTTCTTTAGCACGTTTCTATTGATAACCATTCTGTAGAATTGAATTCTTTGGAAATATTCTATTAGTCGTTTCCTTGGAATAGAATTCAAGTGGTTTCGACGAGATATCTCGTCCATCAAGATCTGACCAATTGTGCTAATGACGATATATCTCGTTATCAAGATAGTTACGATTTCTAACAAAAATGATACTAGGGTAATGTGATACAAGTAATATAGAAGTTTAAGTGGGAAAGTTGAATAGAATCCCGAAATTTGCTATCACCATCAAAAGAACCTGCCGCTATCTATTTATTTAGCGCATAAAATTGTCCACCGCTTCGAAAAAATATACGTGATATGATTTCATGTCATTTTTTCGTGAATGAATTTTTTATATATAAAGATTAGATTGAATCTCGGAAAAATATTTTTTGTCGTCTCGATGCTTATTTTCCAAGATTACTTTCCCTGTAGAAGCAATACGTTACTCCTCACGTGTGTGGTAAAAAATACGTTTTCGAGTTTTTTGGTTATTTTGGTGCTTCTCTGCTCGAACCAAAACTTTTCCCGTATTTTAATCCTTAGAAGCTCTGTGTTGCGAGTGTATGTGTTCGATATTTTTGACTTCGTCTGGGAGGTGTTCCTCCCCTATATTGCCCCTATCCTCTTTTGTGATTAATGATGCAAATGATTTTTTTAACTTGACACTCGAACTTAATGGAAACCCGAAGTTCGTATAACTTTTGCTCGAAGCGGACTTTTTCTGTTGGAGTTCTTTGGAAAATGTTTAGTTTCGATTTACGAGTCTTGTTTTCTTTGACTTTTCAACTACTCTTCTTTTGTACTTTTCTGAGGCCTTTTTGCTTTGTTTACTAGCTACCGTTGAAGATTCCCGGCGAGATCGGAAGGAAAGCCAATAATACATTTGTTCATCCAAGCCATTCCGTAATTCCGAGGTGTGAGAAGTCAGTTTTGTATCACAAAATTATTTTTGCTTGGAGAAAGCATTCCTACATGGAATGTATTGAGACCTATGTGTAGATATGAATTTTATGAGAAAAAAAAGCAATGCATGCAAATAAGCACTTAATGTGTACGTATACACTAGAAGTTTTTTAAATTTTGACTTTAAAAATAAAATTTTCTTACAATATGTCATTGGTATATACTTAAACTCATTTCATTGCGAAAAAGTCAGATTAAGCTAATCATTAATTATCCAATTTAGATATAACTAGCTAATTAGCATGCTTTTTGAACAGTGATATTTCAAATTATAATGTGTTCAGAAAGACAATTCCTGTTGGAAATTATTCCTAATATTATTCTTAATGTTTTGACCCTCAACCAAGTTCCTAGAAGGAATAGGTTGTTTACAACTTTTTTCTCCAAGAAAGTTTAAAAAATCAAGATTTTTTCAGGAATTTTAACATTTAAAAATCAACTAAAAATTCATTTCTTAACTAATAACTTTGACTGAAAATCAAAACATCCACTGTGTTATATAGATTTAATGATACAAAAATAATTATAATAGATCGATTCATCGTTGTTATCATTGTTTGAACGAAGCATCCTATTGCAAAAACAGTTCTTCGGAAATTGAGTTGAAAGTTTTGGAAACATGTTTGTACATGCTGACAATACCTAACAAAAACCCTTGCAACCAGAAAACTCTATCGAATATTTACAAGATCTTGGTAGCATTTGCAAGCTAAGGAGTTGAAAAATATTTTGAATTAATAAAAAAATATTGATGTTCTGAACGATTTTCGTGATTTCTAGTCCTTACCTTAACCCTCCTCGGCTTATGAAATGACTTATGAAATCATATCACGTATACTTTTTCCAAGCGGTGGACAATTTTATGCGCTATATAGATAGAGCAACGTTCTTTTGATGGTGATAGCTAACAAATTTTAGGATTCTATTCAAACTTACCCACTGAAATTTCTATATTACTGTGTGTGTGTATCACATTACTTCAATAGCATTTTTATTATATTTTATTGTTCGTGGTATCGTGGGAAGTTACAGTTCGCTTTGGTACTGGAGAAGCGTATTGAAAATTAAAATATTGAAATAGTACTATAGAGGATAGTACTATAGGCGTGATACTTCAAATATTAAAATAGTACTATAGGATTCGAAGTTTCTGTGATAAGAAGTCTAGTACGAAACGAGACAGACAGCACCGAAGCATTATAAAAACCAAGGGATTAGTTAACCTTCCTCGTGGTTGCCTTGACGAGATATTTCGTCATTAGCAAAACTGACCAGATCTTGATGACTGAGATGTCACGTCATTAGCAAAACTGCCAGATCTTGATGACTGAGATGTCACGTCATTAGCAAAACTGCCAGATCTTGATGACTGAGATGTCACGTCATTAGCAAAACTGCCAGATCTTGATGACTGAGATGTCTCGTCATTTGAAGAAAGCTGACCAGATCTTGATCTCGTCTTCTTAAAAAAATAGGTAGTATTTTGATGGCGAGATATCTTGTCATTAGCAAAGTTGATCAAATCTTGATGGACGAGATATCTCGTCGAACCAGTGGGAGGTTTAAGTTTATGCAAACATGTTTTTTGGTATAACTCTGGTAATATAAGTATAATATACGATGACTGAACTGTACGTTGGCACTCACTTAAACTTATTTAATCCAAACAATTCCTTAATTCCTTGGTGTGAGAAGTCTTTTTGTATCAAAATTATTATTGCTTGGAGAAAATATTCAAGCATGCAAAGAGGTATTGAAACCTATGCGCTGATATGAGTTTATGAGGAAAAACACATCGATTCCAATAAGCACTCAAGTTTATGCACACATGTTTTTTTGGTATATCTCCGTGGAGATAATATAGAAGGAGGTAAATGAACTTGAGCACTAACTTAATCTTATTTTGGTCCTAACAATTCCTTAATGCCTTAGTGTGAGAAGTCAGTTTTATGTTGCATAAAATGTTATTCTTTGGAAAAACTATTTATGTACGAAAATGTTAATTTAATATGGAGAATATGGATTTTATGAGGAGAAAGAAACATGCATGAAAATTAAGCACTTAAGTTTAGACTCGCGTGTTTTTTACACGTTTTCCTTTTTCTTTCAATACGTGAAAGAAGAATATAGAAGTACATAGAACAAAGTTCGGAAGTACTTGATAGCACAGTTTCGTCAGAACATAATCCCCCAAAAAATGTATTTTAGTGACAAAAAGAAATTCCCCTTAAAGAGAACTGGAATTCAGATGAAAATTTTAAACTTTCGTAAAATATTTATTTTTCAGTTGAGTATTTTCAAAATTAAATCGGCTAATTGTGTATGGATTGAACTATTTAATCTATCGAATCTGCTGAAGTATGCTTATAAACCTGCGGGACAACAATTGTGTAGTAAATAATATTTAACATTACTTAGAATTAAAACTGAAATTACCATTCAAGGCAAACTCAAGTAATTATCTACATGGGAATATACCATTCTTATTCGTATTTGTAAATGAGTTAATCGTGTATTAAACATAAAATATTTAATATTTTCTCTCGTAGAGAAATAGCGTTACACGATAATGACACCGAAACGGCCGAAAAACCGAAAACTTTCCAGCTATTCGTACTTGACTAATAACCCAAACTATTTTGCAATGAACTAAATGGTACTTCCTGCACAAGAGTACTTACAGCGGGTGAAAAACGAGATTATTAGCAACAAAAGTAACCTCCTACAACATATGTGGTGCATCTAATACAAAAAATATCATCATAACTCAAAACAAAATAGAATCACCCTGATGATTTTGGCATCTATCCAAAGTTCGCCACCCTGAGCATTTGGTAAGCGATTCTTTGATTGAAGGTGGATAGAGGACTAAATATTTAAGTATATTTCAATTTCTTTTCGGTCCGAAATTGGTTAATTTGAAGTGAATATAAGTGATTAAAGATGGTTAGAGGACTAAATATTTATGTATATTTCACTTTTTTCGGTCTCAAAATGTTTGATTTAAAGTGAATATGTGATTAAAGATGGGTAGATGACTAAATATTTATGTATATTTCGACTATTTTCCATCCGAAAATGTATGATTTGAAGTGAATATAAGTGATTAAAGATGGATAGAGAACTAAATATGTATATACATTTAAAAAATTTCAGTCCAAGCTTGTTTGATTGGAACTGAATATGTTTTATATAGCTTTGCATTGATTTAACCCTCCAAGTGGTTAAAAAGAGATATCAAGAATGATGATTGATTTCCGAATGATGAAGATATTGCTGATAGCCCGGTTGGAAGAGTAAAGGATTGGCAACCGGAGGGTTTCGAGTTCGAATCCAACCAAAGACCGTCGTGTACATTGTGCCGCTTGTACACGTTAAATCTGTCGTGACGTCAAATGTCCTCACGTAGGCGTGGCTTGGAAATTTGGAGAGGGGGAGCCAGCTCAGGTGTTGCCCCGTTATCTGACCGTGGTTCAAAATTACGTGGTGTTGTCCTTATCTTTCCCTTAAGATTGATCCCGAACCATCGCCAATAGCCCATTTTGTTGCTCCAGTGCCGACGTTAATTAAAATACCTACCAGCCAGAGTACACGAGTACCGAGTTCAAGTTCGAAACCATGGTTTCCAGTTTCTAAGTAATGCTACGTTCGTGGCTTATTTGTATTCCATGATAACTTACTCTACGCTAATTATAAACCGAGCACTGTTTGGGTTTGATTTATAACGCCGAAGGGATATGCAACACATCAAGTTTGATGAATCCATAACGATGAAGTGAATTACATAGACATTCATCTCAGCCACTTTAATATTAGTTAGAAGGGTACATTATTGTGCATAGACGGACCTTACCATTCGTCAATCATGAAATGATTAAGCACCACGCACTTCGTTGTTGCTATGTTAAACTACCCAATGTGAAGAAATACTCTTTCATATTCATTGCCTAACTTCGCAAGTGGGCCGCGGTAGCCCAGTGGAAGAGCAGCGGATTAGCAACCGGAGGGTTGCGAGTTCGAAACTCGTTCCAGCAAAAGAGCGTCGTGTACACGGGGGCTGGTACGTGTTAAATCTGTCGTGGCCTCAAATGTCCTCACGTTGGCGTGGTGTGGAAATTTGGAGATTTAGGTGCCAGTTCAGCTGTTGACCTCGTCATCTGACCGTGGTTCAAAATTACATGGTGTTGTCCGTGGATCTTTCACTTTGGGATTGATCCCGGACCGTCACTAATAGCCTGTTGTGTTGCTCCAGGGTGATGTTAATTAAAATACCTACCTAGGATGTAATCTTTGGAACGATTCGAAAGTTTCAATTTGATTTTCCCTTTTCTTTAACCCTTCTGGTGGTTGTCTCGACGAGATATCTCGTCTTTTGCGAAACTGGCAATGTGTATCACATGAGAGCATTTGGATAGCGGAAGGGAAATTTTAACTTTTAGCCTGGTTTGTTTATTTACACTGAAAATCCCTCTTGGCTTTCATTTTAACCCTCTGAAGGTTCACACGCATAATTCCACCAGCAACCTGCAGTCTTTCCTGTCTGACTTCTAACCAGTCATGACTTCCTTGACTAATACAATCTTTTCAAATGATTCTAAGAGAACCAATATAATTTTCCAAATGGTGGTATTCCAAGATAAATAGGTAGATGGTTAAATTAACGTCACACTGGAGCATGACAACATCCTATTGGTGACAGTTCGGGATCAGTCCCGAAAGGAAAGATCCAAGAGCAACACTTTGTAATTTTGAACTACGGTCAGATGACGAGGTCACACCTGAGCTTGCATCCCACTCTCCAAACTTCCACACTATTCCAACATGATCTATTTCAAGGAGGTAGGTAGTTAATTAAGTCGCAATGGAGCAACACAACGGGCTATAGGCGACTGTCCGGGATCAATCCCGAAGGGAATGATCAAGAACAGCACCTCATAATTTTGCAACATGGTCAGACGAGATCACATCTGAGCTGTCACCACCTCTCTAAACTCCCACACCCCAAAAACGTGAGGACATTTGAAGCCACTGTAGATTTAACGTTCACCAGCTCCATGTACACGACGATCTTTGGTTAGATCAAGTTTTAAACTCGCAACCCTCCGGTTGCTATCCGCTACTCTTCCAAATTGGCTACCGCTATCCTATTCCAAAGAAATGGGCAATAGAAGATTTTGAAAGAATTCTGTTCAAAGGAAGGTAGTTATTTTGTGGAGGTTATTTAGTTACGTTTGTTGTGGAGGAAAAACAACATTACACAATTAGCAGAAATCTGACGCTCAGAGCGTTAAATGTCATCAACACGTATCCTCTTTACCAAATTGCGCAATTTTCTGGAGCACGTATCCATTATATTGCCACTAATTTTGGGAAATGACTTCATATGAAATCTGTGTGGAAATCATAATTGAGGAATAATAATAAAACCGGTTTATGCAATATTCGTGCCATGAAACTTCATTAGTGTCCGCTAATTATTCATTACCCCCTTCTGCTTATCAGAATGTAACAAGTGATGAGGTGTCGTGGTGACATAATCAATTAAATCAAATCAAATCATATCCCTTCAACGACAAGAATGTTCATGTCAGGTGTCAGTAGCTGCAGCCTCACGTTATCCCTTATCTTAAATTCCGCAATTAATCGCCATTCTTATTGCAATAGGTTTAACCAATTCAGTGCAAATTTGAATTGAATTTATTTCTCTCTTTCAAAAATTTGTATTTGTTTAGTTATATCAAATATGCACGATTTAGAAGTTTAATTTTTTCGAATTGTTCAAATATAATATACATACCTACTACTCAACACTAGATAATTAGAATTGAAAAATGGTACATACTCCATATCTAATACTTAACTACACTAGATAATTTGAGTTGATAATTGGTCCGGATTGAGTATCTAATACATAGCATCGCTAGATAATTGGAGTTGGCAATTGTTACATGCTATCGTATCTAATAGTCAACAACACTAGATAATTCAAATTGGCGAACGTTACATACCCTGTATCTAATATTTAACCACTCTAGATAATTTGAGTTGACAATTGGTACGGAATGCGTATCTAATATATAACACCGCTAGATAATTCGAGTTGACAGCTTTTTACTACGTATCTTAAACACTAGATAATTCGAGTTGACGATTGTTACATACTGAGTATCTAATACTTAACACTTGATAATACGGGTTGAAAATTATTACATACTGCTTATCTAATACTCAATAATAGATAATTTGAGTTGACAGTTGTTGCATAATGCGTATGTAATACCTAGCACTAGAAAATTTGAGTTGACGACAAGGCTTCGCACTGCATATCTAATACTCAATAATACTAGATAATTCGAGTTGACGAATATTACATATCGCGTATCTAGTTATTAACAAACTAGATCATTTGAGTTGATAATTGATATGCACTGCTTATCTAATACTTAGAAACTCTAGACAATTCGAATTGACAATTGCTACATACTGCCGTGTCTAATATATTCAATAACACTAGATAATTCAAGTTGCCAATTATTACATACTGCGTATGTAATACTCAACAATGCTAGATAATTTGAGTTGACGGTTTTTAATACTGCCTATCTAATACTCAACAACACTGTATAATTCTAGTCAAAAATTGTTACATAATGCTTATGTAGTACTTAACATTAGACAATTTGAGTTGACAATGATTCCGCACTGCGTATCTAATACTCACTAACACTAGATAATTCGAGTTAAATGTTGCATAACCGCGTATCTAATTCTTAACAAAACTAGATAATTTGAGTTGATAATTGATACGCACTGCTTATCTAATGCTTAGCAATTCTAGACATTTCGAGTTGACAATTGCTACATACTGTCATATCTAATACACTCAACAACACTAGATAATTTGAGTAGACGTCTGTCACGTACCGAGTATAAAATATTTAGCAACAATATGTAATTCAAGTTGACAGTTGTTGCATACTGCGTATCTATTATTTAATACTAGTTAACCGACTGATTAACAGTCAATGTATAACGAGTAATTTTTTGAGCAACATAGCTGGTTTAATCCTTGTATAATTTTGCGTTGACTTTCCATAAATTCAAACGATCGCCATCCAATAGTTGTTTTATCTAAGTTCAACAGGGCCATGTAGCCAGTTGGTATGCATTGATTACCAAACTGAGAGTTGCAAGTTCGAGACTCGGCCCAACCAAAGACTGTCGTTAACGCGAGGGCTGGTGCTCTTTAAATCTGTCGTGGCCTCAAATGACCTCACTTTGGTGTAGTGTTGGAGTTTGAAAAGGCAGTGTGAGCTCAGGTATTGACCTCGTCATCTGACAGTGATTCAAAACTACGAGGCGTTGTCCTTGATCTTTCCCTATGGGATTGATTAAGATCCCAGACCGTCACCAATATCCTGTTGTGTTGCTCCAGTGTGAAGTTAACTACCTACCTACCAAAGAATTCTATTCCAAGGAAAGGTCATGTATAATATTTCCAAAGGTTGAAGCAATCCATGGACTCTATGAAATTATAGGTATAGTTATTTAGCCATTAAGTGTGTTGTGGGGGTAAAAACAACACTACACTATTGGGGAATTTCGTGACTCTCAGAGAGTTGATTTAATGGGTGTAATCATATAAATTTCAAATTTATATTTATATATCAAATTTATATATATATCAAATTATTTCAAACACATAAATTATACACATATAAATATATCATATAAATTTCAAATTTATATGATATATTTATATGTGTATAATTTATGTGTTTGAAATAATTTTCTTTGGCGAAGTGCAGAAAGAAAAACACTAGAGCCACCTATATTTAGCCTGACAGAAAAGTCTTAGTTAATCCAATTTGAATTAATTATGCGAAAATCTGCGGATGAGAAAATTGCTGAGTTTCAATCTATGAGTTTTATTGATAATCGATCCAGTGCCATAAATAGTTGTTGGACGTCTATTTTTATATTTAATGTACACAGCATTCGCTTCTAAGAAGATTAACGTTCCGTCATTAAGTAAGATTAGGGGATAGCAAATGGTATTGAGGGATGGTTAGTAAATCTTACGTATCATATTTAAGAGCTTCGGGTCACGAAAGTTCTGGATTGTGTGCTTCTTTGCGAGATTTGTGTCTCCCATTTATAACATCCTGTGGAGAAGGGGACTTCTTTGTTTTATGGAGAACAAATATGTAAGCCTAATATACGCGTTGTTGCTTACTACAAATAATAACACGTTATGAAGTCTTTGATGGACAAATGCTTTGGAAACAATTTTTGTTGAAAGAGTTGATGAAAAATGATTATTAAAAATAAAAATGAATAAAACATTTTGGATAAGAGGTCTTTTTTTTCAAAGAATAATAAAAAAAATTTCGGATTTTTTTAAAAACTTTTTTATTAAAGGAATTAAAAAAATGAAAATTTTTAATAAGAAAAACGTTTTTTTTTTTAATAAAGGTTTTTGAAGAAACCTTTTAATGGGAAGAGATACCAACTTATATGAATGTATTTCGCACTTAAAAATATCTAGTTTTTATAATTTCTTATGTCTCATTTCCAATCTAGAACACTCCTAAACTTCAGAATATTAAAGGAGAGAATATTTATATACCCTTAGTAGCCTTATATACCTAGAACCTTTATATAACTAGCTTTGCCCATTCACAGGATGCTTAGATCTTAGCTCCATCTCTTTGCTATACAAATAAAAGTAAATAACTACGTAAAACATACAAATAATTACATTGAAAACTATCATTTTATAGCATCGATTAAAAAGTATGCAAAATGAAAAATATAGAGAAATGCTGAGCTTTTCTTTCCGTACTTATCAGAGAACAGATCGAAACTTAAACCTTTACACGACACTAAACTAAAGTAAAATAATTGGGGTTAGGTTATATCAGCACATATGAATGTATTCTACATATAACAAAATTTTGATTTCTGGAGTGTGTTTTTAAGGATTGGTTGATTTCTTTATTTCACCATTTAAAAAACTCCTATACTTCAGAATATTGAATGTGAGAATATTTATTTTCCGTAACAGCCGTAATTAGGCTAGAATATTTACACACAACTCTTAACACCCCAGACATGAGCACTTACTGAAAAATTTCTATTTACCTTATTTTAACCCTTTGAGGGATTTACCCACCTGATTCCACTTAGCAATATGGAATCTTCTCTGTATGACTTGTAATCAATTTTGACGTTATGTGATCAATAGAATCTTTGAAATGAATCTATTCGAAGACAGTGAGCAGTAGAATCATTACAAAAGATTCTACTCTAAGGAAATTAGCAAAACAATCATTCCAAAGTTTTCTATTAAAAGGAAAGAAGCAATAAAATCTTTCCCAATAATAGTATTCTGCGGAAAGGAGCAGTAAAATCTTTCCCAATGATAGTTTCTACGGAAAGGAGCAGTAAAATCTTTCCCAATTATAGTATTCTATGGAAAGGAGGAGTAAAATCTTTCCAAAGGATTATATTCTAGGAAAAGGAGCAATAAATCTTTCCAAATGATTCTATTAAAAGAAAAGGGTCAATGGAATATTCAAAGTATTCAAAATTCAGGGTATTTCAAAGGGATTTTAATTCAAGGAAAGGACCAATAGAATCTTTCTCAAAGGGTTGGCAGAATCCATAGATTCTAAAGCAAGATGTGGTTATGTTTTCAATAAAAACTGTGGATTGAAAGCAACACTACACTACTCGCAAATCTTGCACGATCGAAAAGTTAAGGTAAACTCGTAAATTGTGAGTAACTCAAATTTCGCAAAGTAACCGCGGCCCAAAAAATCCGAGGACAACACCACGTAATTTTGAACCAAGGTCAGATGACGAGATCACACACGAACTGGGACCCCACTCTCCAAACTTCCACACCATGCCAACGTGAGGGCATTTGAGGCCACGGCAGATTTAACGTGCACCAGACCCCTTTGTACACGACGGTCTTTGGTTCGATTCGAACTCGCAACTCTCAGGTTGCTAATCCGTTACTCTTCCAACCGGGCTACCATGACCCCATTACTCTGCAGTATTCAGTCAAATAATTTAGTTGGGAGATACACAACTGTATGCTTCACTCTTTTCATGTAGACTCTAAACGCATGCCCGAAGATTTCGAGCGTGGCCTTTCATTAACATGGAATTAGGGTTAATAGAGGAGAAAGCCTAAATCCCTTGACTACGAACATGGATGGTTTTAGGATCTCACTGTGACATATAACGGACTAGATCAATTTATCTGACGTTGCTCGGGTTTAGTTAAACGTCAATTGAAAGTGATCCAAAAAATCACTTTTCTGTCATAAAAAATGTAAATATAGAGAAAAAAATAAGCGAGGGCAAAATAATTTAAAAAATTGAGATTTTTATAGCTTCTACAATTTACTTTAGATCCATTTCACATACTATAGGTAAGACAAACCTACAAAAACTGATACTGAGATGACTATATACAAAAGTGGATTTTGAGTTTTGGAGTGATTGTGAATGCCCCTTAATTTTCTAAAAAATGATATACGTCGTATTAGTGCAGTCAGTTTTTTTCTTATCAATATTTTTTTATTTGTAAATAATTGTTTGAATTTGTTTTTAATTTGAGAAATTCCACCATTATTATGAAAGGCTGACAAATCATTGATACGATATCATGATTAGCGTATCAAGCAATTACACCTTATGCTTGAATATTCCATCCCGCATTTTACAACCAGGTTACATAAACGATATGATACTGAGCGATTTTCAGCGCAACTGACCCATCTGCGATTGCATCAAACTCTTAAGATTCTAAAAAATACTCCAAGGTCATCTAGAGAGGCGACTCCTGTAGATGTTAACTCTGACATCATCTGCACAGCCAGACCGGGAGAGAGCGCCCCTTAGCAATACTCAATGTTATTCCTATGTGATTTCGGATTGTTTTTAGCCCCTACGACAAATAGAAAGGGGGTTAATATGTATCCTACGTTACCCGCAGTGTTCTAAAGTATAAGTGTACCAAATTTGGTGTGGATTGGTCAAATGGTGTAGATTTGTATAGAGAACACAGACAAACAGACTTTGCTTTATATATGTAAATCTGCAGTAAGTCTAGGAAGACTCGAAGATCTGCATGAGCATCAATTTGATTCCATCAATAAAAACCTTCACTATATCACGCATTCGATGAAAGTGCCCAAATGGAAATTAAATTTTTTGGTAGGTAGGATAGGTAGTTATATAGGTCGTTGAATTAATGGAGCACTGGAGCAATACAATGGGCTAATGGCGACGGTCGGGGATCAATCCCGAAGGGAAAGATAGAGGACAACACCACATAAATTTGGACCACGTTCATATCACGTGGTCAACACCTAAGCAGGCCCACCACTCTCCAAATTTCTACACCACACCAACGGGAGGACGTTTGTGGCCACGACTGATTTAAAGTGCACCTGACTCCGCGTACACGAGTCTTTGGCTGGAGTTTCGAACTCGCAACTTTCCGGTTGCTAATTTTTTGGTGTGGACACACAAGGTGTACTGCTTTCTCGTCGGAACCGCACAATAGACGAATTATATTAATTCTTGCCTTAGAATAGAATCCTTTGGAATGATTTCATTGGTCTTATCCATGGAATAGAATTCTTTGGAACGATTCTATTGGCCCATTCAGTAGAACAGAATCATTTAGGAAGATTCAATTGGCCCATTCAGTAGAACAGAATCATGTAGGAAGATTCTATTGATCATTTTCTTACATTCAAATCCTCATGAAAATTCAGTTGCATTTTACCGTAGATGGTTGGTGGGTTTTGAGGTTTTAAGGCGCAAGGGCCATATTTGGCCATGCTACGCCAGTCACGACGTACAATTCACGTAATAGACATACACACAATTAAAAATTTACTGAGTTACATAAGAGAGAAATAACCCAGGGTGGAATACTCCTGACAGGAGTCGAACCTGCCCCGCTTACAACTCGAAGGTTGCTAGAGAAGTGGGCATACCCACTGAGCCACGACGGCCCCATTTTTCCTTAGAATAGAATCCCTTGGAAATATTCTATTGCTTATTTCCTTAGAATATATGGCCGCGGTAGCCCAGTTGGGAGAGCAATGGATTACGAGGGATACGAGTTCTAAACTCGGTACATCAAAGACAGTCGTGTACACGGGGGCTACTGCACATTAAAACCGTAATGGCTTCTAATTTCCTCATGTTGACGTGGTGTGTAAGTTTGGAGAGTGAGTTCCAGCTCAGGTGTTGCCTCGTCATCTGACCGTGGTTTAAAATTTCGTGGTGTTGTTCTTAGATCTTTCCCTTCGCGATTATTCCCGGACCGCCGTCAATAGCCCATTGTGTTGCTCCAGTACGACGTTAATTAACTACCAACCATAGAATATAATTATTTGGTACGATTATGTTTATCGAGTATGTCAAAAATGGTTAGAAGTCATGCAGGTAGTCTGCAGGTTCAAAGGTAGAAAGATGCGTGTGAACCACTTAGAGGTTTAAATGTGAACTCATCATGGACAAATGAAATAGAGAGGTATCGGTTCTCATAAAAAACTGCAAAATATTTTTAGACAAAGGTTCTTCCAAGAATTTGACACAAAGAGTTTAAGAAAGGCCGCTGCAAGGCAGGTATTTTAATTAACTTCGCACTGGGCGACACAACGGGCTATTGGTGATGGTCAGGGATGCAACTAGAAGGGAAAGATTGAGGAGAACACCACATAATTTTAAACCACGGTCCGATGATCAGTTCACACCTGAGCTGCAAAAACTGACCAGATCTTGATGGACCAAATATCTCGCCATTCTGAGAAAACTAACCAGACTGCAATCTAGTCGTCATAAAAAATCGACAATGTTTTGTTGTCGATATATCTCGTCATTAGCAAAATTGATCAGATTTTGATAGGACGAGATATCTCGCCGAAACCACTTAGATGGTTAATATAGGGTAATCCAAAGTGACACGAGGACACAACTGAACAAATTACTTGAACATGGTGGAATGCCAATGCACCCTTTCACTTGGATATTATTAGGTAGGTAGTTAATGAACGTCACACTGAAGCAACACAACGGGTTAATGGCGGCGGTCAAGGATCCATCCCGAAGGGAAAGATCGAGGACAACAGCACGTAATTTTGGATCACGGTCAGATGACGAGGCAACATCTGAGCTGGCACCCACTCTCCAAACTTCCACACCATGCCAACGTGAGGAGATCTGAGTCCACGATAGATTTAACTTGCACCATCCCTCTTTGCACACGACGGTCTTTGGTTGGATTCGAACTCGCAACCCTCCGGTTGCTAATCCGTTACTCTTCCAACAGTGCTACCGTGGCCCGGCGTTACAAAGAAAAGCGGCCAGTAATATCTCATGGGGTCCTACTTGTCCCACATGATGGGACAATACATGCCATTGACTGTTTTCCTATCAATGTCATTAAAAAGGACTTAAAAAGGACCCACCAGAGAATTTTGATGATCTAATTCAAAATTTTTCAGAATATGATCTAAAAAACCCTAATATTCTATCTTTAAATGAATCTGTTGAATCGCTGATTTCCCTATGTAAAACCAAAGCAAAATTCCAGGTTAGATCTGCTCCTTTTCAAGATAATTTAATCATCCACCTTCAAACTTTCACTGAAATCAGTCTTAACCTCGCTAAGAAAAATGAAGACCTAGAAGAACAATTAATAGAAAATGATAAACTTTGGAAAATTATACATGAGTATGAAGATAGATTGGCTGATTCGGATACAGATGAAAAAATCACCACTAACGAAAACGACCAGAAAAATATGACTGATACCCTTGAAAAAGAAATCTCCATCCTCAAAATAGAAATCTCTATATTAGAAGAGAAACTTATAAAGGTTAATAATGAATGGGATAAGACTTCGGAAGAAAAAGATCATAATATCCAATCCTTAAAAATACTAATCAAAGACTTAGAAATAGATAATACCTTTCACAGAGGTAAAACAGAAGAAAAGGAATCATCAACCAAACTAATTACTGAAACTTTTAAGACTATTTCAGAACAAACACATACACTGATAAAAGACTTAAAAGAAATACCTTCTATATCCAACTCCACTATACCTTCATACGCTGCTATTACAGCTAGACCCAATAAGAACCAATTTAATAATTCTAATATAAAAGTTCCTCTTCAAAACCATGTGGTCTTACTTAAACCGAAAAATGAAGAAGACGTTTCTAATAACAAACCAAAAATTCAATCTGCTCTAAAGAATTCAAATGTCAAAATTAAAAACATTAGAACTATTAACGGTGGAGGAGTTGCAATAGCGGTTGATTCCTCAGAACAAATGCTTGCACTTGAAAAAGAATTAGACAACAAAAAAAAACCATCACTAAAAACTTCAATGTAGCCAAACCTTCAAAAAGAAAACCAAGAATAATTTTATTAAATGTCGATAGTTCAATTTCATCAGAAGAAATATTCCCACTTTTGAAAAACAAAAATGAAATAATTGACAAGGGGGAAGATTTTCACATAAATCTTAAAATTCAGGCTCAAAGAGGAAACCATTGGATAATAACCATCAATCCCTTACTATATCTCCCAATAATAAATTCAAGACACCTCTATATTGGATTTCAACGTATTAAAGTTGAAGAATTTAAAAACATTAGACAATATACTGGGTGTGGCCAATTTGGCTACTCCAAAACAAAATGCCGCAATCCTAAAAAATGTCTTAACTGTGGAGCCGATCACGACACCACAAGTTGCAAAGCTAATAAAAGATGCATTAATTGCATCATATCCAATACCAACTTCAACACAAATCACAACGAGGGCCATGACTGCCGCGACAGGAAATGCCCCAATCTCACACGTCAACAAAATTTATTAGCAGCAAACACCGACTACGGTACGGAATAATATTCAAAATTTAAATTTTACAAATAAATACTATGATTTTACTTAAGCTCTAACCCGTTTTAAAATTTCTAACCTTAATGCCCTTTTCTCCGTTTTTTTAACCTAAAAATAGACTGCCTCTCTCTTGTATATACCCATTTCATCTGTATATTATCATTACTTTTATCATTCATTCATGTAATATATATTGAACTTTATCATGTAATTAATCATTTGTCACTTGGATGACATAATTCTCTAAATACTTATTTTGTAAAAACAATAATGTTATTATTTATAATGTACCTTACTGTTATATCGTCATCTGACCGTGGTTCAAAATTACGTGGTGTTGTCCTCGGACCTTTCCCTTTGGGATTGATCCCGGACCGTCACCAATAGCCCGTTGTGTTGCTCCAGTGTGACGTTAATTGAAAATACCAATACCAAAATACCTTACTGTTATACTTTTGAAAACTATGTTTAAGGCCCTGTTGGCCTACTCCTAAACCGTAAAATCAAAATTTTGAAAAAATAAACGGCGGTGCCTGACGGTGTTCGGGCCCGTACGTGCTCACAAGGAGGGGTGGGGATGTGCTTTCCCCATTCGTCGGGGTGGTTCTCTTTGGTCCTCTCTTCGTGCTGGTGCTGGAGGTCTCCTCTTCCCCCTCCTCCCATTAATTGCTCTAAACCGTTTCGGTGAGTAGGGAGGAGGAGGGTCTGTATCTGTATCAGTGTCATTGTGCGTAGTCAACGGAATATCATTTCGTTGTAGTCAACGGAATATCATTTCGTTCCTGTCTTTATGTGGTCTGCGCACATCCCTGACGAAATCCCAAGCAATCTAGCTGTGAAACTAATCTAAAGTCCTTCAAGAATTTCCAATATGTGTCCACCCTACTTTAATCAGACACGTTTTATATTCAATTAACTGAATTTACCTGGCGTTGCTTGGATTTAATTGGTTAAACTTCGATTGAAAGTGATCCAAAAAATCAATTTTCTGTCATAGAAAAGGCAAATATAGAGAACAAATAAGCGAGCGCAAAATAATTTTAAAAACTGAGATTTTTATAGCTTCTACAATTTACTTTAGATCCATTTCCCAAAGTGTAGGTAAGACAAACCTATAAAATCGGATACTGAGATGACTATATACAAAAGTTGATTTTGAGTTTTGGAGTGATTGTGAATGCCCTTTAAGTTCATTTTCTAAAAAAGTGACATATATCGTATTATTGCAGTCAGTTTTTTCTTATCATTATTTCTTTTGTAGTATCTTGCACCAGGAATGCGAATTTCGGAATTCCAACATCATTATGAAAGGCTGACAACGCATTGCATTTTATGCATGAAAATTTCATCCCGCATTTTACAGAGAGGATACGTAAATGATTTGATAATGAGCGATTTTTAGCGCAAACGCTCCTATCTACGATTGCACAATACTCTAAGATTCTAAAAAAACTCCAAAGTCATCTTGAGAGGCGACTTCTGTAGATGTTAACTCTGACGTCATCTGCACAGCCAGACCGTAAGAGAGCGCCCCTAGCAAGTACTCTGTCCAGGATGATGGAACGTTACACCCCTCTGCACACCCAAGACAAATAGAACGGAGGTTAACGGGGGTCCCTTCGAGATTGTGCATGCCAACAAATTAGGATATGAAGTGCGGAAAGTAGAGTCTAAGAAGGGTGTACTCAATCTCTACTTCATGGGGTATAGATGTCTTTAGAAGTTGTAAGTGTACGAAGAACATTGCCACTATTCGCACAAGTAAACTACCCATATAGGAATACGTATTTTTTCGTACATGTAGATGTAGGATATTTAAAAAATTTGCTAAGGAATTTAAAAAGATACTTACACCTGCATTTACTAGGAGGAAATGTCCCCCAGAAAGTTTTTATAACCAAATCTTATTCTATTATATTTGAATTGTATAAATACTATAAAGCGTATTCATTTTATACTGGCGAAATCTAAACGAAACTTAACCCTTTGAGGAGTTCACACGTCTGCAGTCTTCCCTGTATAATTTTGCAACAGTTTTGATCTTCACGAACAATAGAATCTTTCCAAACGATTCCATTCTGAGGAAATGGGCAGTAAAATATTTCCACAGGAATCTATTCTAAAGAAAGGACCAGTAGAATCTTTCCAAAGAATTCGATTATAAGGAAAGGACCAATATAATCTTTCCAACTAATTCTATTCTAAGAAAAGAACCAATAGAATCTTTCCAAATGATTTTGTTCTAAATAAAGGAGCAATAGAATCTTTCCAAATGATTCTATCTAAGGAAAGGAGCAATAGAACGTTTCCAGAAGATTCTATTCCAAGGAAAGGACAATAGAATCGTTCCAAAGGCTGAAAATAGCCATGGATTCCTTAGAAAGATATGGTTATTTAATCATTAGATGAATTATGGTGTAAGAGAAGCATTACACTATTACTTTCAAATTTCGCGACGTTCAGAGATTAAAATGTTTAATAGTTAGATATTCTATTGATATAATTCTTATACATCAACATATTTAATAGATTGTATTTAAATTCGCATTGTAATAGTTCCGTCGTATTTAAATAATTTAATAACCGAAGAGTTTTATCTAGCAATTCAATAGATGACATTGTTTGAATTTCAACAGTCCTTATATATATATATATATATATATATATATATATATATATATATATATATATATATATATATATATATATATATATATGGGAGTAATATGAGCAAATGTTTGCTATAGTTACAGAAACTATGACTACAAACATTCAGTCATGTTTGCATTCGTTTCAAACTCAGACTTCAAGATCACGTGAACAGTTTAATTACTGTCATACAATATCTGTACTTCAACAAAACTATATTTCTACACTAAGATTTAGTACAATAGTAAATAAGTAATCATTATACTAAATAGTTTACACATTGAAGTTTAAAATAAGAAAACATGTCTCAATTTTGATACTATATAATAAAAGAAAATATTAAATCAATTAAAACTCAACTCTAAAAAGCCATACAGATGTAACGCCATTTTTAATACTCTAGGCTTCTTATGAAGTTTTGAAATTTACTTATCAACTTAAGGGAATTTCAAAGCCTTCTTTATTGGGTTAGTTGTTTAATAAAAATAAATTTCCTGTCTCATTCAGTTCTCTTATCTTATTTTATACTCAAACCCATTGATAAATTCAAGAGACAGAATTATATGAATGAACGCATTTACTAAAATTAAAGTATACCATCTTGGATGAAAGTTTTCTTTTTATGGATAATTGAAAACGAAGCGTGCGTGATGACATTAATGTTTTTCATTTATACTTTAATAATATGTCAAGTTCATTAATTATTTTAATTATTAAAGGAATTCTCCTTGATAATTTGCTGCCCATTCATTTTACGAGTTCATGTCTTTTGACCCTGATTTTGAGCTCATTTGCCAGAAAAATTGATTAATCTGCATTCTCCTTCGTGCTTATAGCAAAATTTCGGCAACGAAGCTTGAGTTTTAACCCTCCAAAACGTTTGAATGGCCGTGGTAGCCTGGTTGGAAGAATAACGGATTAGCAATCGGAGAGTTGCGAGTTCGAAATTCGGTCCAACCAAAGACCGTCGTTATACGGGGGTTGGTGCACGTTAAACCTGTAATGGCCTCAAATATCCTCAAGTTGGCGTGGTGTGAAAGTTTGGAGAGGGGTGTGCCAGCTCAGGTGTTGATTTCGCCATCTGACAGTGGTTCAAAATTTCG
Organism: Meta bourneti; assembly: GCA_933210815.1. NCBI lineage: Eukaryota > Metazoa > Arthropoda > Arachnida > Araneae > Tetragnathidae > Meta > Meta bourneti. The sequence goes on along the minus strand of OW119934.1, from coordinate 79,064,294 downwards.
TTGTGCTGTCCTAGGATCTTTCCCTTGTGGATTGATCCCGGACCGTTGAGTTGCTGGAGTGCGACGCTAATTAATTACCATACCATACCAAAATGTTTGGACGAGAAATTTCCTCCATCAAGTTTGGACCAATTTTGCTAATGACGAGATATCTCCTCCATCAAGATTTGGTCAGTTTTGTTAGTAAACATGACCTCGTCGAGACAACCACCAGGAGTGTTATTCTAATTCGTGATGTCGAATCAATTATCTGGCCAAATATGGCCCTTGTGCCATAAAACCCCAAAACCAACCAAGCAATCAATTATCATATATCGATTCAGACTTCATTCTTTGGAATATTTTACTGGCGAAGTGCTGAAATCGGATTCGAAAAACAAGTCAACTAACACCACATTCAACAAACACGTATCACCACAAAAACTACGCATCTCATATTTTGATAGAAATTTAGTCTTATCTGAGTGCTCAATTTTTATCTAGAAAAAACGGTTGTATTAAGCGTCTAAATTCAAAAGAACCCTACCTCAGAAAACCCTACTTAATTTAATAATAAGGAATCTCATTTGTCAAAGCATATTTTAGGTTTGGGAATTAAGGCCTGTAAAAGAAGAAAATTTTCAAATTTCCTTTCAAAAGTGGTGTTGTAAGAATGTATCTTTTAAGATATTCGTTTAATGAAAACCACGCACCGGAATCATTTTTCTGTTCTAAAATAACATTTCCCGCTATCCAAAATGAATTATGAGAGCGAAATCGCTTTTAAATTGATTCTGCTCGGAAGTAACATTCTCCGTTCTTTTAGCGATATATCCCACCACCGGCGAGAGGGAATCCACCGCTTACTGTCACTATCGGAAGTGCTGTAATTCGTTGCTTATTGTTTTTGCTTCGGGTTATCAAAATTTTATCATTGAGGTAAAGCTATCTTTGCTCATAACTTTCCGCAGAAGTAGTGAAAAATTCATAAGGGCGATTGTTTTATTGAAAATGTGATTTAGTACATTAAGGCGAGAAGAAACAATATTCTTGTTTTTTAAGTTCCATGTTCATGGAGAATGTTTCACTGGTATTGTAACTTTTTGAAAACGTTATTTTATTATTTCTTTCGTATTAGCGTTTATTGAGTGATTTTTAAGCCGTAAGACTTTCTAACGGTTCAAATCAATGCTCAAATCAATTTTCAAATCAATGCTCTGAAATCTACGCTGATTACGAGATTGATTCATCAATGAACCCATCGGAGGCTTCTACATACCAATGACATGAAATGTACCTTTCATGCATTGTGATCGAATAGCGCAGGACGCAATCCCGTGCTCAATTGGTGCTCCAACCTGAAGGAATGAATATTTATCAGGTACTACCTCACTGACTCGCATGCGAGTAGCTCATTCCAAAACCGTGTGGATTAGTTGGTTTATCTTACGAGCATAGACGTGCCATAAGGTAAAGCTGAACCCCTCTGGTGGTTGTCGCGATCAGGTATCTCGCCATAATCAAAACTGCCTAGTTTTTGATGGACGAGATATCTCGTCATTAGAAGAAAACTGACCAGATCTTCATCTCCCTCCATCGAAAAATTGGCGAGATCTATGACGAGATATTTCGACCTTAGAAGAAAACTGATCGTATTTTCATCTCATCCTCATCGAAAAATTGGCAAGATCTTGTTGACGAGATATATCGTCATTAAAAGAAAACTCTAACTAGATCTTCCTCTCTTCATCATCGAAAAATTGGAAAGATCTTGATATGTGTGATACGAGATATCTCATTATTTGAAGAAAACTGGCCAGATCTTCATCTCCCCACCATCGAAAAATTGACAAGATTTATGACGAGATATTTCGGCCTTAGAAGAAAACTCTAACCAGATCTTCATCTCTTCCTCATCAAAAAATTGGCAAGATCTTGATGACGAGATATCACGTTATGTGAATACTGATCAGATCTTCATCTCATCATAAAAAAATTGGCCAAATCTTGATGACGAGATATCTCGTCATCAGCAAAACTGGTCAGATCTTGATGGACGAGATATCTCGTCGAAACCACTTGGAAGGCTAACAAAGAACTAAATGCAATAAAATATAGGCAAAAACGATTTCATGACGAAAGTAAGATTTGATTGAGAATGCAAAAATGATCTGTTTATTGTGTTTTAAGCTTGTGAATTTATTCTTAATAAAAATTAATGAGTATTTATCAGATACACAATCGCATCAACTCGAAGTAACTGGTTCATTCCATAACCTTATAGATTTGTTGATTTATAAACAGAACTTAGGAGTACTTCGTAAAGTCTAACCCTACTGGGGGTTGTCTTGACGATGTATGTCACCATTAGCAAACTTGGTCAGATCTTGATGGACGAGATATCTCGTCGAAACTTCTTGCAGGGTTAACAAAGCGCATCAAACGAAACGCAATATAGGTGAAAAAAGATTTGGTGACGAAAGATTTCATTGATTATATAGAAATCATATGCTTAATTGCTTATTTATTTTAAACTTGTGAATTGTCGTAGAAGGTGCTTTAACGAATGGTGACTCTGACTGCTTCATCTTGCATGAAAATAATCGAGTCAAAACATTGTCGTTGCGGCAATTGACACCAATTGGCCCAATTGAGCCAACAGCGCCAAATTTCCGTTCATCGGCGACTTTTGATACTTTACGCGGAATACATCTCCCTGTTTTAAAATAATCAATACCCAATTTGGTTTATTCGATTCAGCTACAGATGCCACCAAAGAATGAAATTAATTTCATGACCACCTGCATTTCTACATTAAGCTTCAAAATTAAACATGAAAAAGTAAATGAGACACATAATTTGTCAAATCACCACAAATCTCAGACATATTATGAGTCATTTATTCATGTAAACATTTTGAATGATACATAAAGGGGTTAAATTTTGTTCAATACTCAACATTTTACCAACCAAAGAGAAAACATAAAAGTATAGTGAACAATGGTAACCTTTTTATGTGTACAGGATCATGCGACCAAAACTACTAATAACGAGACCCTTAGACTGCTTTCGTTTGCTGGGTGAAATCTAACATTCATCGTATGATTGGTGCACGGAACGGGAAAAGACGCCCATCCATTGATTCCTCATCTGATTGGTAAACTGATTGATCATCTGATAGTAGTAGATTGGCGATTTCACCAATTTTGTCAACACTAGATAGAAATGCGTTTTCACACCCCTACTCTGCCATAAGATGTATCGCCAAGCGAGGTGATAAAATACCAAATCAGACAACCAAGTTCATTTTTAACAGAGCAGTCACGTGACTACTAGTCGACATGTTGGTCAAACGTTTTGAAGCTCCTCTCAATAGCAATGCTCAGTCTACTTGTCTATGGTCCCACACGAATCATCAAAACTTTCTCCTGCATAGTCGCCATTTTGTAAATGTAGCTCATGCTACCACCTGGTGGCTGCAAGCTCGAATTTTGAAATTTAAAATATCCTCTTTCGTTACGTGATTAGTACGAACAAGCACGATGCATTGCTAGGAAAGTATAGGATTTCAAACCCGATGAATCATTTGTAATAATTATGTATTACTTACGCAGCGGTTTCTCACTTAAAATTTCCCTAGCAACGAATAAAATCTAATATGACCGAGATTCCGTTGCCACAGTGAGTTAAAGTAGTTGAATATTCCCGGCGAAACAAATTAAGCGAAAAATTGTTAGAGTTGTCGACTGCGTTTTATGAAATACCGCTTATTTACTCAAATCGAAACTGAATTGTCCACTTCTCGAACATTAAATACGTATAACATAATAAAAATCGATTCACATTGAAAGCGTGTCGAAAAATCGTTTATTGTGATGCAAATATAGGAAATATTGATTTCACCAACTGTTTGATGTTATACTTAAGTAAAGAAAACAATAAAAATTTGAATATTCCCGAAAAATTTATTTGTGAATAATGGGGGTTAATGAAATTTTCATTATGACCAATATTACGCTTTAAAGCTAGAACGGAACAAAATTCGGGATTTTCTTTTAACCCTCTCAGAAGTTCACACGAATATATCCGTTCTTCAACCTACAGTCTTCCCTGAAAAACCTATTTTTTACCTTCTTGACCAGTATAATCATTTCCTAGGATTTTTTTCAACCAATAGATCTGGTTATTTCTCTGGTGCAAAACCCTGTTATAAACTACCGCAAGTTCTGGGCTAGGGACAATGTTTTATGCCTACTTGGATCATCATTCCCCTTGGAATTATAGGTCAGATTTGTCTCGGCGAGGTATCTCGTCTCATTAGCAAAACTGACCAGATTTAGAGGGACGAGATATCTCGCTCTGTAGAAAATTGGCCAGATATTGGAACTCGTCGTAACACTTGAAGAGTTATATAGAGTTTATCGTCGTTTTGGTGACATTTGGCATTTAATCTAATTGGAATTTACCCGATCAACTGGTGTTACCCCAATAGACATGAAATATAAGTATACTCAGTATTGCTATTGAGAGGAACTTCAAAAAGTATTTCCAACATGTCGACTACTCTGACGTGACTGCTCTGTGAAAAATTGACTGGGTTATTCGATTCGACATCTTATCGCCTCGCTTGGCGATATAACATCTTATGACCGGATCGATATGCGAATGCGTATTTCTAGAGTGGCGACAAAAATGGTGAAATTGCCAAACTCTACTATTTTGCTTGGACCAATCAGATGATGAATCAAGGGATGAGCTTTTTATACCGTCCCCTGTACCAATCAGATGATGAATGTTCTTTTCCACCCGCAGACGAAAGTAGTCTAAGAGTCATGTTATTTCAAGTTTTGGTCACATGATCTTGGAGACACAAAAGGTTACCATTGTTTACTCTACTTTTATATTTCCCCATGGTTAACCCAATCCACTATCAGATATCAATTTGGAATTCTTATTGGCGAAGTGCTAAACATCCATTCGGAAAATACGTCAACACAGACTCACGCTCAGAATACTCACAAGAAACACGTATCAACGCAAAACACTGCCATCTCCTATATTTAACTTGACAGAAACTTGTTTCATACTCACTAATAAACATTAAATGACAATAAGATCAAGAATGAAAAGTAAGTACATTCAATAAAATCCCTGTCAGTAAATTCATTCACAAATATTTGTTTGAACTCATGCGAGAGAGAACGTAACAAAACTATTTACCAGGTGTGAAATCAATATTTCAATGTTGGTGAGAATTTCTTTAGTTAAGCAAAAGCGGAAACGAAAATATTTCATTCTAAATCCCATCGATTCTAACTAAAATCCGACGAAGCTTCAAACTTTTTGAGAAAGCAGTCTGTTCCTGCCTTTTATGCTGAATAGAACGTGAAATTTCGATGTGGGAAATTTAAAATGATCCTCAGAAGTTCCTGATTCGCTATTTCCAAATAACGAATTCGTTATTTCGAAGAAAAAGCTTTGGCGAATATTGGAAATTTTTATTTCCCGCAATGAAACTTCTTTCTAATCTAAATAAGCAATCACAGTTTATTGTGTGGAGCACAGTTCTGGAATTGAAATGGAGTCTGGTAATAATCTAATTTGGAATTTTTTAAACGGTGAGGATCTTCAGAATCGTAATTTCAATTCTGAGGAACAGATGATCATGATTAAAACTTTTAAACAGCGGTTAGTGTCTAGTTTGATTATTCACAGAACTTTCATAAATAGTTATTAGAATGAAAATACTCTGTATTGGTCTTAGAATGTTTGTATAATCCTAAACATTGACTAACTGCATTCATTAAAATCTAATCCTGATAGAATCGAGTTTCCAATAAATACGATGATAGAGATTTGTGAGTAGTGTAGTGTTGCTTTTACCCAACATATAGTGACTAACAATATCTTTCTAAATAATTCATCGATACTTTCAACCTTTAGGTAGATTCTGTTGGTTCTCTCCTTAGATTAGAATCATTTGTAAAGATTCTATTGCCCATTTCCTTAGATAAGAATTCTTTGAAAAGGTTGTATTGCTCATTTCCTTAGATACGAATCCTTTGTAACGATTCTATTGCTCATTTCCTTAGATAAGAATTCATTGGAAAGATTCGGTCGTTTTCCTTAAAATTGAATCCTATTAATTTTCCTTAAAATATATTATCTTGCTCATTCCCAAAGAATAGAATCCTTTGGAAAAATTATGTTACTCATTTATGAAGAATAAATCCTTTGGAAATATTCTATTGGTTAGGATGGTTAAAATTTGTTAGAAGTCACGTAGGGAAGACAACAAGTTGAAAAGTGGAATCATGCGTGTGAATTCCTCAGAGGGTTAAATAGATATTCTTGGTAATATCAAAAGGCTGATTAATCAGTAAGGTCTCCAAATGTACAAAATGAGTTTCCAAGAAAACAAAACAAAAGGAGTTGTAACAAAATTAAGTAAATTTATTTTTCTTGAACTTTAGAACCATATTCCGCTTCTCGTGTCAACTGATCCTTGAGTTGTTCTCACCATCATAATTTCTGTAGCTGAGTTGGCTGCGTAAGTGGTAAGTTAGTAACTCAAGCAGCCCCAAGTAGATGGTACTTAAATTGTTAATATTAAAATTGGTAACGTTATTTAATTTCCTTCAACTAAAATATCCTTTAATAATTCAATTCAACCTAATTCTATCTAATGAACCTATTAAGTAAACATAACATATTTTTTTCTTCCAGGCTGTTGAGCCATTAATTCATTTCCCTAAACTTAAACTTTTTTCAATAATCTAATGCGGAGTCTACCACGTGAACTTCAAATGTATGTGATTTAACCCCCCTGGTGGTTGGTGGTCTTGACGATGTATCTCGTTATTATCGAAACCATTAGCAGATCTCGATGGACAAAATATCTCGTCATTTGAAGAAAACTGACCAGATCTTGATCTCGTCATCATAAAAACATTGGCAATATCTTGGTGACGCTACCTCGCCAATAGCAAAACTGGTCAGATCTTGATGGACGAGATATCTCGTCGAAACCACTTGGAGGGTTAAGAACCATTTTTCCTTAAACCTATCAAATACGAAAACATCACAAAACAGAAAACAACTACAAAGGATCTACTCCATGAACCTATCATGCAAAAAGTGACTTAATTTTTTTCCGGATGATGAGTCCTTAATTCCTTTCCCTAATGTTGAACTATTGTTCTCAATAATCTAATACTGAGTCTACGATGTGGACTTTAATGGTATGTGATTTAAAAACCAATTTTCCTTAAACGTATCAAATGCGCAGACATCACAAAACATAGATAACACCTGCATAGGAGAAGAAATATCTTTCAAACCACATCTTTAATTAAACGAGAAACACGAGCGTGGCATTTGATTGGCAGTCGGGAGTTGGGTAACATACACACTGCATACTCCCCTCCCAACGTCAGCGTCATTTTATTCAGAAGAACTTACCAGACATATTTATGTCTGTTTACAGCATTTTCCCTTAAACGTATCATACACGCAGACATCACAAAAAGTAGAAAACAACTACAGAGTAGAAAAAAATCCTTCAAACAGCATTTTTAAATTAAACAAGAAACTGCACCAGCGCTATTTCTGATCGGGGAGTTGAGTTGCATACCGGCTGCAAACCATTGACTGGTACACATTTTTCGAAACTGCACTGTTTCATTCCGTTCGTGAAGGAAGCGTGTGGTTTGTTTTCGAAACTTCTCAAATTCCGCATCAAATGAGAAATGTTGATTTAATATCCGTTCGTGTTTGGAGACAACCAAAAGTTCAACGGTTCAAATGTAGGCTTTAAGGAGCGCGTTTAGCAAGGGTGAATTTCGGGCTTCAAGTAGCTTTCATCGTTTGACTGCATTGAGAGACCTCGCATTTTTGTGATGCGAAAGAAAAGTCTTCCTTCTTGGCTAGATACTCAAAACTTAAGAATTTAACCATCTGAGAGGTTCACACGCAAAATTCCACATTACTTTCAGCAGTCTTTCCTGTATGACGTCTAACTAATTTTGACCTACTTGACCAACAGAATTTTCCACGAAAGAAAATGAAAATTGAATGAATTCCAAGAAAATGAGCAATAGAATTATTCCAAAGGATTCCATTTTTAGAAAATGAGCAATAGAATCTTCCAAAAGATTTTATTCTAAGGAGATGATAATTAGAATAATTTCAAAGGATTCTGGTCTATAAGAATCTTTATAATCTCAAAGGATTCGATTCCAATGAAAATACCAATATAATCGTTAAAAAGGTTTCTATTCTAAGAAAATAACCAATATAATATTCCAGAAAGTTTCTAACTGACGAAAGAGACCAATAGATTATTTCCAAAAATTCTATTTCAAGGAAATGAACAACATAGTTCCAAAGGATTCTATTCTATGGAAAGGACCAATATAATGTTTCCAAAAGATTCCGTTTCAAGGAAGGGAACAATATAATCAGTTCACATGATTCTATTCAAAGGAAAGAACCAATGTAATATTTCAGAAGGATTCTTGTCTAAGGAAACACCAAATAAATATCTCCAAAAGACTATATTCCGAGGAAAGGAACAATATAATCGTTCCAAAGGATTCTATTCTAAGGAAAGGACCATTATAATGTTTCCAAAAGATTCTATTTTTCAGAATGGACCAACATAATCATTCCAAAGGATTCTATTCTAAGGATCAATAGAATCTTTCTAAAAATTTTAGGAATCCATGGATTCATTAGAAATATGTGGTTACCTAATTACAATTGGGTAAAAGCAGTACTACCCTACTCGAAAATGTCATGGCACTCAGGGTTATAAAGCTGTATTACTAATAGCTGTTTAGACGTAAATCGGTAGAAGCACTTATACTAATGAACGCTATTACTAAAGAAACTTAAAGTGTGCACTCAAACTATACTCGTGTGTCCTGTTGAGAATATGATTCGGAGTGCATGCGAAAACAGTTTTCTCTCTCAATTACTAACAATGCCTAGAGGAAACCCTATCTGTGAACGGTCGTAATTACAAATAATCTCTGCACGGTTAAATATATAGAGAAAACAATATGCGTTTTTCTTGGTAGGTAGGTAGGTATTTAATTACCGTCGCACTCTAGCAACTTTAAGGGCTATTGGCTATGGTCCAGGATCAAATCCGAAGGGAAACGACCAAGGACAACACCAGGTAACTTTGATCCACACGGTCAGATGACGAGGTCACACCTGAGCTGCATCCCGCTCTCAAAACTTCCACACCATGCCAACGAGGAGCCATTTGAGGCCACGACAGATTTAACGTGCAACAACCCCCTTTGTTGGGGATATGTAAAAAAAATTCTATAAACTAAATGAAGCAAAGGAAGGAATATAAATTTTTCATGAACAACTTTCTGAATATGTTAAAAATATTATTATATACTAAATGAAGTAAGCCAAATCAAAATCTATATGAATGACGTTTTTGAATATACTAAAAAATGCCAGATTTTTAAGTGATGTAAACCAAATTGAAATTTTATAAAAGTGTTATTTCTCTTTTTCTCTGTATGTGAATATGATATTATCAATGCACCTAATGAAGTAAAATAAGATAACTAATTGTACAGGAGTAAATTTCTGAGAATGTATTGAAAAACATTAATACACGAAAGAAAGTAAGCAAAATTGAAATTATCCGTATGTGGTAGCTCTGAATATGTTAAAAAATATCAATAGACTAATTAAAGTAAACTAATTGAAATTTTACCTGAGTGCTATTTCTGGGAGAAATATGTTATGGATCATTAATTCACTAATTGACGTAAACAGAACTGATTCTCTTCATTAATTAATATTTCTAAGAGAATATACAAAAAAATGTCAATTTGCAGAAACAAGTAAAACAAACTTAAAAAATACACGAGGGAATTTTCGAATATGTTAAAACATAATAAACTGAATGAATATATAAACAAATTGAAATTATACGTGATACTTCGAATATGTTGAAACATAAAATATTAAATGAAGAACTTAGAAAAGAAACTAAAATTCTACACGAGGGGTATTTCGACGATGTTAAACATAATATACTAAATGAAGAACGTATGAAAAATGTAATTCCTATGTGAGTGGTATTTCCTAATATGTTGAAAAAATAATGTAGTGAATAAAGAACGTATAAAATAAATTTAAATTCTACTTGAGTGATATTTCAAAATTTGTTAAAACGATATAATATACTAACTAAAGAACGTAAACAGACTGAATTTCTACGTGAGTGTTTTTCAGAATATGTTAAAATATAGTATACTAAATGAAGAACGTATAAAAAACACATTGAATTTCAACGCGAGTGGTATTTCAGAATATGTTAAAGCATAATATACTAAATTAATATATTAAAAGAAAATTAATTTCTAATTAAGTGGTATTTCCGAGAATATGTTAAAACATAATATACTAAATGAAGAACATATAAAACAATTGAAATTCTACGTCAGTGTATTTCAGTGTGTGTGTGTTAAAACATAATATACTAAATGAAGAACGTATACAACAAATTGAGTTTCTACGTGAGTGGTATTTCCGAATGTTAAAATACAACATATTAAATGAAGAACATAAAACAAATTGAGTTTCTACGTGAGTGGTAGTATTTCCGAATATGTTAAAACATAATATACTTAATGAGAACAAAAAATTGAAATTCTACGTGAGTGGTATTTCAGAATATGTTAAGATACAATATACTAAATGAAGAACGTACGAAACAAATTCAAATTCAACTTAAGTGGAATTTCCGAATATGTTATAACGTAATATACTAAATGAAGAAAATTGAAATTGTACGTGAGTGAAATTTCAGAATATTTGTACGCAACGAATAAAGAATGATTTGTGTGCAGGTACTTCCTTACTAAACAACATTGATATGTACTACTTTGGAAATCGACACGATACATCGCAAAACAGATTTACAGTAGAGTTCAACCTACACATACATCTTGTCATCCAACATTTTATTTTCAATTGCTTTCAACATTTATTCTATAAAAGATAGGACAGGGATATTGGTTGCCGAAGCCCCTATTTTTCCGTAAAATAACTAAAACGTTCGGAAAAGTCCCCCCTTTTTGCAATACAGTGAAACGCACACGAAATACGAACAATTCTATGCTGGTTTATTCGGTGATAGAGGCCGATTTTCGGAAAGCCCTACGAAAAAAGTACGTTTCGTGGGGCTTATGTAAACGCAACTTTCTCGAAGAAACCTCTCATTCGAGGACGCATGTGATGTTTTCGCAAAGAAACTCGCGTTTTGGAGAAAAAGGTTGAAGCAATTCGATCGATATGTAGACTTTTTGCGAAAGGGGAGCGTGCGACTGGGAAAGCTTTATTTCGATGACACTCTTATGAAAAAATGATGGATTGGGTGTTTACGTATCGCTAATAAGTTGTCACGTCTCTGCCAAACGAAATATCACAGGGAGAATTAGACCAGGTTGCAGTGACATGAACTGTCGGTGACGTATCTCAACGTTTGTGCAATTCACAGCAGTGGACACTTAAAAGATAAAAGGGAAGTGTTGAGCTAGTTCTTAAGATTGTACCATTGATAAAGGGCTAGATACAAATGTCATTAAATTCTTTATCTTTGGAAACAATCAGGTGTTGTTCTTTCTATCTGACCGTGGTTCAAAATTACGAGGCGTTGTCCTAGGATATTTCCCTTCGTAATTATCGCGGACCGTCGCCAATAGCCCATTGTGTTGCTCCAGTGCGACGTTTAACTACCTATGGATATATTCGTTTTATCGTGTCCGAGGACCTATAAGTATATAGTTTTATTTCAAGTTGGAAGGTGCATTAACGACTATGTTAACTCTCTTGGTGGTTGTCTCGACTAGGAATCTCGTCATAAGCAAAACTGACCAGATCTTGTTGGACGAGATGTCTCGTCATTAGAAGAAAACACGATCATCAGAAGAAAATTGACCAGATGTTGATATCGTCATCAAACAATTGGCAAAATCTTGATGACGAGATATGTCGTCATTAGAATAAACCACGATCATCAGAAAAATTCGAGATTGATCCCGGACCGCGGCCAATAGTCCGCTGTGTTGCTCCGGTGCGAAGTTAATTAACTGCATACATATCATGCTACCAGTAATTTGATCACCCACTGTATAACCAGACACATGTACTTTCACTGCTCATGACTTACACTGCTCATGACTTACACTATACTAACGATAGATTAAATTCTAAATGTATATCGAAATCAACTACGGACAGTTGCGAAAATAAAACCAAACCACCCCTCTTCATTCGAGCAATCTTAGCACTAGAGAAAATACAAAGATGGCGTTCGACAGGAACTAACGTCTTCCATAAATTCAAATACATAAAATATGCATAAGGGGCCGTCTTCATATTAAATTGAGCACCAACTTCGTAATTTCCAACAGAAACCCCCAATTTCGAATCGATATCAAAATTTAATTCAGATACCAAATTTTATATCATTAGGTCTTATCGGTTTGAAGTTAAGTACAGAAAGATTGGAGCTCCTAATTTTAAATCAGTTTCTTAGACTTTCATGAATATCTTCCAAATTGATATTTTTATAGCGCTGATATTTTGTACCATGGTCTGTTAAACAACTCAAGCAAAATCCACTTAATATTTCATTTAAAAAATAGTTTTTAGTATGTAATAATAATTTTTAAATTAATGTTTGAAAAAATTATGAATTGAAACCTTACTATATTTTGATGAGAATCGATTCAGGACTTTTAATATGACCATTGAAAATTTCAGCTGTTTTCAATGGTTAGTTTTTGCTTTATATTAAATTTTCCTCATTATAGCGATTTTAAGGGGCAACCAAAAGCTTAAAAAACGTGTGACAAAACTTGGATGATAATTCTGATTGTTTGCATGCTCTGGCAAACACGTTTGAAATAGTATTTAAATTTGAAAGTCGGGTAGCTATAACTCCAATTAATCTCGATCTACGAAAAACGATTTTCAATGTGAAGATGATCCCTGAAATGGACAGCAACTTTAACATTGAATATCTCCGGATATAAAGATAGTAAAGTCATGAAATTTCATATTTAGACTAATTTGACGATGCAGAATCGGATTAAGGTATCAAAACACGGTATTTCCATTGGACAGTTTGTTGTTTGTGCATATTTTGATATGAAAACGTCCCCTTATACAATTTTTTTGCATTTGAATTTGTAGAGGACGTTATTCCCTATTGAATGATATCTTTGAATTTGCTCTATGAAGAGTGCTGGAAATAAAGGGTATGGTTCGTTTCTTTTCCCGGTGACTGTACATTGTAATGAGAATTCGGATGTATTAAAATAATTGAAGTGTTGGCATGGGAAGAGCATGTAAGTTACCAAAAAAAATCGAAAATTAGTTTATCGGCTCATAAGATAATAAGAACCCATGCCAGTGTCATGGTAAAGCCAGTAAGTCGCTAGAAGAAATAGTTTAGTTTCTACAACTCTTAGTTTATACAAATACAATTCCTTTTAAACAGGCTCGCAAACGTTTTTTGCTTGTCCTTTAAAATCTGGTTTTGTTACTTACATGCTTTTCCACGTCAACGCCTCAATTAACATCCAACATCGGTCGATTCCAGTATTCCAATAACTGTGCACGTTAACCATTGGTATCTGAGCAAGACTGAAACAACATAGTTGCTTCACGATATCAAGGGGAAGGACGATACACGATTTCGCAGTTCCTTCCTGCATTTTGCAGACAATGATCAAGGTAGTTTAATATGCAGAACTATCTCTGATGACTAGATTTTACCTGAGTTAGTTCGGATCCTGTTTGAATGTGTAATTCCAAAGTCAAGTCTGGAGCTTTGCAGCTTGTTTGTTTTGCACTCGGGTCGTGGTTGCAGGTTCTCTTGAAGTTTAGGGAAGTACCGGTGCAATTTCATGTGTGGAAGCTATTAATATTTGCTTTTGTCATTTATTTGAGTGGTAATGCGATGTTGAACCGGCAATACGAGTTAGTAGTGTCGTATAAGACTTCGGCACACGGGAAAAAAATTCCGTTGTGCTTAGAGTGAAAGATGAAAGCATTAGCCTCCAGCTAGTAGTCAGGGCCGAGGTAGCCAGGTTGGAAGATTAGGTAGGTAGTTAATTAGCGTCGCACTGGAGCTACACAACTGGATATTGGCGACGTACCGGGATCAGTCCCCAAGGGAAAGGTCCGAGGACTACACCACGTAATTTTGAACCACGGTCAGATAACGAGGTCACACCTGAGCAGGCATCCCACTCTCCAAACTTCCACACCACCCCAACGTGAGGTTGGAAGAGTAACGGTTAGCAACCGGGGGTTTCGAGTTCGAAACTTGATCCAGCCAAAGACCTTCGTGCACGTAGGGGCTGGTGCACGTTAAATCTGATGTTGCCTGAAATGTCCAAACGTTGACATAGTGCGGAAGTTTAGAGTGAAGAGACAGTACAGGTGCAGCATCGTAGTCTGACCTTGGATACAAATTACGTGGTATTGTCCTCGATCTTTCCCTTCGGGTTTGATCACGGACCGTCGACAATTGCCCGTTGTGTTGCTCCAGTGGACGTTAGTTAAATCCAGTGCGACGTTAATTAAATCCAGTGCGACGTTGGTTAAATCCAGTGCGACGTTAATTAAATCCAGTGCGACGTTAGTTAAATCCAGTGTGACGTTAATTAAATCCAGTGCGACGTAAATTGACTATATCTACCAGCTAATAGTCAATCATCTAAAAACATTAGAAAATGAACGATAAGGTAAAGATGATAAAACTTAGTCATGTCTTGCCTTTAAGCATGATATGCAAAGCTATACGTTTTAGATAACACAAAGAAACAAAAGGAAAACATTTAAAACACGAAAGTAGCATACCACCTGTTGACAACACTTAGAGCCGCGAGAAATAATCAGAAAAGGGTAAGTGGCACCCTTTATTTTCATCTGTATTACTTTCCTTCCCATTGCACCTTGATAAAAAAAGGTTAATGTCCAAATTAGCTGATTTCGACTTATGCCCACAAATCACTACAAGGTATTGAAAGTTAAAATAGAAAGTGCTAATGTCTTCCTGTGAATCACGTTGGCGTGGTGTGGAAGTTTGGAGAGTGGGGTGCCAGCTCAGGTGTTGCCTCGTCATCTGACCGTGGTTCAAAATTACGTGGTGTTGTCCTCGGATCTTTCCCTTTGGGATTGATCCCGGACCGTCACCAATAGCCCGTTGGGTTGCTCCAGTGTGACGTTAATTGAAATACCCCCCCCTTCCTGTGAATACATTATGAAAGAACCAGTGTTAGAAAGTATTTTTGTACTCCGTATAAAAAATTAAAAAAAAATACTAAATCAGCTGCTACTAAAATCTTGCAAAGTGGACATTATCCCTCTTTCTACCAAGATATCGACTTAACTTTTCTAATGAAGTGATCTAGTTTAAACTTAGTTATGTTTTGTTTTTAAGCATGATATGCATAGCTATACATTTTAGGTAACACAAAGACACAAAAGGAAAAGGGAAAACAAATAAACAACGAAAATAGCAAATCACCTATTGAACAGCACTTATAGCCGCAAAGAAAAACAAGATGATAGTAAGTCTCTCTTATTTCCATTTCTATTCAATTCCCTTTGGATTACATATATGTCATGACTAAAATCTTTCCCTTTTATTTTAGCGCAATTCACTTAGCATTATATTAATTTCGTTTCCTCTTCCACACACTTCCTTTCAACCCTCACATTTGAATATTGTGCGAATTGTAAATCCTTCCCCAGTCTCTCTTCGTTTACATTCTCAGCCCGTAGACATATCGTGAAGTTGTATTTTCTTTTAAAGAAACTAAAAAAATGGACAATAGAACCTAAATGATTCTATTCTAAAGAAATGAACGATAGAATTTAAATGATTCTATTAGAAAGAAATGAACGATAGAATCTAAATGATTCGAAGAAGAAAATGTACAATAGAATCTACAAATGATTCTAAGAAGAAAATGAGCAATATAATTTTTTCAAAAGATTCAATCCATTATAAGAAAATGAGCAATTTTATCTTTCCAAAGTTTTCCATTCTAAAGAAATGTACAATAGAGTTGTTCTAAAGGATTCTATTCTATGGAAGGAACCAATGGAATTTTCTCAAGGGATTCTACTCTACAGAATGGGCCAATAGAACCTATCCAATGGATTATATTCAACAAAATGGGGCAATAGAATCGTTCAAAACGATTATATTCTATGGAAAGAACCAATAGAATGTTTCCAAGGCATTCCACTCTACAGAATGGGCTAATAGAATCTTTCCAATGGATAATATTAAACAGAATAGAACAAACAGAATCGCTCCATAGGTTTCTGCTCCAAGGAAAGGATTAATACAATAGTTCCAGAGGTTTCTATTTCAAGAAAAAACAATAGAATTGTTTCGAAGGATTCTATTTCAAGGAAATTACCAAAAGAATCGTTCCAGAGAAAGATTCTGGACATACGAAAAAGGACCAATAGAATATTTATAAAGTTCAAAAGAATCCAGGATTCTTTAGAGAGATGTGTTAGTTATTAAGGAAAGGAAATCTACACTACTCGAAAATCTCACGGTTTAAACTGAATAAAAAAGGAAAAGGTTTTAGGCATGGCATATTAAGTACTTTACACGGGAATAACAAGGCAGGATAGCTTTTAGATAATTACAGTTTTTTCCACAATACAGCAAGCAAATTGCCTTTCGCACTCAATTAAACCCTCATAATTGCCAAACTGATAATTTCTAGAAAAATCAAACAACGCTCAGTGGCCAGTTGCAACATAATCATGTTCGGAGAATTCCACGACACGCGTTTCTAGTTTCGTCGGGGAAGAAATAATTAATAACAAGCTAGAAGTTTCCCAAATTACTTGCAAACAAAACAGTTGCTTCATCAGTTCCAGTTCGGGACAGATCACTTTAAGTGCGCCGTTCGGGTCTTAATCTAGCGATATATTCAGAGATCTTTGTGAACAAGAGAGTAGAAAGCTTTTCAAAAACTCGGAGACAATGATTAATAGCTTGAACTGATACAGCGCGTTTGACTCTTAATCACCGCTAATGGCAGTGTGACAGTGAATTATAATTGCAGTTATTTACTTCCAGGATAAGAGCCATGAAATTCAAAGAGTTATCCAGGGGCCATGTGACTCAGTGGGTATGTCCACTGCGCTAGCAACCTTCGAGTTGTAGGCGGCGCAGGTTCGATTCCTGCCAGGTGCAGTCCTCCCTGGGTGTATTTCCATCTCTTCTGTGTCAGTAAAACTTTAATTATGTGTGTGTTTATTACTTGATATTATGTGTCTTGTGACTGGCGTAGCATGGCCAAATATGGTCCTTTTGCCATAAAACCCCAACCAACCAACCAAAGAGTTATCCAATGAGAATAGTGCTTATTAACAGAAGAAATCCTGAGTGATGTTATAATTTCTATTTAAATGGTAGGTAGGTATTTAATTAACGTCGCACTAGAGCAGCACAACGGGCTATTGGCCACAGTCCAGAATCCATCGCGTATGGCCAAATATGGCCCTTGCGCCATAAAACCCTAAAACCAACCAACCAGAATCCATTGCCTGGGGAAGGATCCGATGACGACACCACGTAATTTTGAACCACGGTCAGATGATGAGGTCTCGCCTGAGCTGGCACCTTACTCTCCAAGCTTCCGCACAACGTCAGCGTGAGAACATTTGAAACCACAACAGATTTAACGTGCACCAATCCCCTTTATACACGACAGTCTTTGGTTGGATTCGAACTCGCAACCCTCCGATTGCTCACCCGTTACTCTTCCAACCGGGCTACCGTGGCCCCATTACTCTGTAGTATTCAGTCAAATTGGGGTCTAGTTGGGAGATACACAACTGTATGCTTCACTCTTTTCATGTAGACGCATGCCCGAAGATTTCGAGCGTGGCCTTTCATTAACATGGAATTAGGGCTAATAGAGGAGAAAGCCTAAATCCCTTGACTACGAACATGGGTGGTTAATGGGTTGGAATTAAAAGTTCCAGGAACCAAGCAAAATGTAAATTTTATCTAGTTCAACATAAATGTTAACCCTCGAAGTGGTTTCGACGAGATATCTCGTCCATCATGATCTGACCAATTTTGCTACTGGCGAGATATATTGTAGTCAAGATATTGCCCATGTTTTGATGATGACTAGATCAAAATATGATCAGTTTTCTGCTAATGACGAGATATCTCGTCCATCATGATCCAAATGGTTTTTTGCTGATGGCGTGATACCCCGTCGAGACAACCACCAGGAGGGTTAAGAAATAAACAGCTTGATATTCCACTACGTCGAAATAGTAACGTTTAAATAAGTTTGATTTTTTCATTTTTTATTCGAAAAAAAATTAAAAATTGAATAAAAATTTCAACAGAACATTGGCACCAACACTTAATCATGAAGATTTCTCAAAATCAGTAAAATGCAGATCAAAATCAGTAACATCTTCATTACTTAAACAAAAATTTTAAAACCGTGTTTAAAAAATTATTTTACGTGCACTTAAATGATTTTTGCGTTTTTCTATGAAAGGAAAGATTATACAGATCACTTTTCAATCAATATTCAACCTGATCACGCCTGCTAATTCTGCTAATAATAATATAATAATTTAAAGAAAAATATTATTTTTTACGTTTTCTTGTTCACTTTATTTAGATTCCATAATTCAATAACTTCGGGATCGATCCCAGAACATCGCCAATAGTCCATTGCGTTGATCCAGTGCTACTTTAATTTGACTACCAACCAACAAACTATAATTCAATGAAACAAATTCCTGCTTGAAACAAATTCAAAATAACAATTTAATTAACTATGCGCTGCGCTACCAACCTACTATAATTCAATAAAACAAATTAATTGAAACAAATTCTAAATAATTTAATTAACTATGTGCTGCACTACCAACCAACCAAATATAATTCAATAAAACAAATTTCTGCTTGAAACAATTCAAAATAACAATTTAATTAACTATACGCTGCACTACCAACCAACTAACTATAATTCAATAAAACAAATTCTTGCTTGAAACAATTGAAAATAACAATTTAATTAACTATGCGCTGCACTACCAACCAACTATAATTCAATAAAACAAATTCTTGCTTGAAACTATTGAAAATAACAATTTAATTAAACTATGTGCTGCACTACCAACCAACCAACTATAATTCAATAAAACAAATTCCTGAGCTGGAAACAATTCAAATTAACAATTTAATTAACTGCGTGTTAATAAATACATGCATTAGGTAGAGCACTTAATAGAAATTGCTGATAAAAAAGCAAATACGTCGCGACTACTTCTACATCTCGAAAAATATGTTACTCGTTCTAGTTGCCAGAGAAGCAGATTATTTTCTTTCTAGAAGTCATACGAAAAATGTTTTAATCATTTCTGTCCCTCCTTTCCTTTCCCCCTAATAATTTTCTGCTTAATCGACGAACGCTTTTAAGTAAACAAGAATTCGACTTCACTCCAGATGAGTTTTAAAAGTGTCTCCTTGTAGAGGGAGTCTTGTTTTGAATAAAAAATATTTCGCCATCATATGGGAAAGAGGACTACACATGTTCGATGTGTTTGAGTTCTGATTATATGGTGTCAGGTGTGTTACACATATATGCTTTTAAAGATTTAAAAGAAAAAGAAATTCATGGGAGTTTTAAGAGTACTTAGGAAACTTTTAAGGGGTGATAAATAAATTATAATTAATGTCGACACAGGAGAACCAATCCTGCGCCATTTCATGTGTTTAAGAGGAAATAAAAGGTTCAATAGTAATGGTAATTTACCAATTTTTCTTTGCAGTTTTTCCAGGAATATTGTGAAAATACCCGTTTCATTGTTTAAGTATTCAATAGACATTACTTTCATGCTGAAATATTGATTTAATATTATATTAGGATAACATTTAAATTATTAAGTTAACTAGGCAATCAGAATATTCTATTTTCGTTGTTAAAAATTCTGTAAAAATTAATTACCCAAGATCGCTTTTTTAGATGAATTTTGGTGCTTGTTGAACATTTTGGGTTGGGTTTTTATGGCGAAAGGGCCATATTTGGCCATGCTGTACCCGACACAAGAATGACAACATCAAGTAATGGACATTCACACACAATGAGCGTTTCACTGACACGGGTAGGTAGGTAATTAACGTCGTACTGGAGCAACACAACGGTCTATTGGTGACGGTCCGGGCTCAATCCCGAAGGGAACGATCCTAGGACAACAACATGTAATTTTGAACCAAGGTCAGATGACCAGGTCACACCTGAGATGGCACCCCAATTTCCAAACATTCACACCATTCCACCGTGAGGATATTTGAGGCCACTACAGATTTAACGTGTACCAGCTCCCATGTACACGGCGGTCTTTGGTTGGATTCGAACTCGCAACCCTCCGGTTGCTAATCCGTTACTATCACAACCGGACTACCGCGGCCTTACTGACACAGAAGAAATACACCCAGGGAGTAATCGAACATGACAGTATCCAAACCTTCAACGCCTACAACTCACAGGTTGAATAATGTACTCGCGCTGTTGTCCCACACACACACACAATTGTTTTTATTCCAACAATGAGTATTAATCCTTTATCAACTCTTGACGCATGTAGAATCATTAGTTACTTTAGTTTCCCGAGAAACTTACATTTATCATTACTATGGAGTAGTTTTAAAATTTCTATGGAGTAGTTAAGTAGCTCCTATTGGGTAGTTAAGTCATTTTGATCTACAGTTTATTGGTAAGTTTTTAGTTTCTTGTTTCATGTATAAATGAATGCGTAATGAAAAACCAAACGAGTATTTTTGAGACTCGACAGACGAAACTACGATGGATGTATGCTGTTGTCCAATTGTTTTTATCACCTCCAACTATCAATGTTAATCTTTCAACTCTTGACGTCTGTAGAAGCAATAGTCACTTCACGTGGTGAATCTTCCCGAGTAATTATTATGCATCAGAACTTTGGAGCAGTTTTCAAATTCCTATGGGGCAGTTAAATAAATAGTATGGTGTAGTTGAGTAGTTCCTATGGAGTGGTTAAATAATTTTGATTTACAGAGCGCTTGATGGTAAATTTTTAATTTTTTATCATACATTCACTCTCATTTATCATTTGTTTGAAATAATTTTGTAATTCGTATGGGATAGTTAAGTCATTTTGATCCATATTTGATCGATTAGTTTTTGTGTTACATTTTTAACAATTATAAGTTTCGGTTTATGTAATTCCTATGTTCAGTCTAAAGTTTTAATAACTGATGCCATAACTTATGTATTGGAGGATTCCCAACTAAACAATTTCCTGACAGGGTTCTAAACACGCATGCACAACTTTATCAACTTTCATGCATAAATGAATGCGTAATCAGAAACCTTGCGAGGAACATCGACAGATCAAACAATGACGAATGCTCCTTTTGTCCTAATTGTTTTTATCATTGTTCAACTGCCGGTGTTAATCCTACATTAACTCTTGACGGATGTAGAAGCTTTAGTCACTTCCGGCAGAGTCTTTTCCCGTGAAACTTTTATTTGTCATTACTAAGGAGTAGTTTTCATATTTCTATGGGGAATTAAGTAGCTCCTATGGAGTAAAGTTATTTTGATCTACAGTTTATTGGTAAGTTTTAGTTTTTTATGTTACACTCACTTTCATTTATGAGCCGTATAGAATAGTTTTATGATTAATATGGGGTTAGTATAAAGTCATTTTGATCCATAGTTGATCGGTTAGTAGTTATTTTACATTTTTAACAATTAAAAGTTTCGGTTTGTGTAATTCCTATGCTCAGTCTAAAGTTTTAATAACTGAAGCCATAACTTATGTTTTGGAGGATTCCCAACTGGCATTTTCTTTGACAAGGTTCTAAGCAAGCACACACAACTTTATCAACTTTCATGCATAAATGAATGCGTAATCAGAAAGTTGCGAAACTTGACAGACCAAACAATGACGAATGCTCTCTTTTGTCCTAATTGTTTTTATCTCTGCCCAACTGTCAGCGTTAATCCTACATCAACTCTTGACGTATGTAGAAGCATTAGTCACTTCACGCGGTGGGTCTTTTTCGGAGCAACTCTCATTTATCATTCGTATGGGGTAGTTAAGTAATTTCGCCCTGGTCATTGCGTGCTTTTCAACATTAGAGGTAAATCCAGAGCTGAGAGCGGGAGCAGAAATCGCCACCTGCTATGAGATGATCATCTCCAGAAAGACGATTAATCGAATCACGCGAATTTTGTTGTAGATGATGCTTTTAGGAGGTGGAATCAAGTCTCAATATACGCCTGCTTCTAAAAGGAGACACAATAATCCTGCTAATGGGCAAATTTTACTCTCAAGGGGGATACACAGGTAACCGTTTCCTCATTCATGAGATTATATATAGTAAGGAGAAGAGAAATGATCTCGTATATCTAAAGAGTATAACTGCATCACAAAGATAAACACTAGGTATTAGAGGCAAGTTTGGTCTGTTGCTGTTACAAAATATATTCGAACGAAGCTATATTAAGAACCATTTGGGATAAACACGATTATAGTGGTCCATAATTATGGTTCGGTGCAAGGCATGACATAGACATGAGCGATTGCTGTCTCATTTCGGTTAGTTGTTTTGTGGGTTTTATGGCGCAAGGGCCATATTTGTTTCGTTTCGGATTACTCTCAGGATATGAAACGTTTTCCCCAGAGAGATTTGTCTACTGAGCTAGCTGTAGCCGTGAAATATAAGTAGACTGAGCATTTCTGTTGAGAGGGGCTTCGAAAGGTATGACCAACATGTGAAAGTCGATATGTTGGTCACACTTTTCGGTGACGACTTTTCGGCTTTTATGGCTTTCGACGCAGATCCACCACCTAGTTGGTTGGTTTGAAGAGCTTAAGGACCATATTTGGCCAAGCTGCGCCAACGAAAAAGACAGGAAACCTCAATTAATAGGTATATGTATACAAACGAGAATATTTTTACTGACACTGAAGAAAGGAATACATTCAGTGTAAATTTCAGAACTCGAATCCTTGCCACCTACATCTACTATTGGAAATTACACAAATTATAAGATATGGCACCACCCATAGACATGAAATATAATACATAGCATTGGTATTGATAAGAGCTTCTAAAAATGTGACCAACATGTCGACTAGTACTCACGTGACTACTCTGTTGACTTGGTTGGCCGATTTGGTATTTTATAGCCTCGCTTGGCGATATAACATTTTATGGCAAGGTAGATGTGCGAATGTGCATTTCTATAGAGTATAGTCAAAAATTGTGAAATCAACAAAGTCTACCTCTTTGCCACGTGGACCAATCAGAGGATGAATCAATGAATGATCGTCTTCCGATCCGTTTACTGATCACACGATGAATGACCAATGTTCGTTTTCTCCAGGCAGAATTAAACCGTGGTGTTGCTCCAAGTGCGACTTAAATACGACTACCTACCTCAAGGTTGACGAAAGTATTCTAAAGGTCACGCTGGCTGCTAGTTTTGTTCACATGATCCTCGGAATATAAAATGGTCACCATTACTAACTATATGTTTATATCCCCTTCAATGGAGCTAACAACCTGCAAGTTGTAGGCGGCGAAGGCTCGATTCCTCCCTTGTGTGTGTGTGTATTTGCTAATTTTATTAAAACTACTTTTTTTCAATATGAAATGTGGTGCATTTTTAAATGCCCAGTTATTTCAAGCAATACAATTCCTTGAAATAAACGAAGTCGAAGTGAGATTTTACGCATATGAATTAATAGAAGACTTTATTCCCGCTTGAATGGCACTTTGGAATGTGCTCAGCAAATGAGGTTGATTAGTTTTGGAGTTTATGGCGAAAGGCACATATTTGACCAGGCTGCTCCAGGCACGACATACAATATCAAGTAATACACTCACACAACGAAGTTTTATTGACACAGAGAAGAGAAATACACTCAGGGAGGAATGCACCTGACAGGAATCGAACTTGCGTCGCCTAGAACTCGAAGGTTACTAACGCAGTGAGCATACCCACTGAGTCGTGACGGTCCCCAGCAAAGAAGGAACCGCGAATAAAAAGGATGCTTCGTTATTTTTCCGTAAATGTGCTTGACCCCAGATTTCTACATTTAATTATATTCGATGGCTTGAGTTAAGCCGAATACATGATATTGACTAAACATTTTTCTCTTTCAAATACCTACACTTTTACGCAAAATCTCCAGGTTAGTTTAAATGTGCTACTTTTCTTATTTGAATGACTGATTAGTATCCAACCCGATCTATTTAGAAGATGTGCTTCCTCATTAAAAATAATTGATAGTCGCATATGAGATTAGAGACAGTTAAGAGGACACATAAATGAAACCAATTTATAAGGGTTTTAATCCCTTCCGAACGAATCTAACACGCACATGTTTAGAAAGAATTAGAAAACGGGTACAATAATTGTAGCTAATTTTTGAAAGACAAACAATTCAAATTCATGTGATCGACAGAGCGGAATTACTGGAAAGAAAACAATAAGTTACTAGCGGAGTTGAGGTATATTTTCAAATTAATATGTACACTTCAGACCTTGAAATCAAATCGATGGGTAAATAGCCCTTATTTCCCGTCGTATCTATTGCCTAGGGGTTAAATGATTTGTCCTAAAACTTTCCGATAGTGGAATCTGTCGACGAGAAACTGTACCCTCCACATATATGCAGGGCTGCGGTAGCGCTGTTGGAAGAGTAGCGAATGGACAACTGGAGGATTGCAGTTTCAATCCAATCAAAGACCGCCGTGTACGAGGGGGCTAGTGCACGTTAAATCTACCATGGCTTCAAATGTTCTCACGTTGGCGTGGTGTGGAAGTTTGGAGTGGGGTGCCGGCTCATGTGTGACCTCGTCATCTGACCGTGGTGCAAACTTACGTGGTGTTGTTCTTTCTTTCCCTTTGGGTTTACTCCCGGACCGTCACCAATATCCCGTTTTGTTGCTTCAGTGCGACGTTGATTAAATACCTACCTACAACATATATGCATTTCAAGGGAGATTTTATTGGAAAACGGGTTTTAAATGTTGTACAAAACTCTTACTTTTGTAAGATCTCTGATGGTTAAATCGCTGGACTTGCGAATTGACGTAGTCGATTGGCTGTCCATGTGCAGACTAGTGATGTTGATCACTAATAATCACTAACCAACCAATAATTGAGGTTATAGGATTTTTCCTACAATCGCGTGACGGATCCTCAAACCGAGAGATCCGAAGAAATACATTAAGGCTGCGTGCACGTGTTCCGTCTATTGCATTAGATGGTAGGTAGGAAGGTATTTTAATTAACGTCACACTGGAGCAACACAACGGGCTATTGGTGACGGTCTGGGATCAATCCAGAAGGGGAGATCAAGGACAACACCACATAATTTTGAATCACGGTAATATGACCTATTGCATTAGAAGAACGATGGGTTGATATGGAAAGCCCAGTAATGATCATAATTAAAATTCCTTAAATCACGATACCTATGCGAAACCTTTTCGTGAATTCCGATGAAGGTAATATGCTTTCATGTTACTTTTATTTAAGGGAAGATTTTCTTTTTTTTTCGACGAAAAAATTAAATTTTGTATTTTTTTACGTAATTTTATTCATTAGGGTTTTAAGAACGTGTGTGCCAAATTTCAAGTTTAAATTCGTAAAATTGGCCCAGATGCAAGCCATTAACCTCCAAGTGATTTTGATGAGATATCTCGTCCATCAAGATCAGATCAGTTTTGCTAACGACGAGATATCTCGCCATCAATCATTTGCGATTTTTTGTATTATGACCAGACCAAAATCTGATCTTTCTTTGTAATGGCAAGATATCTCGTCCATCAAGATCTGGTCAGTTTTGCTAATGACGAGGTACCTCGTAGAGACAACCACCAGGAGGGTTAAAAAACTTGACACGCAGATGTAGAATTTGGAGCGCCATTTCACGAAGATGTTAATTCTATAAAGCCGATTTACAACGATCTGTTGTCAAAAGATGCGACGAAAAGATCTTTACATTTATCTACAGTTATCTACACTTATGTACAGCATTGTATGGCGCTGGTATAGGAGTCTAGCAAGTAGGTAGGTAGACGATTAACGTCACACTTGAGCAACACAACGGGCTATTGGTGACTGTCCAGGATCAATCTCCAAGGGAAAGATCCAAGGATAGCACCTCGTAATTTTGAACCACGTTCCACCTGAACTGGCATTCCACTTTCCAAATTCCTGCACCACACCAACGTGAGGACATTTGAAGCCACGACAGATTTAACGTTCACCAGCCCTTTTGTACACGACGGTCCTTGGCTGGACCAGGTTCCGAACTCGCAACCCTCCGGAGTAGCTTAGCAGGAAAGTACTGTAAGTTCTTTATATGCTTCCGTTAACTGCACTGAAATTTCAAACGCGTTTTTCGCGGAACCGTTTTTCGAGTGTTTGGCATATCTATAAAACTATCGAATTGATCGACTTGAAATTTGTATAGCATGTCAAGCAAATATCCTTTTATAGTTTAAACTAACAAAAAAACAGCGTGCTTTTTTGTTTATGGCAAATCACTAGGTCAATTTATTTTAACTGAATCGATTATTTGGATTTGACAAGTCACCATTTCCTTAAATCTTTAAAAAAATATGCTGGTTCATCAACGACGGCTATATGTGTATGAAATAAAACGCCGTTGAATATTTCCGTTTAATATTACTTAGAGATGATGAATCATGTCAACCAGCGACCACAGATTCCCGAGGTATCATGGTGTCGACATTTTCAAAACTCTAAGGCCGAAAGATGAATTCCAATGCCTAGGTCAATCTTCCGATAGAGTCAATCATTAGGGTCATTCTGCTTTCACGTATCGGACATCTCTGGTCACACATGGGTTTCTAAATGAGACCAGATATGTTCCATATAGGACCAAAGATGTCCCATATGTGACCAGAGATTGATCCCTTGAGGAGATTTCTAGTCACATTGAGATTTGTATTTTTGTACTCTAAAAATGTGATGTGTTCCATATGTAACCAGATATGTTCCATACGTGACCAGATATGTCCCATACGTAACCAGATATGTTCCATACGTGACGAAAGGTGTCCCATATGCGATCAGGCATTGATCTCTTGAGGTGATTTCTGGTGACATAGAAATGTCTATGTGATCAGAGTTTAGTCTCCTGAGATGATGACCCTAGATTGGTCTCTTGAGATGATAACCAGGGATTGGTCTGTTGAGACAATGACCAGAGATTGGTCTCATGAGGTGATCTCTAGTCACATTGAGATTTGTATTTTTTGTACTCTAAAAGTGATATGTGTCCCATATGTTACCAGATATGTCCCATATGTGACAGGATATGTTCCATACGTGACCAGAGATGTCCCATACATTACCAGATATGTTCCATGCGTGACAGGATATGTTCCATACGTGACCAGAGATGTTCCATATGTGACCAGATATTGGTATTTTGAGATGATCTCTGGTGATATAGAGATGTCCATGTGACTAGAATTTAGTGTCTTGAGATGATGACTCGAGATTGGGCTCTTGAGATGATGACTAGGGATTTGTCTGTTGAGATGACCAGAGATTGGTCTCTTGAGACAATGGCCCGAGATTTATGTCTAGAGATAATAGGAAGAGATTGGTCTCATGAAATCTTGACTAGAAATATCCTATACGTGACTACTTGATATAAGTCGACTCTTTTCGACAAGAAAAAAATGGCAGATATATCTAAAGATTTGGGATAAGCTTATTTGATGGGAAGATAGTTCATGTTTAAGAAAGTTTTTTGATTGATTCAGAATAATTAAAGGCGCATCTGTTTTCCATGGTTAATACGTGTTATGGTCCCATACGGAACAGTGAAATACCACACAAGAGGGTTTTGTGCGCAGCATTAAAAGCTGCAAGATAAATTATTTTAATAGTTGTTCCTAGATATTGTTCCTCATTTATCTTCTGGGCTTCTTCAGTAAGAAACGGTGAGGACATCCAAAGAAACAGATTAAACCACCCTTAAATAGGGCTTTAATATCATTAAAGGAGTGCTGAAATATTTATAATTATTTCTCGGTGAACAGTAAAGCTAAGAGATTAATGAACATTTTCAGTTTTATTTTAGCAATTCACTTCAGGGTATAAAGCGAAATTAAAGTAAAATTTTACATACAAAGATGCCTGAAAACGCTGTCTAAATCGGTTTCCATCAAAATATATGAAGGTTGCTATTTATAAAATTTTGAATGTTCATTTCATGATTGATATTCGGTATTAAAATTAACCCTCCTGTAGTCTCGAAGAAGTATCTTGTCATTAGCAAAATTGATCCGATCTTGATCTCGTCGTCATAAAAAATCGGTAATTTCTTGATGAAGAGACCTCTCGACATTAGCAAAATTTGTTAGATCTTGACGAACGAGAGATAACTCGTCAAAATTACTTGAAGAGTAAGGACTTTACTATGCACCATGTATACATAGAACATAAAAAATGTAAACCAATGTAGGGTTTGCAGCTTTCTCAAGAGTTTTGCTTTTTATCTAGAAGGCTGTTTCCCACCTGCAAAAACTTTAACACGTTCGTTAACTATATAATTACAAATCTACCCTTTATTTTTACTAAACCAGCTTATACAAATAATTTAATTCAGTTGACAGCTAATTTCTACATTTTCTTTTATGTAAAGATTTTTAGAGTTACTCTGCTTGTAGCACTACTTAGAAAAATGAAACATTTAGATGCTAAAATTAACTTTCCTTTAAATTCCTCCTATGGCTTTTGCCACTTATAATTAATTTAATTCTCCACTTTCACCAGAAAGTTTTTAAAGCAGGTGCGTTTTTGTAGTTACGGAAGGAAGCAATTTTCATTGGATTTAAAATCTGGGTCATGTTCTAATATCAGAACAAATTAGTAAAGCCGCATATACCTTATGGAAACATGATTATTTTATATTGATTGTCACATAAATAAAAAGCATTATTGGACCCCAAAATTAATTGTGTTTGACAATCAGCATGTTTAT
Source organism: Meta bourneti (assembly GCA_933210815.1). Classification (NCBI taxonomy): domain Eukaryota; kingdom Metazoa; phylum Arthropoda; class Arachnida; order Araneae; family Tetragnathidae; genus Meta; species Meta bourneti. Next base: position 79,035,173 of record OW119934.1, on the reverse strand, counting down.
CAATTTAATGCATCAAATTTTAAGTTTAAGGCTTTAAATAATGAATAGGTAAAATTAATATTAAGTTTCATTAGTGTTTTCGAAAACAAATTACAAAGATTTCAGAACTCCCAATTGCACGTTCACATGAATCTCAGATAACATTGAAACAAATTAATTTTTGTGAAAAATCCGGAAAGCATCATTCCGCTAATGAAGCACATATCCACCAACATTTAACAAAAAAATCCTCTCATGAAGTTTATCTTAACCTTCTTAAAGTCACGAAATTTCCGAGTAGAGAGAGAGTTGTGTGGTGTTACTTTTACCCATTTATAACCACATGCATTGTGTAAAAGAATCCATGGATTCTTCAACCTTTAGAAAGATTCTATTGATCCATTCATTGAGATAGAATCGCTTAGAAAAATTCTAATGCTTTTTTCCATGGAAATGAATCCTTTGAAAAGATTCTTTCCTCCATTCCTTAGAATATAATCTTTTGGAAAGATTATATTGATCCTTTACTTGGAAGTGAATCCTTTGAAAAGATTCCATTGATCCTTTTTCCCTTAAGAAAGATTCTCTTGGTCAGGAAGGTAAAAATTGGTCAGAAGTCATGCATGGAATACTAGGTTGCTAGATGGAATTATACGTGCGAACCCCTCAGAATGTTGAATGTGACGAAAAGATTCGAGAAATAAGACTTGCACACTTGCTTTTCTATTTATTGCGATTATAACCTTTGGTTAACACAAACATATTCAAGTGATATCTCTACTCCTACCTGTAGAAATAAGTTACTATACTCATCAGCGAAATCGAAGATAAAAAGTCTTTTAGTGAAACGTGTTTTTTAAATGTACAATGTCCAAATATTCCTTTGTATTAAAACTGCTTTTTAAATTTTTTAAATTCATACTAGAGCATTTTCCTAATGTGTATCAGACTGGAGTATTTGGGTAGCGGGAGCAAATTCTTCGCATTCAGTTTAGCTTATTTAGACTGAAATTCCTGCTGATAGCAAAAAAAAATTCCTTAGAGTGACAAATCAAACAAATCTCTCTTAGGAAACGACTTTATCAAATGAGTTTATTACTTAATTCACTATATACATCTATGAAACAAATCAACTTTTAAGTCTGCGATAATACTTGTGTGTAATTCTTCAGCGAAATCGAAGATAAAAAGTCTTTTAGTGAAACGTATTTTTTAAATATACAATGTCCAAATATTCCTTTGTATTAAAACTGTTTTTAAATTCATACTAGAGAATTTTCCTAATGTGTATCATATTAGAGCATTTGAATAGCGGGAGCAAATTCTTCGCATTCCGTTTAGCTTATTTAGACTTCTTAAATTCCTGCTCATAGCAAAAAAATTACCTTAGAGTAACAACTCAAACAAATCTCCCTTAGGAAACGACTTTATCAAATGAGTTTATTGCTTAATTCACTATATACATCTATGAAACAGATCAATTTTTAAGTATGCGATAATACTTGTGTGTAATTCTTCAACGAAATCTAAGATAAAAAGCATTTTAGTTAAAAGTGTTTTTTAAATATACAATATATAAATATAAATATACAATGTATAAATATAAATATACAATATATAAATATAAATATACAATATACCACCAAATAGTCCTTTGGTATGAAACTGCTTTTTAAGATTTCTAAATTCATACTAGATCATTTTCTTAATATGTAACATACTAGAGCATTTGGGTAGCGTGAGCAAATTCTTCGCATTCGTCTGGCCTGTTTACACTAAAAATCATTCTCATAACAAAAATAAATTACCTTCGAGTGACAAATCGAACCAATCTCCATTATAGGAAACGACTTTATTAAATGAGTTTATTCACAATTCACTATATACAAATACATGCGGTACATCGTATCTTGCATTTTAATGTAAATATGTCTGGGATGTCAGAATGGTAAACGACGTTATCAAACTCATCACAAGTGAAAACTTTGGTAATATCTTTAAACATAGAAATCCTAACTAAATCTCAAGAAATCCGCGGAAGAGCACTTAAACTTCGACTCCAATATTTCAGTTCGTTCTGAAACAGGAGGTGCACGGCCGCTTAATTGCGAATTGATTGATAGATTGTAGGTTGCTGACATATAGGGTTTGCGTCCGACCAAATTGCTTGTTTCTCGATGGCTTGAGAAAAGGGAAACGGAATGATAATTTTGCCCTAGAGTATTGCTAGGAATTTCTATGTATTATTTGGGAGGAGGTTCGGTACCAAGGCTATAAAATTTCGGATGATGGTATTTACTATAACCTCAAGACTATGGTGTGAAAATTACCGACATTCACATAAGTGGAAAGTTACCGGCATTCTTGTTGCTGGTAAATTACCGACGGAAATTGTCAAGACCGTTTTTAAGTTATAATTTTTTCGTAAGTTAAGGACTTTAGTAAGGATCTAGGCGTGAAGGTTCTAAGGTTTTAAAATCATTGCCGATATATTACAGACATTCTCATTACCGTAAATTATCCATATTCTTATTAACGGTAAATTACTGACGGAAAATCTCGATACCGGTTTTAAGCTCAAGTTTTTCGTCAGGTAAGTACTTTAGTAAAGTTCTGGTAGTGGGGAATTAAGTTTTTCAAACTATTGACATTATTATTACAGGTAAATTACTGACATTCCCATTATCGGTCAATTACCGACGGAAATTCTCAATATCTGTTTTAAGTTCTCGTGTTTTGTTGATTTAAGTTCTTTAGTTAAATTCTAGACATAGGGTACTAAGGTTCTGAAATTAATGGCATTATCATTACCGTTAAATTAAGGATATTCTTATTACTGGTCAATTATCGACATTCTCATCACAGATAAATTACTGATATTCTTATTACCGAAAATTACCGACTGAAATTCTCAATATTGGTTTTAAGTTACAGTTTTTTCGTGAGTTATATGTATTTTAGTAAATCTCTTGACGTAGGACTACTAAGGTTTTCAAATCATTGACATTGTTCTTACCGGTAAATTACCGGCATTCTCATTACCGGTAAATTACTGATATTTTCATTACAGGAAATTACCGACTGCAATTCTCAATGCAGGTTTTAAGTTATAGTTTTCTTTCTGAGTTAAGTTCTTTAGTTAAATTCTAGACATAGGGGCTGACCTTATTTGGCACAGCTTGACTAAGTATGGCCCATGAAAACCAACCCTGCACAATAAATGAACATACAGTAATACATTACGATTATATTCTGTTCAATAATAACATGTAACAGTGAGACTAAAAATGTATACGTTTTAGTGATTCTTAAGTAAATCGAATTAATGACATTAACCCATGATTTATCTTTTAACCCTCTGAGGGGTTCACGCGCATAACTCCACCTTGCAACCTGCAGTATTCCCCCCCCCCTCTGCATGACTTCTAACCAATTTAAACTTCTTGACCAATAGAATCCTTCCAAAGTATTCTATTCTAAGTAAACGAGCAATAGTATCTTTCCAAAGAATTCTATTCTAAGAAAAGGAGCAAAGAATTTTCTCAAATTATTCTAAAGAAAGGACCAATAGTCTTTCCAAAAGATTCTATTATAAGGAAAGGACCAATCGAGTCTTTCCAAAGGATTATATTCCAAAGGAAGGACCAATAGAACATTTCCAAATGATTCAATTCTAAGGAAAATATAATAGACTATTTGAAAGGATTCTAATCGTAGGAAAGTACCAATACAGTATTTCCAAAGAACTTTATTCTAAGGAAAAGACCGACGGAATCTTTGTCTCTAAAGTTAGAAAGAATCCATGTATTCATTAGAAAGATGTGGTTATTTAGTCATTAAGGTTTGTTGTGGGGTAAAATCATTGCTCCACTTCTCATAAATCTGGCAAAGCTAAGAGTATTAAGAGTATTGGATTTTCCGTTTGGACCATGATGACTAAAAACACATAATGTTCAGAAATAAACTATGCATAGTGTGTTGTCAAAATACGAAAATCCCTTGGAAAAAATTGGGTTTTCAGACAGAAATTTCGAATGCAAAAGAGAGGTAACATTTTTTCCTTCTTTTTGAAAACAAGCTTTTTATACTTTTCTTCACATTAAAGCTGGAACATAGACATCGTTTTTATTCTTGTAAGACGCAAAACTTTTCAGTCATGCAAGGCAATTTATTCCAAAAAGAATTCTTAATAAGCTTAATCCAATTCAATGACAATAATTGAAAGTGTCGTAGATCATCTCTTGCAGTCAAATTGCGCTCCGTTGGGTTTTCAAATAAATAATCTAATAAAATGGAGGTCTCTAAAAATATACAAGCTATGTAACAGTACAGATTTTTGTTTAATGATTATAGGTAGTTTATGTTGAATGATTTCATTTATTGTACTTGTATTTAACAATAACTGGGGCCACTGTAGCCCAGTTGGAAGAGCAACGGTTTAGCAACTGGAGGGTTGCGAGTTCTAAAATCGATCCGGCCAAAGACAGTCGTGTTCATGGGGGCTGGTGCACGTTGAATTTGTCGTGACCTCAAATATCCTGACATTGGCGTGGTGTGGAAATTCGGAGAGTGTGGTGCCAGTTCAGGTGTTGTTCTCATCTTCTGTCCGTGGTTCAAAATTACGAGGCGTTGTCCTAGGATCTTTTCCTTCGGGATTGATCCCGGACCGTCACAAACAACCCGTTGTGTTGCTCCAGTGCGACGTAAAATAACTACCTACCATAACAATAATTGATCGTGTTTCTATTTAGACATCACACTAGCTTATTCCACATCTACAAAATTGTTACTTTTACTGTGATTGACAATGAATTACAAATTTTATTTTGCAAAATCAGTTTTCGTATCATAAGTTATTAATCATGGATCGTAAATGATCTGGTATCGTCATTTTTGAGTAAATAGAAATTTGTCTTTCATTTTGATTCTAATGAGAATACTTTGCTGTAAAACAAAATGTAGAGGGCGTTAGTGTTTTGGCTACCGTCTTTCGTAATTTGTGATGTAACTTGGCATGTAAATCGAATGCGATTTCATCATGTATTTGAAATTAAAATTATAGACAAACATCATTGAAGCGGCCGTAAATCAGTTTAGTTCTTCCTTAGACATTTTTCTTATCAGGTATAGTTTCGGCTTACTCTAAAAAACCTGTGTTTGATTAAAAAATATATTAAATAGAATACCTTTTCGCAAGTATTTTTTATTTGTAATTTTTTTAATGAAACTTAAGAATAACCGTATTCATAAGATCATTAAGGATCTTGATAAAGGTTACACTTTATCAAAATGATTTACTGTATACAAATATATTTCAATTCAATATTTTACCTTTAGTAAATATCGATAAATAATAACGAAAATGCAAAATACAATTTTGTACCTTTTTACCTTCTAAGCGTCAAGAATATGTGATATACCGCAATGCGATATAATTAGGAGTCACTGTATAGCAATTACATGCTCTGAAATCCGGAAACCAAAATTTCATCGGGAAAAAGAGAGATTGATGATTATGTGGTATACCGCAATGCGATATAATGAGGATCTGAATAGCAATAACAAAATATTTTTTCAAGTGATGCAAAAAACAAAAAAAATCAAATATCTCATTTTAGTTTTGAGTGAGTTACCAGATTATTTTGTACCTCAACTGAAGAAGTTTTAGGAGTTTATAATGGACACCTTTTTCTACTTTCACTATTTGTCATACAGAACTCAATGTATCACACTTTTACCATTGTTCTATCTGTTTCCAGCGTCATTTTTGACGAAGTATACTCCCTATGACCATGAAGATCTAGTAAATACATCTATTATACAATTTTATATGAAATAAAGTGATACCTGGAAAAATCATCCACTTTATTTGAGTTCATCCTTAGAAGTATCAATATGTGAAAGTAATGACGCACCATTTTTTACAAAACTAGCAGATCCTAGCTAAATTTCTTAATTGCTTACATCTATTGACAGAAATGTCATTACTTACATTTGATACCTTATTCAAATCCATTTATAATGCATATAACATCGATATGCGCATTTCATATCTCCAAACGAAATAAAATTATCGAAAATATCAGACAGCATTCGTCTTAATTCTTATTTCCAATAAAATGTACGACAAAATGCGCATTTCAGTATTATGAGCCTCTGAATGCCCTCTTTAATTATATCTCATTTACTAGTTCAATGGCGATTCGGTAGTTTTTGTCGTTTAAACCTGCCTCCGCGTTGGTTCACATTTTCTCTCCAGGATTAATTTTTATCATTTAGATTTCTCCTCATTTACTTCTGTTATCAGACTGTTAAAGAATTTCGTTTTAGTGCGCTTTGGGTGTAGTTTTAGCAATATCATGCATCTCTATAGTTCAAATCATGCAAGTAAACTAAGCAGCGGTATTGGCCAATGAATCCTGTAGATGATTTATATCGGTTTGGTTGCCATTCTCCAATGTACAAATAATGTCGGTTTCTGTGCCACGTACGTTAGCGAAATCTATGTATTAAATTTAAAACCTCTGAGTGGTTTCGAAGAGATATCTCGTCACATGGATATATATATATATATATATATATATATATATATATATATATATATATAAGGTATTTCAAACCTTATGCAACAAACAAACACTTTTCACCATCGAATGCACGGTTGTAAGTGAAGAATTATATCTTAGAATTGTATCTAACAATTCTATCGGTAACGAAGGTAAAAAAATGGTTGGATGTTGTGCAGGAAAGACTGCAGATTGCAAGGTAGAATTATACGTGCGAACGCTTCAAAGGCTTTATCCACAATTGACGTTCGCCAATCAACTATCATATTTCAATTCCGTATTACCTTGGAACTTTTATTGCTGAAGGGCTGAAATTGAATTAGAAAAACAAGCCTAGTGACATCACGTGCAGGAAGCACGTTTCGCCATAGAAACTCTAGCGGCACCTACATTCCGCTTGACAGAAAATGCCTGTCATAGGATCATAGCAAACATCAATGCCAGAGAACTGTAAAGATGCATAAATAGTATCTCAGATTAGTGATCATATCTAAGTAATATCGTATCGCGTATTTCATATGAATCACGCTATGCAAATTAACTGCTTCATCTTTATTAGATTCAGAACGAGGGAAATGTTTTTTAACTCAGAGTATTACTTGAAACTCAGACACAAAAAGAATTATGGAAATGAGTTATGCGATTCTCAGTTGAGATTCTTATGTGTACCACTTTCCGGAAAAGAATTTTTCTGAGATTTTTAATTAAGAGAAGTCTAAGGAATTGCAGGGAAAATATCAAACTGTGCAATTTATGCTTCAGATAGCATATTAGTCTTTAATTGCACTGATGTTCGCTTTGTATTCGTGTCAATTTTGATATACTTTATGTATTCCGTTTTTAATATTGCGCGGACATTTCATTTCGTTAACTGCATTTTACTTACTTTCAAATATTAAAACACTTTCTTCTAAGTGCTATATGAGTTTGCAACATTTGAAATGAATTGCTTTTAGTTCTATAGGTAACATTAAAGTCGGTTACACACAATCTACTGTTTCTTAACATTAGGATCGTACTGAGATTTTTGTTTAGTGTAGTATGCTTTAACCGCACAACACATTTAATGACTAAATTATTATATCTATTGTTTGAAAGAATTCATGGATTTTTTCAAGCTTTATAAATATTTTATTGTACCTTTCGTAAAATGGAATCCGTTGGAAAGATTCTACTGTTCCTTTCCTTAGAATTGAATTCTTTGGAAGAAAGGATTCTATTCTAAGTATAGAATCATTAGAATAGAATCAAGGAAAGATCCTTGAATCTGAAAATCCTTGAATACTTGAACATCCTTGAATCCTTGAACACCCTTGAATCCTTAAACATCCTTGAAACCTTAAAATTCAAGGTAAGATTCTAATGAAACTTCCTTGGAATCCTTTGGAAATATATTATTGTTACTTTCCTTGGAATTGAATCCTTTGGAAATATTTTATTGTTACTTTCCTTGGAATTGAATCCTTTGGAAATATTTTATTGTTACTTTCCTTGGAATTAAATCCTCTGGAAATATACTGTTCATGTTCACAACCTTCTTAGAAAAGAATCCTTTCAAAAGATTGTGTGTATTGGTCCTTTAATTAGAATCTGTTGGAAAGATACTGTTGGTCCTTTTCTTAGAATAGAGATCTGGACAGTTTTCTTCTAATGACGAGATATTTCGTCCATTAAGACCTGGTCAGTTTACTAATGGGGATATTCCTCGTCTAGTCAACCATCAGAAGCCTAAATATAGAATTCAATATTACATAAAATATTCAGCTGTAATGTGTTTCGTTTATATTAATGAAACTGGAAATTTGTACTAGGAATATTTTCATCCAAATTTCAATATATATTTTATGTCATTTTAGAGCTCAAAGTTTCCCACTTTCAATCGGAAGGATTTTTCAAGTTTAACGTTGCAGCGTTCTAATATAATTTCATCCTTGAAATTATATTATTCAAACGAAATGAAAATTGGTACGAATACGAGGGTCAGTCAAATATTATCTGCACTTTCGCTAAATAACACATCTTTAGGTTTGTCACATTGCTTTCTGCGCATGCATGCTTAGCGTAGATACTACTGTGGCCACGTCGAAGTTTGACCTTGATAGCGTCATTTTTCTTGCTTCTGCTTCAGTATAAACATGACCGCTCCGATAGCAGTGACAACCAAGAAGGAATAAAGAGCAGTGATCCGATTTCTATGGCCGGAAAGGTGTGCCAGGGGCTGAAATTCATCGGAGGCTTACAGCATAATAACGGGGACAGTGCTCTACCACGTAGAAGTGCGTATGACTGGATCGAGAAGCTTAAAAGAAGCCGGACAACGAGAAGATTCAGCAAGATCGAGAAATGGTACTGGCAAACCGACGAGTTACCATCGACAATGTAACGTGTTCTCTGCAGATAAGACGGAAAATGAAGTTGAGGAAGTGGTGAATAAATGGTTGGCGACCAACCGAAAACCTTCTTGGGGGGAATACGCAAGCTTGCAGACCGATGGACCAGTGCATCGAAAAGAAGGGAGATCCGTTGAAAATGAGGGAGATTTGTTGAAAATGACGAAATTGTTCAACCCCTACATTTGTGTAAATAGATTGAAAAATAAAATGAAGGTATTTTTGACTTTCCCGAGTATATTTTACATACTTACAGTGATTGAAAGGAAGTTTGTTCCTTCTAGTCATACATATTAATTAAAGATTGATTTTGGAAAGATTCCATTGATCTTTTCCTTAGAATTTAATCTTTTGGATGAATTATACTGGTCAACAATGTAAAAAACGGTTAGAAGTCATACAGTGAAGACTGCAATTTGTAAGGTGGAATTATGCGTGTGAACCCATCAGAGGGTTAAGACTTAAATGTTTAAATATCTTAGAACACATTTATTCCCGAGTTGCACCAAATGGAGAAAGAAGGAATCCATATTCTTTCAACAATATATTTTTATATAGCCGTTATACGTAAATTATGCGGAAAAAGTAACACTACATTACTCAGAAATCTTGTGACGCTCGGAGGGTTCAAAATCAAAATTGGAGTTGATTTCATTAGTTGATTATGTACTTCAGGTTTTTAAAACGTTTGATATAGGAGTTCAAAGAAGAGATGAAATAACATTTGATGGTAATGGTAATAAATTGACCTCGCACTGGACCACTCAATGGGCTATTAGAAACGGTCCGGGATCAATCCCGATCCGAGGACAGCATCACGTAATTTTGAGCCAAGGTCGGATGACAAGATCAGCACCTGAGCTGGCTCCCCACTCTTCAAACTTCCACACCACACCAACGGGAGGACATTTGAGGCCACGGCAGATTTAAAGTGCACTAGCCGCAGTGTACACGACGGTCTTTGGAAGGACCGAGTTTCGAACTCATAACTCTCCAATTGCTAAACCGCTACTTTACCAACCGGCTTACCGCGGCCTCATAGCATGCTTAAAGATACGCGCCATGAACAAATTTCACGCTTATATAGCACGCTTAGACACAAAACATGTATAATATTTGGTGATTATTGACATGTACAGCATGTTTAGACACATTTTTTGTCTTTAATGATGTAATAAAATGCTAATTCTGAAACGTAGGTATGCATTTTTAATTAAGGTCGCACTGGAGCAACACAACGGACTATTGGCAACGGTCTGGGATCAACCCCCTAAGGGAAAGATGCGGCTCATTCTGAAAGGAGATTTAAAGTTCAATATCTGATTTTCATACTAATCTTTATTGCTTCAAAAATTCAAATAGGAATGTTATTTAAACAAAAATGAAATATCATTTCAGAGGCATAAAATAGATCTTTCAATCCGTAAAATCCCTATTAAATTACGTGGTGTTGAAAACTCGAATCTTTCCCTTCGGATTCGTTGTGTTACCCCAGTGCGACGTTAATTAAAATACATACCTATCTCTCTTTTGTGTCAGTAAAACTTTCTTTGTGTGTGTCTATTACTTGATATTATGTCTTGTGTCTTGTGCAGCATGGCCCTTGTGCCATACAACGCTTAAACCAACCAGCAAACCCCAAACTTGACATTTTTGAAAAATTTTCTCGCATCTCCCCTAACGCATCAATAACCTTCAATACAAGGACACAGTATCCTGAAACTATTCATTCCAGTCAAATTTCTAATGAGAAACAATCAGTAAAACAACACAGCCAGACTAATCGATTCACGGTTCATCGGATTGCCCGGATTAATTCTAGTCATTTTTTATGCCAGCACAACATAATCGGGTTAGTCCCAAAGAAAAAGATACCTAGTCGGAGATGACAAATTCCGAATCATAAGAAGGACTATTTATAGATCGACGTTATGGAACAGCAACTCTTTCCGGTGGTCATCCAGTCCGGATGTTCCAGACTGTGACCTTATACTCGTGATGGTCTGATGAGATTGGACAAATAGAAAACTCTGCCATGTGCTAAGAGAATTATGCTGGACACACACCGCCGGTCATAATGGCTTGTGTCAAAATTATTGATTTGGGGTTATGGATTATGGAGGAAATTCAAACACAGTATAGTGTGTCTTGTGAAAGGAATATTCAACGAAACTGCATCATCGCGGAGAGGTAAATTTGAAAATATTATAAGACAGCCTTAGTCATACGCCTCCTTTAATCCTCCGAGGGTTTCGACGAGATATCTCGTCCATCAAGATCTGGCAAATTTTGCAAATGCCTAGATATCTGTCATCAAGGTATTGCCGACTTTTTTGAGGACACGATTTGGTCGTTTTACTTGTAATGGCGGGATATCTCGACAATAAAGCTCTGGTCCGCTTTATTCATGACGAGATATCCCGTGGAGACAACCACTAGGAGGGTTAAAATTAACTTGCAATATAGAAGTATCTACAGCAACTGCGGATCTCAATCACGAAGTATTTTTTGATAGATTGAGTTTGCACCGTCTTTCCATGAGCTGCTATGTGGCTCAGTGGGTGTGTCCATTGCGCTATCAACCTGCGAATTGTAGCTGCTGAAGGTTCACACACAATTCATGTATTTCATTCATTACTGGGTGTATTTATATCTATTGTTAAGTAAAACTTTCCTTGTGTACTTTCAATACTTGAAGTTGCCTGATTTTTGTTTGGCTCATCTTGCCTAGATATGGTCCTTACGCCTTAAAAGACAAGCCAACCGACAACCATGCGTTGCTACATTGATGACAAAGACGTGATTATGAATACGATCGATCGAGCGATCACTTCGAAGTATGGTCCACGATGAACAGTTGAAGTGCCCATTAATCTCTGGCCCGTTTTGTTTATGACGAGATAATGGGTAGGAGATTTAACCTTCCCCGTGGTCGTCTCGAAGAAGCATCTCATCATTAGAAGAAAATTTACCAGATCTTGATGGACGAGATACTTCGTCATTAGAGGAAAACTGATCAGATTTTGATCTAATCTTGGTAAAAAATCGGTAATATCTTGATGACGAGATATCTCGTCATTCGAAAAAAATATCAGTTTTTTATGGGGGAGATATCTCGTCGATTGCAAAATTTGTCAGATCTTGATTGACGAGATATCTCGTCATATGCAAAATTTGTCCGATTTTGATGGACGGGATATCCCGTAGAATCAGCTTGTAGGGTTATCTTCAAAATGAAGATTGAGTAGAATTTGAATGGGTTCTTTAATGTTAGCATAATATTTAATGTTTGAAATAATTAAGAAAACTGAACAGATCTGGATCTCGTCATCATCAAAAATTCGGCAATATCCTAATGAAGATATATCTCGTCATTAAGAAATTTTCTTCGGACCTTGATGGAAGATATATCTCATCAAAACCACTCGGAGGGTAAACGAAATGTGTACCTCAATGGACAGTTGAATATTAGCGGAATATACAATATTAATAGAAATTATAAATGAATTATTGAAGAAAACTGATTCATAATCTCCACTTTGTGATCATCAAACAATCTGATCGTCTTAATGACGAGATATCTCGTCATTAAAAATTGGTCAACTTGATGGGCGAGATATTTCGTCGGAACTACTCGGAGGGTTAACGAAATGCATATCTCAGTGGTTACTAGTATACAAAAATTTAATTTTTATAATTGTATCAATTTAATTACATTAAACCTCTTAGAAGATCACACGCATGATTCTACCTTGAAACTTGCAATCTTCTCAATAAGACTTCTATCCAATTTTGACATTCTTGATTACTAGAATCTTTCCAAAGTATTCAATTCCAAGGAAATTAGCACAATAAACTTTCCAAAGATTCTATTGTAAGGAAATGAGCAATAGAAACTTTCCCAGGAAAGGAACAATAGAAAATTTTCCAAATGATTCTATTACAAATAAGAAACAGTAGAATCTTTCCAAAGGATTGTATTCCAAGGAAAGGAACAGTAGATTCTATTCAAAAGGATTCTATTCCAAGGAAAGGAGCGGTAGATTCTATCCAAAGGATTCTATTGCAAGGAAAAATTACCAATCGAATTTTCCCAAAAAATTCTTTTCCAATGAAAGGAAAAGTAGATTCTGTCCAAAGGATTCTATTCAAATGAAAGAAGAAAATTAACTTTTTAAACCCTGAAAAAATCCACGGATTCTTAAAACCAATAGATGTACTTGTTTAACGATTTAGTGTGATGTGGGGTTGAATCAATACTTCTTATCTTATGACGGTCAGAGGGTTAAAATATTTATTTACGATCAGAATTTTCTTCCCGTGTACTACACAGTATACAAAACGAACCTAGTACCTAGGGAGATTAAAATGCAAAAGCAGTGTTTACAATATACCTAAGAAACAAAATTCCATTATGTTTTGTAATTATATAGACTTATCAAATACAATCGTACTTTACCTAACGAAGTACAAGGGGACCAGGACCAATTGTTGAAAACATTTATTCCATTACCATTATTCATTGCTCAGTAAAATTCAAACAAAGAATAGTTTATTTCAATTTTCGTATTTTAAAAATTTGTGTTTAATTTCAAGATATGTGTTTTACTTTTAAAAACTGCATTTAATGAGCTAGCTATACATTTGTGACTTTTTAACCCCCTTAGCGTCGCAAGATTTCCGCGAACCAGAATTTTGTATACTGTACTCAAAAAATAATTAAGGGTCTTGATAAAGGTTGCACTTTATCTTATGCATTGAATAAAATATATTTCCGTTAGATATGTTATCTTTAATAATATTGATACATAATAATGAAAATGCAAAACAAAAGTTTATACATTAATCTCCTTTCATTAAAATATAATTCCTTGTAACATTTCTATTGCTCCTTTCCTTAGAACAGAATCTTTTGGAATTATTATGTTTTCTCTTTTCCTTACAATATAATTGCTTGGAAATATTTTATAAGCCCATTCTGTAGAATAGAATACTTTGAAAATATTCTATTGTTAGTTTCCATAGAATAGATCCTTTTCAAAGATTAAATCGATCCATCTGTAGCAACACAGCGGGCTATTGGCGACGGTACGGGATGAATCCCTGAGGGAAAGATCCGAGACAACACCTCGTAATTTTGAACCACGGTCAGATGACGAGATCACACCAGAGATGGAACCCCACTCTCCAAACTTCCACTCCACGCCAACGTGAGGACGTTTAAAGCCACGACAGGTTTAAAATACACCAACCCCCGTAAACGACGATCTTTGGTAGGATCGAGTTTCGAACTCACAAACCTCCAGTTGCTAATCCGTCACTCTTCCGACTGGCTACCACGGACCTTTATTCTAAGGTAGGTAATTGAATTAATGTAGCACTGGGGCAACACAACGGGTTAATGGCGACGTTCCGGGATCAATCCCCGAGGGTATTTATTCTAAGGAAAGGACCGATGAAATCTTTCCAAAGGATTTTATTCCAAGGGAAGGACCGATAGAATGTTTACAATATAGTCAACTCTAAGGAAATGGCCAATAGAATTTTTCTAAATGATTCTATTTGGAGGAAAGGGCATATAGAATTTTTCTAAACGATTCTAGGAAGAGACCAATAAAGACTTTCAAAAATTCTATTTTAAGGAAATGACTAATAGAATTCTCTAAAGTTAGTTACTCTTCCAACAGGGATACCGGGTCCCAAAAGAAATAAAAGAAATCAAAACTCAATGCATATTCAGTTTTTCAAGGCTGGCGCTCTTGGTCCGGAACCAACAGAACTAATTTTATAACCAAATGCAGTGTTTTAATAACAAATTCCCAACTGTAAAGTGGCCGATGTAGCCCGGTTGGAAGATTAACGGATTAGCAATCGGAGGGTAGCAAGTTCGAATCCAGCCAAAGACCGTCGTGTACAAAGGGGGCTGGTGCACGTTGAATCTGTCGTGGATTCATATGTCCTCACGTTGGCGTGGAGTGGAAGTTTGGAGAGTGGGGTTCCATCTCTGGTGTGATCTCGTCATCTGATCGTGGTTCAAACTTACGAGGCGTTGTCTTTGGATCTTTCCCTTCGGGATTGATCCCGGAAGGTCACCAATAGCCAGTTGTGTTGCTCCAGTATATCACAGAACACAGAAGTTGACACTTTCAAGGATAATTAAGCTCCCGTAGGATCCGTGTTTGTAAGATCTGCTCTACGATATTAGGTAGGTAGGTAGTCTAATTAGAGAGTCGCACTGGAGAAACACATAGGGCTATTGGCAACTGCCCGGGAACAAACCCGAAGACAAAGGTCTTCGGACAATACCAAGTAATTTTGAACCACGGTCAGATGACGGTCACACCTGAGCTGACATCCCACTCTCCAAACTTCTACACCACACCATCGTGGGGACATTTGAGGCCACGACAGATATATCATGCACCAGCCCCCTTTGCACACGATGATCTTTGGTTGGATTCGAACTCGCAACCCTCCGGTTGCTAATCCGTTACTCTTCCACCCGGGCTACTGCTAAGATATTAAGTATAAAGGTCGATAAATAATTCAATCTTTCGACATGTTATGAAATTACAACTATGATTTTGATGCCATAATAATTGCTAGAAAAGGTTCTATAAAATGAATTTTACGATACAAAAAATGCCTTAAAAACAAAAATTATGACCTCAAAAGTAACATTTTTGTAAACTTATTTCATAAAAGAAAGTGTATGAAACAATAAAAATCTAAACCTTCCCATATTACAAAAAATGTAATTTACTTTTAAAAGTTGCTCTGTCCAAATGAGTTTTTTTAGTTAATGATGGAAAATAAATACCCGTGTCAAATTGGAAATACTGTCTAAAACCCAATATAAAATAAGAAACCTTGTCAAAAATACGTCAATTTGAGAATCCTTTCAAAAATCCAATGTCAAACTGAAAATGCTGTCAAATATCCAATGTCAAATTGAAAGTTTAGAAATTTACTAACAAAACATTTAATTGAATACTTATAGTTTGCGAGGTAGACTGAAAGTTTTTCTTTCACTAGTCTAGAATTGCCAAAGCATTCTCTCTCTTCTTTCTAACTTTCCCAAGAGCTTTTCATTTCCTCTTTCTAACAGTTTCAAGCTTCTCATTTGAATATTGATCTAGCGATAATTTCCACTTCTCTATTGCCAAATAAGGCAGTCACTATCAAATCCCAATATATGCTTCCCTAGTCTCTCTTCAATAACGCCTTAAGCCTCTTAGACATGTAGTGTTAGAAAAAGGTTTCTTTATGGCCATGACTATCATCTAAGGAGATTGATATGAACTGCTCTTTGTAGTGGGAAATGTACCAATTATTCCAAAATTCGACTCACGAAAAAAACCGAATTAATTAAATAAAAAGATATAATTAAAATTTATTCATGTCTTATGTTTTTAGCATGATATACAGGTAAACAATCACGAATCATATTCATGTCTTGCTTCTTTAAGCATGCTATTATGTCAGTAACCACCGAAAATTATTCATATTTTGTGTCTTTAAGCATGCTATTATGTCAGCAATCGCGAAATTTATTCAGGTCTTTAAGCATGCTAATGTGGTCGCGGTAGCCCGGTTGGTAAAGTATCGGAAATTTCGAAACTCGATTCAACAAAAGACCGTCGTGTACACAGAGCTGGTGCACGTTAATTCTACCGTGGCCTCAAATGTTTTCACGTTGGCATGGTATGGAAGTTTGGAGTTTGGTCATGGATTTTTTCAAGCTTTATAAATATTTTATTGTACCTTTCGTAAAATGGAATCCGTTGGAAAGATTCTACTGTTCCTTTCCTTAGAATTGAATTCTTTGGAAGAAACATTTTAGTGCGCATGCGTTTCTCATGCAATTTAGTATCGCAGGACGCATGCTGGACCATTTTGTGGCTAGCCTTATTCGTCCCGTAGTACATCGTGCGATTCTTGATAATGCAGCCTTTCCATTTGGACATGTAGTCGGGTCAGATGGCTTCCACATTGAGCATATAACTTTGCAACTCAATTTCATTTTACTGTTCTAATAGTTAAATGCTGAACAAACCCAATAACTCTTACTGATGCTAATGCTTTGGTAACTCATATCACAAAAAGTTAAAATAAAACAACAAATTTGTTAAATTAACACCGGAAGTAAAACCACCGCCATAATATCCAGACTGAGAACGGGACATTTTAAAGGCATGAAAATGAACTGTGATAGAACCAGAACTTGCAAACATTGTAACAATTGTCTGGGCGTTGAACTCACACCTCATCATATATTCACCTGCCCTGCAATAGCAGCTGCTCTTCAAAACATCGATTACCATTCTGAAGAACAGCTTTATAGCGAGAAAATAATCGACATAAACAAGGCTGTGCAAAATTCACACGGTGACATCTGATTCAGAAATGGACGCGACAATAACATTAAAAGTATATATAAAAGATTGTATTCAGGATGGTAATTACCATCCTGAAGAACAGCTTTACAGCAACAAAATAATTGGCATAGCCAAAGCTGTGCAAAATGCAAGCTGCAACATTTTACTCAGAAATGGACACAGCAAAGTTCTGCCTATCTGTTTAATATCTTTTATCTTGAAGCGCTATATTTTCACCTAGTGGCGAGAATTTGAATTATGATTGTTTTCCCCCTGGTTTGATTAGTATATGCAGGTGGTGGAAAAAATTGTATGAACACCTATGACACGGCCCACAACGTTTCTAAGTAGGATGTCCGCCCAGGGTGTTTCGAAAATATGTGGCCAAATTGTAAAGGATGGTACAGGGGCCTAAAACAAATATTTATAGAAGTAGATAGGTAATTAGGGTTTTATGGCGCAAGATCCAAAAGCGGACAAACTGCGCCGACACTTAGAGAAAACACATTCATTCAAGACTGATAAACATTCATGGCTTACCTCATATTCGAACCAGAAACCTTTGAATCCAGAAGCAAAATTCTGACCACTATAATTTTGAGTCGGTTTCTGTTAGTAATCCCACCCAGGCATCAGATGCTTGTCTGCAAGCTCCGAATTCTCAGCAATTCATGCCGTTGAAAATCTGAGCGGGGAATGACGCCTTACGCCATAGAATCATTGACTGACCTAAAAATTGCCCTCTACACCTAAACACGGCATTTCCGGACACTCAATCTTCGACGAAACATTCATTTTTGGCCACTCTACCACCCTTTACAATTTGGTTAGATATTTTCGAAACGCCCTGTATAACCATCGTGTTCTGCAAAAGAGAGACGATTGGGCAACAAACCAATCATCGATCAATCTATAATCATTCTTAGCAAGAACTGTATCAGATTACGATCATGAGATTCGTATCTTACTCAGAAATGATATCCACATTAGGATTGAATTGTCTCGATCAGAGATCAAAAGATCTTTCCTTATAATAAATGGTTGAGTCGTTCAAACTAAATAGTTTCTCTAATATAAAGCACTCATTTATTTGGTTTTCCGGAATCCAAAAAAGTACTAAATGAGGCAATATAAGAAATAAAGGCATTGTGTTCTTAAAATGAGTAAGTTTCATTACTTATCAGATGGTTATTAGCGACTTAGCTGAAAGAATAATCTGAAAGTAATCAGATATATGTACATTAACTATGTATTGCTCTAATGCATTTGTAGTCTGCAAGTTGTGCAGACTCATTATCTTTGAGCTATCTAACTGTATGTTGGAAAGTTAAATTTTTAAATTTTAAACCTAATAAATAACCATCACGAGTTCAAAATCATCTTGCCATTATCTTTTCATCCTCCGATCTTTTAGTAAAAATAACAATTTATTTATTAAATAGATGTGTTTTTATTTAAAAAGTCATTGTAATCAAGTAGACATAGTTTAGATTCTAAGCATTTTGTATACAGGAAACTTAAAAGGAAAAAATAATGTAATATAATTTACTTGAATGCATAGGAATTTTGTTTTGCATAATGACCTCAATCATAGTCTAATATTTTTTATATCTTTCTTTAACCCTGTAAGCATTTATTTTAGAAAGTGTAGTATATATATATATATATATATATATATATATATATATATATATATATATATATATATATATATATATATATATATATATATATATATATATATATATATATATATACTACACTTTCCGGTAGCTCGGTAGAAAGAGTAACGGATTAGCAACCGGAGGGTTACGAGTTCGAATCCAACCAAATACCGTAGTGTACAAAGGGGCTGCCGTACGTTCAATCCTTCGTGACCTCAAATGTCCTCACGTTGGCGTGGTGTGGAAGTTTGGAGAGTGGGGTGCCAGCTCAGGTGTGACCTCGTGATCTGACCGTGATTCAAAATTACGTGGTCTTGTCCTCGGATCTTAACCTTCGGGTTTGATCTCGGACCGTCGCCAATAGTCCGTTGTGTTTCTCCAGTGCGACGTTACATAAAATACCTACCCACGTAATTTATTTCAAGTATTCTGAACCACAAATGATGCCATACCAATGCATTTATTTGAAAGAAAAAATCGTTTATCTCTCGGTACGCCAAAGTTCATCGGTCGATGCGGTTTTTGTTCTCCGCCCAATTTCTTTAGTTTTGTCACCTTTCTAAGAAGAAATCCCTTAAGAAAGATTTTCCCTTCCACCAAGAGTTAATCTTCTTTTCAAAAGATTAGCCGCTGACCAAAGTGCGCTGCAATTTGTGACTCCCTGCACAGAAATGATAATCAGCCTCTCAGGACAATTCCCCGGGAGACCAATTTTCCTGATTTCCTGATTTCATTAACTTAATCACAAAAGTATATGATAGTCGTCGAAAACTAATACTCTAGACATACAGATTAATTTGCGTCGTCTTGTATCTGAGGCAGTGTCTTTCCTAGAATCGCAAGGATATCCGAGACTTCAAACGACTCATTTAGTCTTCCCAGGACAAAAGTTGGAACAATGTTAAGGCATTGAAAGTGTTGGGTATTTATGGAATAATTTTTTTATTATTGAATTTTTAATGTTAGTAGCGTTTAAAATTTAAATGGTGATTAGGTTCTGTGGAGGCTGTTCCTCGAGTGACCAATTTCCTTGATTTCATTGACTTAATCAAAAACGTATATGAGAGTGGTCGAAAACTAATGCTCTAGACAGATTAATTAGCGTCGTCTTATATCTGAGGCAGTCTTTCCTAGAATCACATAAGGATATTCGAGACTTCAAATGAGTCAGTCTTCTCAGGACAAAAGTTGGAATAATGTTAAGGCATTTTAAGTTTTGGCTATTTATGCAATGATTTTTTTATTATAGTATTTTTAATGTTAGAAGCATTTAAAATTTAAATGGTGATTAGGTTCTGTGGAGGCTGTTCCTCGAGTGACCAATTTCCTTGATTTCATTGACGTAATCACAAACGTATGACAGTCGTCGAAAACTAATCCACTAGACATGTTAATTTACATCTTGTATCCGTAACATTGTCCGTCTTGAAACCAAACCAAGATATTTTAAACTTCGAATGAGAAAGTTAGTCATTACAAGATTTAAATTAGAATAATATTGAATCATTTGAATCATTAGGTACTTCATACAATATTTATGTTTTATTATTAGATTTCTGAAACAAGAGGAAGTGGTCTAATTAAAGAAACGTAAAAATTACTAATAACATTTTTAAAGGATGATAGAATTCGTGTACAGCAATTTGGTGGAACTAAACATCCAAAATCATCAGGACAAAAAACCTAAGAAATTTGAGTTTTAATTTGTTACATTTAAATGCTAATTCAGCACATTAGTTTTCCTAAAATTATGCCCTTCCAAACTATTTGTAAAGTCCTGGAAGCACTACTCGAGTTTAAATATGTCATATTTGAATACTGTTGGCACATTCATTTTTCTAAAATTACTACTTTCTAGTCCACTTCTAATGTCTTAGAATCACTGGTATCATTCACTAGTGGGCCATATAAGATAAAAAAGGGTTAAACTCGAGTTTTCCTTTTTTTGGTCCTGTTGATGATGGACATCTTCCATTACAATAACTATAGCCCGGTTTTATAATCTTTTAATCTTTATTAGTAATTTAAAAGCTTTAAGATTTTGAGCCTCTTCACACCAACAGAATTCGTATCAATCCTAGAGGTAATATAAAAGTAGAGTGAGCAATGGTAACCTTTTCATTTGCCCAGGATCATGTGACCAAAGCTAATAGTAACGTGACTCTTAGGCAATTTTTGTCCCTCGGATGGAAACGAACAATGACGATTAGTTCACGGGACGGGAGAAGACGACCATCCATTGATTCATCGTGTGATTGGTTCACGTGGCACAGTAGAATTCCAATCAGAATTCAGTAAATCTGACTGACGAAGATTCGGGGATCCGCTTTCACAGGATATAGCTTGTTTGTCAAGGAAAACTTTCCACGTAGCTTAAATCCAGAGCGTTCTTCTTCAGTGCCCCGAATCATTGATTCGGCATGACATAACACTCATCTATCAGAAAAACGGTTCGGATGCTGAAATTTTTTATCTGTTTTCCTGCACATATTTCGAAACTTCTAGTATATGAATTCAAATTTTGATATGAATATTTCTAAAAAATAAGTAAAAATACCTATTTTTTATTTAAATGCGTCTCATGGAAATTCGCAGATCTCTTAGAATGTATTAGTCGTTCAGTTTCTTCGAGTCTTATTTGGCGCAGTTTGGGGTTGAAATATGTCCCTTTGTGCCATAAAACCTAACCACTAATCAGTCTGATTAATTTCATAAGCATTTCCTAGTTTCTTTTTCGAGTTTATCCTTTTCGAAATAATAGTGTATTAGCCCTCCAAGTGGTTTAGACGAAATATCTCGTCCATCAAGATGCAGCCATTTCGCTGATGACAAGATATCTCATCATCAAGATATTGCTAACTTTTTAGGATAACGAGATCAAGATCAGGTCAACTTTCTTCTAATGATGAGGTATCTCGTTTATGCGGAGCTGGTCAGTTTTTTCTAATGACGAGATACCTCGTCGAGACGGGTTAATTACTTCTTCCACAGTGTCTAACGAGTAACAGAAGTAAAAGTGATTTGATTCCGATTGACTCGGATTCAGCTGATGTGAAAGGTATAAAGACGTTAGCCGATTCAGCTGGATTCAGATTCAGGCGGATTGACTGATGGAGACTGAATATCAGTTTGGCTGAGGTTTTGTCTTTAAATCTTTTACTCGCAAGAAGTACTAAAAATTTTACTGAAGAAAGAAAAGTGATTTGATTCAGATTGACTCGGATTTAGTTGATGTGAAAGGTATAAAGGCGTTAGTACAATTCAGCTGGATTCAGATTCACGCAGATTTACCCGTATCGACTGGTGGAGACTGATTTCCAGTTTGGCAGAGGTTTCGTCTTTAAATCTTTACTTGCAAGAAGTACTTGAAATTTTCGAATACCAAAAGTATTTTATACAATTTTTAAATGTAAATAAATTCCACGGGGTCACAGATGTAAAAGAAGTCTGGGAAAGGATATTGGAATATTTAAAGTAGAGGATTTAACTAGGGGAAAGCACAAGTGCAAAACGAAAATAGATTTGGTAGAAAAATATTTCATGCTGAATAAAAAAAGGAGCCTTCTCGACTGCGCGACACGTAAGTATACATATATATATATATATATATATATATATATATATATATATAAATTATATTCGTTGTTTAAAATTTGTGCAAAATTCGCTATGCTGGAACTCAAAATAAATATGAATCAGGAATTGTTATTAAAACACAACTATGACTAAATCATTAAATATGCTTTGCTCATTTTTGAAGTAATATAGCAACATTTGAGTCAATTAATTGAAAATATTTTAAAATAATATGTGTTGTGTGTGTATTTATTTATCTCATTTAGTATAAATAAAATTACATCAAGTCCATTATATACAATTATTCTATAAGATATCACGACAGTAACCTATAGACCAGTCTGCTATAAGATGTCCCACTAGTAATCTAATAACCAATTAAGTATAACATGTCACACAAGCAACCTAGACACAATTTGTCTGTAAGGGTCACACTAGTAAACTATATACACTTGTTTGATATAATATATCACACCAGTAACCTATAGACCAGTCTGCTATGAGATGTCACGCTATTAAGCTACACCATTTTGTCTGAGATGTCACACCAGTTGCCAAATCCTCTTGCGAAATTTTGATAGTATGTACAGGTTCGTTCTCTGAAAGTAACTATCTCGTGGTGGTGTGGTGGTGTGTGTGTGTGTGTGTGTGTATTTCTCATTCCAAACGATACAGACTTTCACCCCATCCACTTTATCGATTGGTCACATAGTTTTATCCTCTTTTCAAGCTCGACTCAATTCTTTTACTATCATCAAATGTCACCACTTTCTTCCGCTAAATTGTTATTGATGTCCTTTCCTAGTTCACTTACCTGATAGCTAAGAAGTAAATAGAACATCAAAACGGTCGGCCATACTTTTGAGGGCTATTAAAAGTTCTTTGTTACACTTGTATTCCCACAGATTTGGGCTTCCGCAAATGAAAACCACATATATTGGGACACCTTTCTTATTTTTTCATTGTTTATCTGTACGTCATGCTTAAATGCACAAGACAGGAATAAGCTTTCGTGGTTTCTGACATGTGTAATATGCCTGAAAAAGGTAGTTGAATTAACGCCGCACTGGAGCAACACACAGGATGTTGGGGACTGTCCCCCAGGATCAATCCCGAAGGGAACGAACCGAGGAGACGCCTCGTAATTTTGAAATACGTTCAGATGGCGAGAGCAACACCTGTGAATGTCGTTATTAGCAAAACTTATCAGATCTTAATGCAACGAGATATCTCGTCATTAGGAAAAACTGAGCAGATCTTGATCTCGTCATCATCAAAAAGTCGGCAATATCTGGATTACAAGGTGGAATCTTGTCATTCAAAATTGATCAGATCTTGATGAACGAGATATCTCGTCGAAAACACTTGGAGGGTTAATGCACCAATTAGAATTGCTCTTCATTTCTCGATAAATTCCTAGGCACGGACATATAAATCAAATGCCATTGCATTCTTTTCATGACCAGACCTTGAAATTTGATGAATTGTACACCTTTTTCCCACCTTCTGCTTCTCGCTTCCACGTACTTTTCTGATTTTACTTTACTGATTTTAACTTCCATTCTCCATTACTCATTGAACCTTCCACTCTACTCATAAGAAATTAGTCAAACACAATTTCGTGTAGTATTCCCATAAAGGTTTCATTGGTGTTTTCCAAACGTGCTGATGCTTAACATTTCCTTCATTTATGTAATAATTCATAATCTGGCTGTTGGCAGTTTTGTTTTACTATCTCATTCATTATCTGGATCATTAAATATTCGTATCACTACATAAGCATAACTTTATCATACAATGGACTGAAATAATTAACTCGAATCTCGTCTGTGATTACCGTCATCTTAAATAACACTTAAACAGGGCCTGACCATACAGACGTAACTTTATCATAATATAAACTAAAATAATCACCATGAAACTCGTCTCTGATTACCATCATGTTAAATAACATTTTATAAAACAGGGTCTTACGACACAAGCGTAGTTTTATTATAAAATAATCAAGAATCTCATCCGAGATTATCGCCACCTTAAATAACATTTGATAAAACAGGGTCTGACCACACAAGTAAAACTTTATCATATCATAAACTAAAATAATCACCATGAATCTCATCTCTGATTATGGTGATGTTAAAGAAAATTTTATAAAATAAGACCTGACCACACAGGGCGTAACTTTATAATGCAATGAATTAATTAATCATCATGAATCTCGTCTGTGATTACCGTCACCTTAAATAACGTTTTATGAAACAGGGCCTGGACGACAAAATCGTAGCTTTAATATAAAATAAACACAAACAATCATGAATCTCACGTATGTGATTACCTTCAACTTAAATAACATTTTGTAGAAGAGAACCTGAACACACAAGCGTAGCTTTATTATAAAATAAACTAAAATAATCAAGAATCTCGTCCGAGATTACCGCCACCTCAAATTACATTTGATAAAACAGGGTCGGACCACAAAATTATAACTTTATCGTAACATAAACTAAAATAATAACCATGATTCTCGTCTTCGATTACCGTCATGTTAAATAACATTTTATCAAATAGAGCCTAACCATACAGACGTAACTTTATCATGCAATGAATTAAATTAATCACCACGAATCTCATCTGTGATTACCGACATCTTAAATAATATTTTATCTAAACAGGGATGTACTATAAGTACTAAATATGCTTCCATTAAATGGATAGAAAATAAACGCGTTTTTCTCAGTAGGTAGGTATTCTAATTAACGTCGCACTGGGGAGAAACATAACGGGCTATTGGCGACGGTCCAGGATCAAACCCGAACGGAAAGATCCGAGGACAACACCACGTAATTTTGAACCACGGTCAGATGACGAGGTCACACCTGAACTAGCACCCCACTCTCCAAACTTCGTTTAATGAACCAATAAAAGTAACATATCGCCAGTAAAGCGATATGTTACTTTTTTACATTTTATAGCAAAAACTGTGTATTTTTTTGCTAAATCAATTTTTTTTTCATTTGACGAGTCTCAATATCCTTAAATATTTAAAAAATGTCTAGTTCATCAAATGTTAGCTATGTGTATATGAAGTATTCGATCATTTGTTTAAGATCAATTTGAGGTGGGAAATCGTGCCAACGAGGAGTGTCAGAAGGTGATTCATGAAAATTGAATTAATGATTACGTTTTTTCCAATTCCTGAAACAAAAACGATAGACGTGGGAAGTTTGGAATTAATTGATTGATTGTTTAGTCAGTAAAAAATCTCAAAAAGCGGTATAATTCAATCGAAAAAAATTCCCCTTAAGTAACCATTTTAACAACTGTGAACTCTTTGAAGTACGATGAATGTGTTAGGATAAAAATATTCTCATTTTTAAGTTTCTTCCGTTCCACCATTTGTGACGGGGGCCGCGAAAGCCTAGTTGGAGGAGTAACGAACTAGCAACCGGATGATTGCGAGTTCGAATCCAGCCAAAGACGTGTACAAAGGGAGCTGCAAAAACAATTTGTCGTGGCCTCAAATGTCCTCACGTTGGCTTGATGTCGAAGTTTGGAGAGTGGGGTGCCAGCTCAAGTGTTGCCTCGTCATCTGACAGTGGTTCAAAATTACGAAGCGTTGTCCCCGAAACTATCCCTCGGGATGGATCCCGCAACGTAGCCAATAGCCCGTTGTGTGGCCCAAATGCGACGTTAATTAAAATACCTACCTACCATTTGCAACCATTGCTCTGATTCATATTACCATCGCTCTGATTCATATTACCATCGCTCTGATTCATATTACCATCGCTCTGATTCATATTACCATCGCTCTGATTCATATTACCATTGCTCTGATTCATATTACCATTGCTCTGATTCGAGTACGTGGGCCGCGGTAGCCTGGTTGGTAGAGTAGCGGATATTAGCAATCGAAAGGTTGCGAGTTCGGAACTCGATCCAATCAAAGACGACGTGTGCGTGGAGGCTCGTGAACGATAAATCTAGCAATCTGCAAGTTGTAGGTGGCGCAGGTTTGATTCCTCCTTGCGTATGGACCGCGGTTGGAAGAGTATCGGATTAGCAACCGGAGTGTTGTGAGTTTGAAACTAACCATAGAAAACTAAGCATTCCCCACACTCTAACATCACTTTTATGTATCCACTAAAACTGGTTAAATAAATAAATGTCAAACAAATATCCGCCGTCTTCATTTCCCCAGGGACCCACTTAACAGGTATTCCGCCTAAAAGTATTCACGGACCAAACCTTACGGTACAGTGGGGAATTTGCCTAGCCGCTTTTGTTTTTATTAGCAAATTTAATTAGCTATTTAACATTCTGAAAAGTAGATAGTCATCTGATTTGCAAAAGTACTTTTCATTTAACCAACAATGCTTAGTTTGTTCTTTACATTTTCATTATTCTTTCTTAAAGTGCTTTGCTGTTCTGAATGTTTTGAGCACTCCAAAACTAAGCCCAAACTTACAAACATAAAGCAAAAATACTTAGAAATATAAATAAATGTCTTTTGGAAACTTGATCCAACTATTATTATGAGGAGACTCGTTCCCTATGTGGATTTCACATTGAAGCATTTTTTTAAATGTTCATCTTTTGCCAATCTTTGATATACAACTAGAATATATCGAAAAACCACCTCCTTAATGATTGTTCACGCACTATGGGTCCATGGCATTTTAAAAACATGACCCTTAAAGGTTTCGTTGATAAATTTTGGTATCTAACAGCATTTTAGTGAGTACCGAGCGGTGAGATTGAGAAAAATCTCATATTTCCGAGTCAGTAAAATCAAAAAAGTATTTTAAAATTGTCGCAGGGACATAAAACTTTGCAGAAGCATTCTTAAGTGTATAAAGTATAATTTGGGACAAAAAACAAAAAAAATCGCGATTTTGATTTTCATTTGGGTAGAGTCCCCTTAAAATTCCAGCAAAATCTTGATTTTTTATACTTCATTGGTGAAAAAATTGTAAAAAAAACCTATTCTCTCTAGAAACTTGATTTGAGGTCAAAACATCAAGAATAATACTAAGAATAATTTCCAACATTAATTGTCTTTCTGACAAATTAGAATTTGAGATGTCACTTCAAAAACCATGATAATTATCTAATTATAGCTAAATTGGATTATCAATGGTTAGCTTAATCTGATTTTTTCACACTGAAATGATATTAAACACTAAGAAATGACCTAATATAAGAAAACTCGATTTTTAAAGTCAAAGTTAAAAAAAGTCATCTAGTGTAACGTACACCTTAAATAGCGTGCTGTTGAAATCCATACGAACAATCCTTTCATAAAGTGACTCGTGGTGTGAGAATTACCTTTTTTGGGTAACTCAATTTTACTTTTTTCTGTATGCGTTTACTTCTGAGAAAATATTTCATCCGCATTCTGGAGTCATGGAGGAAAATGAAAGCCGGAAAAGTAGACTTCGAAAGAATGTAGAAGGTTCTAAGGCTTGCAAATTACCGACGTTCTCATTACCGATAAATTACTGACCGAAATTCTCTGCACTGGTTTTTGCCCGTTTATTTTCTGGTTTTTTCATTACCTAATCTGAAGCACGTTTCCGAAATGACAGCAATTGCTGTTGTGAGGAAAGCAAAACGACGTAATATTTCATAATATGCAAATATCTGCAAACACTCGCTCGCAATTTATTTCCTTCCAAAAATTCGTTTGAAATACGGAAGCAGTTAGTTTTGACTTCCAACAGGGAAAGGCCACACTTAGGTATTCAAGAAAGAGCATTCCTGGCATATGATGGGGCATTTGTAACTACTGTAGTCTTATAAATTCACGGGGCCGTTGTGGCTCGTGGGTATATACACTGTGCTAGCAACCTTCGAGTTGTAGGTGGCGCAGGTTCGATTCCTGCCAAGTGCATTCCTCCCTGGGTGTATTTTTCTCTTCTGCGTCATTAAAGCTTTCAATGTCTGTCTGTCAATTACTTGATATTGTATGTCGTGTGTCACTTGATAATGTATGTCTTATGTCACTTGATAATGTATGTCTTGTGTCACTCTTGATAATGTATGTCTTGTGTCACTTGATAATGTATGTCTTGTGTCACTTGATAATGTATGTCTTGTGTCACTTGATAATGTATGTCTTGTGTCACATACTTGATATTATATTGTGTCTAGCGCAGCTTGCCCAAATATGGCCCTTGCGCCATAAACCCCCCAAAACAACCAACATATAAATTCACTCCTGAAGTAGAATCTACAATATAAGAATAAAATATCAATAAGAAAACCTTTAATCACCTATGTCCACAATCGGTAGAGGGCCGCGGTGGTCCGGTTTGAAGAGCAACCGGACGGATGGCGATTGGTAACGGATTAGCAACCGGAGGGTTGCGAGTTCGAATCCGGCCAAACACCGTCGTGTACAAAGAGGGCTGGTGCTTGTTAAATCTGCAGTGGCCTGAAATGGCATGGTTTGGAGAGCGGAGCCACCATGCCTGAAATGGCATGGTGGCACTTTGGCATGGTTTGGAGGTTTGGAGAGCGGGGTGCCAGGTCAGATAACCTCGTCATCTGACCGTAGTTCAAAATTACGTGGTGTTATCCTGATCTTTTGCTTAGGGTTTGATCTGTGACCGTCACCAATAGCCCGTTGTGTTGCTTCAGTGCGACGTTAATTAAAATACCTACCTCCAAATCGCTTCGAAGTATCTCGTCCAAGATCTGGTAAATTTTCCTAATGACAAGATATCTTGTCTGCCAAGATCTGATTGGTTTTGTGAACGACAAAATTACCCTTTGACTCCAAGGGGAATGAAGATCCAAGTAGGCAAAACAGATTGTTCCTTGCCTAGAACTGGTGACAGTTTGAAACGTATTTTTGCATCACAGGCTGGCAATTACAAGGCAGCTTTTGACACGAAGATAAACCACCAGTTGGGTTAAGTAGCCTGCTTGATGTAAATTCAAAATGTAGTATGAAAAAATTTTACATATCCACTCTCCCATACGAACCTCAACATATCCAGAGCACCGACTAGAAAGCATAGTATCGATCTAGTGACTTATGTGTGTGTGTGTTTAACCCTCTTCTTAACTTTGACTTAACACCTTATGAAAAATTCGACATTTTGTCGATGGACGGGGAATGAATAATCGTAATTCAACCATGGATGAATTGGGATGTATCTTAGATTAATGACTTACTAACATAAGGAGTATCAAATTGATTTTTATTACCACAGGACGTTCACTTTTTTCGCCTGGTTGGGTCTTCAAATAAATAGAAAAAAGAAAAATAAACCATAATAAAACCATAATTTGCAGAAAACGGAATAGGATGAAAATAGAGAGCATTGTTGTTAGAGATTAGAAAGCACTTGTTCAAAGAGTCCTTAAAATGTCTTGGTCCTATTACTTTAAGTTTACTAATATCAAAGAGATAATTCTAGGAATAAAAACAGATGTTGCGTTTCGATGAATTTAGAGGCCATTTCTGTAGATTGGAAAGCACCTGCCAAAGAGTCCTGGAATTTCCTTTGTCCTGTAACTTTAAGTTTACGAATATGAATGGGATCATTCTAGGAATAAAACCTGTTGTTTTGCTGAATCTAGAGGACAGTTCTGTTTTAAAGACTGAAAAGCACCGGTCAAAGAGAACTTGAAATCCCTTAACCATGCTACTTTAAATTTACGAATACGAAAGGGATCATTCTATGAACAAAAGCCGATGCTATGTTTTGATGAATTTAGAGGACATTTTTGCTAAAGATTGGAAAGCACCTGGCAAAAGAGTGTTACAAACTCCTCAAACCTCCTGGTGAGGAACTCCTTAAACCTCCATTATCTCTACGAAGTATCTCGTCATTAGCAAAACTGACCAGATCTTGATGGACGAGATACCTCATCAATTGAAAAAAACTCACCAGATCTTGATCTCGGCATCAACAAAAAATTGGCAATATCTTGATGACGAGATATCTCATAATTAGGAGAAGAGAAAGATCTTTCAGATCTTGATGGACGAGATATCCCGTCAAAATCACTTGGATGACTAGAACATGGTGTCATTTCGACACCAAAGCGCGTTTGTCGCTTTCTTCGTTTCGCATTTTGTCCGATTTTGACAATTTTTGTGTTTTAATTATTTTACCTAATAATCACACAGCAGAGAGGGAAATCCTTTTTGTGTAGTTCAATTTAGAAACATTCTACATCTAACTTACCTAGGAGGACCGCTGGCGTCTTTTCGACATCAAGGCACATTTCCCTGTCTAAATAGCTTTTGTTCAGCAAAAAATAACCTCCGAATAGCAAACCAAGCAGATGTCCCACCACAATTAGTTTAATATCGGTTTTAAATATTGACCTTGAATATAGTATTAGTAACCCATTCAAAGGCGGAAAAGGGTCAGTCTCAGTCGTATGTTTACGTCTAAGTTCTGTACCTCAGAAGCAGGCGAACGCAAGTCCAAAAATGACGATTTTCAGGTTATTAGTTTTGCATGTAAAAACTGATTTTGCATCAAGCCATAACAACGTAATTCTGTAAAAAATTCTCCTTTTATGATTTTCTAGGGTTATAAGAGCGTAAGTCCTGACCTTTCTTTCAGCCAGACGAACGTAAGTCCATCCACTCAAAAAGACAGTTTGTACTTTCATGTATAAAAACTAAGCCTGTTGTTAGACAACGGAAGAGACGGCACAAGAAGAAACAAAACAAAGAGCCATAGATTTATTTTTATCTTTAATAATAAGGAGGAAGTCATTTGCAAAACTTTTTTCCTGAATACGCTTTCTATTTCTGAAACCTTCATGAGAGTTGCTTTAAAAAAGCCAGTGAGTCTGGTTTGGTAACGCCAGACCTTAGAGGCAATCATATTCCAGCAAATAAATTACCGAGTGATAGCCTTAGAACGGATCAAAAACCATATTTCAAAGTTTCCGGTGTATGAAAGCCACTACAGGAGGGAAGATCCAAACGTAAATATTTGGGCAATCACCTGAACATTTACACAATGTACTCACTGTATGTAGATGAGTGCGAAAAAGAAAAATTAAACCAGAGAAAAAGTGGGTTTATTCCAAAGTTTTCAATGAAGATTTCAACTTGTCTTTCCACTCAGCAGATAATGACACTTGTAATGTTTGCAACAAACTAGACTGCGAAATTAAAAATGAAAAAATGATGAAAAACTCAAAATTAAATTACAAAAAGAAAACCACCTGGAAGAAGCTTCACGTAGGTATGAATTAAAAAGGGAAGATAAACTGAAAGGCAGTGCTAATCAAGGTTTGAGAGTCGTTAGGTCTGATCTCCAAAAATGTCTTCCAACGCCAGATTTGAAGAACTCCCAAAATTTGTACTCAAGAAAACTCTGGACATTAAATAGTACAATTTATAACACAGCGGTTGACAAAACTTGGTGTATGATCTGGGATGAATTACAGCCGGTCGAGGAGGTAACGAAATAGCATCGTGTTTATTCACATGGGCGAATGAAGAGTTCCGAAATCCTGA
Source organism: Meta bourneti (assembly GCA_933210815.1). Classification (NCBI taxonomy): domain Eukaryota; kingdom Metazoa; phylum Arthropoda; class Arachnida; order Araneae; family Tetragnathidae; genus Meta; species Meta bourneti. The sequence continues at coordinate 79,003,124 of OW119934.1, read as the reverse complement.
TAGGCCTACTGAAAACTTAACAGTGTGGACAGATAATTGCAGTGGCCAAAACAGGAATATTAATATGATTTTCATGTACCTATGGCCGTTGGAAAAAATTGCTACTCTAAAAGGAGTCACCATAAGTTCCTACTTGCTGGACACACCCACATAGAAGTAGATGGCAAGCATAGTGTGATAGAAAGAGCGAAAAAGCAACTAAAAGAACCACGCAATTTTTACCACAAATGATTGGGCCAATTGTATTGATTCATGTTCAAAAAAAAGAACCCCTTTGTTGTTAGAAGGATGCGGCTTTAAGACTTTCTTGATTTTCTCTACTTGAAGAGCAAAGAAGCTCCATTTATTTCAAGGAAGGAAAACAGACAAAGAACAATGTTTGATATCCAATGCAGTGTGGTTACAGCTTCGCAAAGGAGAGAGCAAGTTGTACTATCAGACCAGTTTTGGAGATGATACCTTTAAAACTGTTGAATTTAAAAGAAATCAGAGAGAACAAAGGGTTGTTATGCCAGCGACGATCCCAAAATTGAGAGTAACCAAAAAACAAGATAAGTAATGAGAAATACAGAGACCTCTTGAATTCAATGCAGTGGGTCCCTGAAGAGTATAGACTCTTTAAAAACCTTCCACATGGAGAGAAGGAAACTTTTCTGAGGATGACTCAACCGCTCTAGAGTAATGTTTTAGCTTAATCTGTAGCTTTCAAGCCATTTACAATATTACAACACTCAATCTATTCAATATTAAATATTTTTTATACAATATTATATATTTTATACAATATTATATATTTTATACAATATTATATATTTTTTATACAATATTATATATTTTATACAATATTATATATTTTATACAATATTATATATTTTATACAATATTATTTATTTTATACACTATTAAATATTTTTGTACTTCATGTTTTTGATAGTATTAAAGACATTGTTACTATGATTGTTCGTGTAGTTTACTTGAAACACCTTTTAATGTGCTATGCAAGTCCTATAAAACAGGTTTTTGATGTAGAACCACAATAACGTAAGTCCAGTCCTGTCTTAATAAGCTATAAAATTCCATGAAAATTAACCAACAATGGATAAAGCATGTATATTTTTATTGTTGGCAATCAATTTTGCAGGCTAATTCAAATACTAGCTTTGTAGCCAGGCAACGAGATCCTTCTTTTCAGTTCTTTTTCTCTCCTGAAATGTTGGCATGTGACTTACGTTCGACTGATTCTGAGGTACAGAGTTTATGCATCGTTAGGATTTATTGCAATGTTATTCACAGGTAGTTTTCCATTTATCAGACACATAAAACGATGACTCTCAGAAAAAGTTCTGAAGAAATTGGGAATATGTTGCGAGAACTATCCGAAAATGAATCGCATGGCGCCCAGTTCGGAATTAAATTCTGATAGGGAATCCGGATTACGTGAAAATAAATCAGAAGAACCCTAAGATAGTTACACAGATGCTGGTGACAAGACCAAGGGTAATTTGGATTTATATCACTCGAGATGACAAAGAATGGAGAATATATAATGGGTGAGCGATTGCTTTGCAGCTGGAAATAATTTACGTGAAAATGATGAGGTTCTCTTTGCGAAACTCAATGAGTCTGTCCTGAGTACAAGGGTCAATGGGTAAAAGCACCGAAATTATAAATTAGAATCATAACGAGAACCTTATCTAATAATAGGAAATGTGAAATTAGAAAGAGTAAATTCTGTAATCAAAGCTCTCACAAAACACGTTGTTCAGTACGTAAATGAAGTGTTAGGTAGATAGTAGGAGGTATTCTAATTAACATCGCACTGAGGTGAAACACAACGGTTCCAAAGAGGGATTCTATTCCAAGGAAATGGCCAATACAATCGTTACAACGAAGGATTCTAATCCAAGGAAATGGCCAATAGAATCGTTCCAAAGAGGGATTCTATTCCAAGGAAATGGCCAATACAATCGTTACAACGAAGGATTCTAATCCAAGGAAATGGCCAATAGAATCGTTCCAAAGAGGGATTCTATTCCAAGGAAATGGCCAATAGAATCGTTCCAAAGAGGGATTCTATTCCAAGGAAATGGCCAATAGAATCGTTCCAATGAGGGATTCTATTCCAAGGAAATGGCCAATACAATCGTTACAACGAAGGATTCTAATCCAAGGGAATGGCTAATAGAATCGTTCCAAATAGGGATTCTATTCCAAGGAAATGGCCAATACAATCGTTCCAAAGAGGGATTCTATTCCAAGAAAATGGCCAATACAATCGTTCCAAAGCGGGATTCTATTCCAAGGAAATGGCCAATACAATCTTTACAACGAAGGATTCTAATCCAAGGAAATGGCCAATACAATCGTTCCAAAGAAGGATTCCTGTTCTAAGGAAGGGACCGATAGGGACTTTCGAAAGGTTGAAAGAATCCATGGATTACTTATAAAATGTGCTTATTGGACCATTATAGTGTCGTGAGGTAAAAGCAACACTACACAGGTTTAAGGTTTGGTGTCATTAGAGCCATACTTGACCAAGCTGTGTCAAACACAAATGGTGGAAAGGAAAGATCACTGGGGGACCTAGGGTTCGTGAAGCCCGTACACGCCTAAAGGTGATGTGCCTCAGAGGGCCGCGGTAGCCCGGTTTGAAGAGTAACGGATTAGAAACAGGAGGGTTGCCAATTCCGATCAAACCAAAGACCGTCGTGTACAAGGGGTGTTGGAGCATGTTAAATCTGTCGTGCCTCTAAATTCCATGTTGGCTTGTGTGGAAGTTTGGGGAGGGGGGTGCCAGCTCAGGTGTGACCCCGTCATCTGACCGTGGTTCAAAATTACGTGGTGTTGCCCTCGGTTCTTTCCCTTCCCGGACCGTCGCCAATAGCCCGTTGTGTTGCTTCAGTGCGACGTTTATTAAAATTAGACGTTAAGAAATAATAGCGACGTTAAATAAATTAAATAAAAGACGGCCTAAATTCCGGGGGTGGGGGGTATTTCCATTAACGTCACACTAGAGCCACACAATGGGCTATTGGTGACGGTCCGGGATCAATCCCAAAGGGAAAGATCCGAGGACAACACCACGTAATTTTGAACCACGGTCAGATGACGAGGCAACACCTGAGCTGGCACCCCACTCTCCAAACTTCCACACCACGCCAACGTGAGGACATTTGAGGCCACGACAGATTTAACGTGCACCAGCCCCTTTGTACACGACGGTGTTTGGCTGGATCCGAACTTGCAACCCTTCGGTTGCTAGTCCGTTACTCTTCCAACCGGGCCACCGCGGCCCCCTAAATTCCGGAGGGAGCGATGCTGAGAGATTTAGACTGAACGAAAAGGGAAGCTTTAGGTATGTAGGTATTTAATTAACAACGCACTGGAGTAACACAACGGGCTATTGGGATCAATCCTGAAGGGAAAGATTCGAGGACAACACCACGTAATTTTGAACCACGGTCAGATGGCGAGGTCACACCTGAGCTGGCCCACTCTCCAAACTTCCACACCAGCCAACATGAGGAAATTTGAGGCCACGACAAATTTAACGTGCACCAGCCCCCTTTGTCTTTGGTTGGATTCGAACTCGCAACCCTCCGGTTACTAGCGTTACTCTTCCAACCGGACTACCGCAGCCCGGAAGCTTTAGGCATGGCATAAGGATACAATTTGAAACCTGATAAGCTATCTGAAATTGATTTTTAGAAGCATATTTCATTTCATCAATACGTTTCGGAAAATATTTCCGGCAGAAACCGCTCATTATTATCTACGCAATAATCTTATTAAGCTATACGGAAACACGACACCAGCGTTACCCAGTAGAAAATCACATAGTTTTTCAATCCAATAACGACAATTAACGCTTTAATTTATTGTCTCTCTCACCCATTCATCTCTCCTATATGTAAGGAAGTTTTCTTGGATAATGAGGGAGTTCAAGAAAGAAATATTTTAGCAAAAATAGCCGAGAAGAATTTATCGTTTTTCATTAAAGATTTTTATAAGTAATTTATTTCCTTAGGGTTAAGTTTATAGAAAATTAATCTCGTTGGAGATAAGTAAAAGGCCAATAAAAAAATTTAGTTATTCGTATGAACGGCAGTTGAAACTCAAGGCTCATATTAATTGATATATTACTTATGATTAAGGCGTCGCTGAAATTACCTTTTTATAAATTTATTTCATATTTTTATTGACAAAAGGTAAGTGTCCGAAGGAGGGAAGCACTGGTTAATTTTAAGCAAATTTTAATTTTAAAAGCAATTTTCACTGTAGTTTGCATATTTTTGTAATGTATTTAGATGTAAATTGTTACCTTTTACTGTAATCTGAGTATTTTAAGGAGACATTTCTCCCTTTGAACAATTATTTTTTTAATTTACATTTTGCTACACAGTGCTTTAGTATACCTTATTCCAAAATGCACACACACACACACATGAAATTTACATAACAGAAGAGAGATCAGTTTCCCCCATATGAACAATAAAAAAATCAATTTTTTAATTATTTTTTGTACTTAAGAATTGCTACTGCTGCAAACGCTAATGTTTCTAAAACATTTGTTTTTCCAATGTATTTTTCTTAAGATGTTCCCTCATTTCTTTACATGGGTTTACATGCAGTATTTATTTTTTAAGTATTTTCATAATGACATGAAGAAATCATTCTTGATTTATCTTTTTTTGAAATCTAACTTCTCTTCTAAATCCTCATTCCATTTGCAGAGTTATCAATTACATCATAAAAAGAACCACAAAAATTTTCAAAAGTTTCGCAATTTAAATAATGAAAAACAAAAAGCCATGTGAAAAAAGACTTAATAGTTTAAAGTTGATAGTTTTCGAAATTGATACTCGATGAAAAACTAATACCTCGCTAAATAATGTATCTAGTTTTAGAATTTTGCACACATGTTCTTTAAAGCATACATTAATATAAGACAGTAAAACTTGATATTTTTGGTTATATTTAGAGTGCTGTGTTCTAAAATCTTTTTCGATAGTACATTGAAATTTAAAGTTAGGAATTTATTTCTTGTGGTGAAGATAACCTATAAATTCTTACCAATAATCTTTCAGACTTAAAAGGGGGAACTATTCAATCATGACACCGATTGGGAACTTAGAATGACAAAAGCTTCCCAATGGTATCGTAATGGTATTATAATAGCACCAAGATTATAACCATTTTCTCTGCTCTTCCCAGAGAAACGTACTGGGTGTGATCATAAGATCTACCTCCAGATTCACATCAACTATATGAAATCTGTATATAAGATTGTCGAATTTCATATTAACGAATGACCATTTACCCAAACTATATTGATAAAAAAAGAAGTCATATTTTTGTCAGTGCTGAAAAACTGAAATTTGTAAAGCTTTCTTCCCCTCAAACCCCTTTTTTCAAATACAATTTCTGAGTTTGTTACTACGCTCTGCCTATAAATTGATTTCAACGATTCGAGATAGGTGTATTGAAATGATGAATTCCAAAGTAAAGGACTTCGATTTACACAAACCAAGCTGATCCAAAAATGAATCTATTTCACTAATAGTGCTGAAAAACACAATCTTTTCATTCTTTCTTCACCTCAAGCACCCTCCCCCAAAAATGTTTGGGAGGCTGATAAGCGACACCCCTCCAAATAGCATCAACTTTTCGCGACCTGGATATTGTCTTGATATATTCCATAGTAAAGAATGTAAATTTACTCAAACCTGCTGATCTAAAAATGAATCCATTTTATTGTGAGTGGTAGAAAACTCAAATTTGTAACGCTTTCTTCCCCTCCAAAAAATTGGGTTGCGAGACTGATAAGCTTCAACTCCGAATAGACATGTCTGATTCGTGCCTCAACCCTAACATCCAATTCCCAGCAAAACTTATAAAAGGTTCTGACAAACTAACATTCGTTCAGCCACAAACTTCACAGGAGATTAAGGACCTTCGAACCAGGTTCCTCACCAATCCACAACCCATCCTAGCTTTTTATCATAGAAAATATAAATACGCTTACCATAGAGAATATGCACTACTGACAATAGAAAATTCAACTCCACTAAATAATGAATCCAATAACCTTGAAGTTTGCTCGATGCATACAACTATATACAAATGATTAGCAGTGTAACGTATATGCAAATCATGCGCGTCAGTAGCGCCCCCTATAAACAGTATAAAAAGGAAGAACTGAGAGCCGGTTTTAAGTATTGGAATTTTGCTGTGTCACTGTTACTGTGCATAGAAAACTCAATTATGCCTGGACGAAAAACACTGCTGTCATACAAATCAGAATTTAATTTTCTGAGTTTACGACTTATGTGTTCGCCTCAGTGGACTTCTTTGAGTTCCTCAAGTTGAACGGAGTTGTAATTTCTAACATTTCACCCTTGTGTTTTATATTACTTTATGGTAAACTAGCTGAATTACCCGGCGTTGTTCGAGTTGAATTGTTTATGATTCGTCGTAATATTACTCAATATTATTCCTATGGAGATTTCGAATTGTATTTAGCCCCCCTGCAGACCCAGGATAAATCGATATATAACATATGTGTCCCGCAGAATTCTACCGGATTAATGTACCAAATTTGGTCTGACATTAATCGTATAAATACGCAATGTTATTCCTATGAGGATTTCGAATTGTCTTTAGCCCCTGTACCATATCGACGATAAAAAAAAGACCATTTTCTGTGAAAATAATCTTACATTATCAAAAAAATTTACATTCCAAAAATACAGTTTAAGTACAGATACAGTTTAAGAATTTACAGACGGGATACATAAACGATATGATACTGAGCGATTTTCAACGCAACCGCACCCATTTGCGATTGCATCATACTCTAAGATTCTAAAAAACCTCCAAGGGCATCTTGAGAGGTGACTCCTGTAGATGTTCTGACGTACTCTGCACAGCCAGACCGGAAGAGAGCGCCCCCTAGCAAGTGTCCAGGACAGGACGTTACACCCCTATGCACACCCAAGAAAAATAGAACGGGGGTTAATATGTAGCCTGCGTTACCCGCAGGGTTCCAAAGAATAAATGTACCAAATTTGGTGTAGATTATTCAAACGATATAGATTTGTATGGGGAACATACAGACAGACAGATGCCAACTCTGCTTTATATGTATAGATTTGGCTTTGATATATCTTGTTCTTCATTTTGCTGCATTTTCGATGGCCAGCAGTGTAGCTTAGAAGTAAGTTGGTTTCATTCCTGACCATTCGATGGAGAAACTTAAATAACTCTTTTAATTTGCCTACAGCCTATGAGAATTCTGCACACATACTTCTTAAGCTGTATAGATAATATAAGACAATAAAAGAGATTCGATAAATGGTCAATTTTGGGAGTACTATGCCCCTTAAAGTATCTGACTGCGTTTGGAGGCCTTTGTTATATGTTCAAATTATACTAGTTTTCTTTTTTTATGTAAAATAACTTAAGTTATCTTAAGTATCATAATTAAAACACTTAGAAAAGAAAAATCACTAAAATTGTTATAATTTATTAAATAATTGGCACAAATTGTAAAATTTAGGTGAAAAAATGACTTCAACGAAAAACAATACAGTTAAAAAACGTATGCCTAAAGTTTTGCGGTCTCCTAAATATATAAGCCAGGGCCTGGACTACAGGATATGCTATGTTCTTTTCTACTCATGAGGTATTGGGAATAATGTAGAAAAATGTTCTGTTCAAAATCTATTCAAATTTCTATATCTCCGCGTCTATTCACAGTACAGACAAAATAAAAACAGTTTTGTAAAGAAAAATGTATGTATAATAAGAATATTAAATAAAATGAAGTCTACGATATTAGTCCCAAATCGACTTTTCATCGTAGCTGATTTACATTTGATTTAACTGAAATGTAGCTGATTTAGAATCAGATTTAGCAATCTTATTTTTACTGAAAACGTATACAATACTAAATGTTATTCCTATGGAGATTCTTAACCTTTTCCGACCCCATTGCACACCCAGGACAAACAGAACGGGGGTAAATATGTGGTCTATATTTTCCTTGGGGCTCTGAAGGGTTAATACACAAAATATTGTCCGACTCGATCAAACGATGTAGGTTTGTGTAAAGACGGACTGACGGACAAACTGTATATCTGCTTACTCTGCTTTATATATCGATTATTCGAACTTAAAATCTATTTCCCCCCGCCAAAGTAGTTTAATTAGTCCTCTTATATCACACTATGATGGTAGAGTAACAAACCAAACAAAACCCCTGCAATTTTCAGTTTCTATAATTGTAATTAATTTAATCCTCCAAGTGGTTTCAACAAGATATTTCGTCCATTGAGATGTGACCAATTTCGTTAATGACGAGATACCTCGTCATCAAGATATTCTCGGTTTCTTTTTATGACGGCGAGATCTCAATCTAGTCAGTTCTCTGTTAACTAAGAAATATCTCGTCCATCAAAATCTGGTCAACTTTCTTCTAGTGACGAGATATCTGGTCCATCAAACCTGGTCAATTTTCTTCTAATGACGAGATACTTCGTTGAGACAACCACCAGGAGGATTGAAACACCACGTTCTTAGTCATAAATTCAGCTCATTTCGTTTTTGATAATAAAACATTCTGAAGCACTTGTAAGTTTTTACGGTGAAAAATATTTAATAAAGCTACAGGGATAGCAAACTATGACCACAATGTAACAAACCAAATGAAACCTTCGCAATTTTCAGTTTATAATTATGAGTTATTTAAAACACACACCACGTCCTGGTTCATTTCTACACTCTTATATTTCGTTTTCGATAGAAAAATTTCTGAAGCATTTGTAAATGGTTTTAAAGTGTAAAATATTTAATACAGTTACAGGAATATCAAAATATGACCATAAAGTAACAAACCAAACGAAACCCTCGTAATTTTCGCTTTCTGTAATTATAAGTTATTTAAAACACCACGTCTCTCTCATAAATTCAGTTCATTTCAATTCTTATATTTAGTTTTGGACACAAGACTAAGATTTTACAATGTCAAATATTTAATAAAGTCACAAGAATGTGGCGAGTGAATTAGGAAATAAAAACCCAGCCAGGTGGGTGTGTAAAATGATTTTGATAGAGACAATTTAATTAAATTCCTGTTTCCATCATTGTAATATAGTCTTATTTTGAAAAAATTTCACGGGTTCTAATTTCGAACGATATCGCTGCTTGAAATTCCAAATGAAAATAAATACATCTTCGTATTTATTTCATGGTAAATATGCATTCAGATGTTAAAAATAAAATGTTAAACATAAACATCTCATTCCTTTTCTGAGTCATCGCTTCAAAGTAAATGCAAAGGAAAAATTATCTGTGTCATAATTTGTCATCTCCTGTATACAGGGTGAGTCTAAATTTTTTTTACAAAATAAGAGGGGTGATAGTACCCATCCAGACGAGCAATAATTACCCTGAACAATTATATTTAAAGTTAGATAATCCAAAAAAACAGCATAATTTTATTTTTTACATACATGTTTGTAGGGTAAATGCACGTAATATGCAACACCGCAGTATAGTGGAAGGTCAAACCTTTACACTACGGCGCGTTTATTCCGCTACCTGAATATGGGACGACCGTTGTCCCGGCCGTAGTCAAAAAGTTAGGAGCCACCCATTTTGGTTTTGAGCGTTCAAATCGAAACAGTTTTGAATATCAAGGTGCTAAAAGCATTTTGGACTTAATTAAATAGACGATTATTTGAGACAAATAAGAAATAATTTTATTACCTTACTTATCGTAAAATACGTTTGTTTGTGAAAGGATCAATACTAGTTTCCTGTAAAATTTTTTATTTTTGGTGGTTTTGACAACACATCTCAAGATATTTCCAATTTTTTTATGATGACGAGATCAGGATCTGGTCAATGTACTTCTAATGACGAGATATCTCGTCCATCTAGATCTGGTCAGTTTTGCTAATGACGAGGTACCCCGTCGGGATGACGACCAGGAGAGTTAATTGTAACTTTTTCATCAAAGCTCTCAACTCAATTCCATCATGGGATACTGAACCTACAAAGGAATTACCGTAAAAGAAAATTTCACACAACGTGTAAGACTAGATGTGAATGAGGAATATTTTTTGCAATACAAAACAGAAATTTTAAGTTAGTAAATGCCCACGCAGATTCTGGTCTTAAAAAGTCCTACTGTGAGGATAATCTACGTTTAAGATGCCTAGATGTGACAAGGAATTTTTTTGCAATACAAAGCAGAAATTCTGAATTATTAAATGCATACGCAGGTGCTGCTCTTAAAAAAACCTACTGTGCGGGTTTTAAAGGCATGTGAATTTAAGTGTCGTTATTTTTTAGGTGAAAATAGGTTAGGATTAAGGAAAACTTTGAACATATAAAACAGGACAGAATTTAAACCGGTTGCTCTTATCCAAACTCCCTGCCGGACACAAATTGCACGGTTTGTATGATTTTTCGTTGTAGTAAGAATGAACTGCTATGCATCGTAGGTAGATCGTTGAATTAACGTCGCACTGGAACAGCACATGGGCTGTTGGTGACGGTTCGGGATCGATCCCGAATTGAAAGATCCGAAGACAGCGCCTCTTTATTTTGAACGCGGTCAGATGGCGAAGTCAACACCTGAGCTGGCAGTCCACTCTCCAAACTTCCACACCACGCCAATGTGAGGACTTGTGAAGCCAAGCCAGATTTAGCGGGCACCATCCCCTCCGTACAAGACGGTCGTTGGTTGGATCGAGTTTGGAACTCGTAACCTTCCGTTTTTTATTCCGCTACTGTTTCAATAGGTAAACAGAGTTGTGTTACTGGTTCATAGAGACGTCATAGAGCTGTGTTACTGGTTCCGTGATATGGAGATGGGTTGCGATAGGGAACGCAGTATGGGACACCTTGGCGGAGACATGCTACATCAGTAGCATTGGCGTCATGACGTAACTTGGCTCTACCCCTAATTGAAGTAAGACATTGTGAAAGGCCATGCGATTCTGTATTTTGATTCCGCTTACATCAATGAAAAAAGATAATCATGAAATATCTTTTGTTCAGTACGAACGTTTTATCATGTGAGAAAACACTACAAAAACTAACTTACCATACAATCTATATACAGGGTGATCCAAAAGTCATAGAAAAAGTAAAAATTAAAAATATCGAAAAGTAAAGGCAGTAGCACGATGCGATTTTCGCAGAAATGCACAGAAAGACATGTTTTTTTTTAATAACGAAATTTTTTATGGATAGAATAGTTACATTTGACAGCGAATTTCGCAACACAGCTAGGATTACAAATGTTCAATGTGACGGACGTCATACGTGGTACGACTTCTCACAGGATCGAAAAGATGGGTAGGTAATTAGGGTTTTATGACTCAAGATTCAAAAGCAGACAAGCAGCGCCTCAGCATCGAAAAGGGTTTCAGCTGTAATTCCTGTCAGATGATGGCGAATAGCTTCTTTCAATATGGCCAATGAAGTCGGCCGACCTCTGTACACCTGTGACTTCCAGTAGCCCCCCAGCTCAGGGACCGCTACAGCGCCACCTGTCTATGACAAAAGTAACTATTCCGCCAATAAAAATTGTCGTTATTAAAAAAATATCATGTCTTTCTGTGCATTTCTTTGAAATCCACATCGTGCTACTGTCTATACTTTTCGAATTATTGAATTTTTGCTTTTTCTGTGACTTTTGGATCATATACCGGATCATACCCGGATATGGATTTGAATCATACTCGGTATATAAAGCAGACTTGGCATCTGTATGTTCTCTTATACATATATACAACCCTTGACCAATCATCCACTCCCAATTAGGTACACTTATTCTTTAGAATTCTGCTGGTAAACGTAGGCTAAATATTAATTCCATTCTATTTGTCTTGGGTGTGCAGTGGAGATTTATTGTTAATTCGAAATCCACATAAGAATGATATTGAGTATTTTTACGATCACTGTCCTACCAATTCACACCAAATTTGATATATTCATTCTTTCGAATCCTTTGAGAAACATAGGCCATACATTAACCCCATTCAATTTGTCCTGGCTTTGTAGAGGGGGCTGAAAACACTTCGAAATCCCCATAGAAATAACATTGAGTACCCTTACTGTCACAGTTTGACCAATGCACAACAAAGATACACTCATTCTTTAGAATCCTGCAGAAATCATAGGATAGGTATTTACCCCCGTTTCACTTGTCCTGGGTATGTGGTTGAAAACAATTCGAATTCCCCCTGGGATAACGATGAATTACCAACAGTTCAACCCGAGCAACGCCGGGTAATTCTCTAGTATTTTATATAACAGTGTGCCCAAACTCCCCCAAGTATTTTTTGGAAGACAGTTTCACTGTCTTCGCATTTTGCTACATTGGCGAGACGAACGTGATGATGAACTCACGCAATTAAAAAAAATTAAAAAGATGTGCTTCTGATAAATACCAGCGTTCACTCCCAACAATCGGCATGCACTTCGATGAATGGTCCACGTTGAACAATTGAATTTCCAATGCGATGCTAATCACTTCCAACTGTCTAAATCCCTGTGATAACAGACACTGCTTCTATTCCTATCAAGGCATTTTCCTCTCAGCATTTTCTTCCCACTGCTAAAGGCAACACTGAACAGTCAAAGATCGCTTATATCTATTGCCTTACTTCGAATATGAAAGTTCATCAGTGATTTTAATACAGCTCTCACGGTTTTTGGTAATTGGTATTCTATCCATCGGTAGTAATATCTATAGAATCTAACCCCTGCTAAATTGTGAAGGGGTATTATTGTGGTGTGAACTCAAAGACCATTACAAAAATGGACCTACAATACAATATTATGCATAGCATTGTTTAATAAAATTATTACTGTATAAAATATTACGTATTGCACTTAAATAAATTATGTATTACAATATTGAGAGAGCATTAATATTATGCATAGCTCTTCGGTAGAAATAATTGCACTGTTTTTCTCGCATCTTACCAAAATAAATCATCTGTGTTTCCTATTAATACGATTCAGGACCGCGGTGGTATGAGTAGCGGATTAGCAACCGGATGGTTTCGAGTTCGAAACTAGATTCAACCAAAGACCAACGTGTACATGGGAGCAGTTGCACGTTAATTCTGTCGTGGTCTCAAATATCCTCACGTTGGTGGTGTAGAAGTTGGAAGACTGAGATGTGAGCTCAGGTGTTGACCTCGTCATCTGACCGAGATTCAAAATGGCGAGATGTTGTCCGCGATCTTTCCCTACGGGATTGATACCGGACTGCAGCTAATCGCCTACTGTGTTGCTCCAGTGCGACGTAAATTGAGCTACCTACCTACCAACCTATACCAGAGAAAACTAATTAATTGTTTTTGTGCGTGTATTTGAATACATTTTTGTTTTTCATAACTAGTGAATTCTTCCGCCATGATAAATCATAAAGAAGCTTGAAAATATCATAAAACTAAACTTTTCGCACGTTTAGACAAGAAACAAAGTTTCATATGTGTTGCTTTGTATATGGTCTGCTCACTGAATTGTAAAAACATACATCCGTCGAGTAAACGGAAAAATTGGTACAATTTTACTGTTGTTATAATTTTTTCTATTGATCTAACTCAATAAATTCGTAACAAATTTTCGCTGTTTGGACTTGGTATGGCTATCACTTTTTGCCAACTGGAGATTCTTTTAGAATTTCACATTAGGAATCTGTCAACCGCGCGCGGGCGATATTCTCAAATAAGCTCTGCATCGCAAAAGTTTACGGATTGATGGAAAGTAACATCCCTAATTCCTTGACATTGTATATACTCTATATGGTATGCTCAATGAATTGTGAGAAATATGCATTAGTGACTTAGGCTGAAAAATTGGTATAGATTTATTGTTTTTCCTTTCTTTCTGTTGTAAAAGCTTCCAGCTGAAGAAACTCTTAACAAAATTTCGATTTTTGAAAACTTGGTATGATTATCACTTTCTGCAAACTGTTTTATTAGGGAATATCATATTATCATCCATCAACCGATTCGCAAATAAGCTTGTCATCGCAAAAGTTTACGCATTTCTAGAAAATTAAATTATATATATTCCAATCTCGGTAATGCATTGTTATAAATCATATCACACACCGAAAAGTGAAAATAGTTTCTTCTGCAAAGACAGTAAAATAATTGTTTTTTCTGAGGTGGGTATTTTTGTGGGTTTTACAAGTAAATCAAACAAGTCCAAATTGAGTTTGCTCGTGAATCGTGACGACAGCAAATCACAATGTCCCACTTCTGCGAATAATTGGAAAGCACGGAATTCGTCGAATTCGTTGAAACACTTCTAATTGAGGCGAATTAGGAAATCCCTTTAAAATAGGCTATTCCAAACTTTCCGTTTCACCAACTTTATCAAAGCATTAGTCAACCACCATAGATTCCTATTAGTTTCAAAGCAAATTAGTCATTTGCAAGTGAAAATTGGGCTTATTTTCAGCTTCTCCAGTGGCTCACAATCGTGTGCCCTGTTACAACTCTAAACTTAGGTATGGTGAAAACTATCGTTTAGAACTGAACTGATTTTCACACAATGGTAAATAAAAGTATAAAAGATCATCATTATTAACGATTATAAATTAATAGCACTATTCAACCATGATCTTGGGGACAATTTTGTGTTAAACCTTGAGCGAGCGTTGAAAGACTTGCGAGTAGTATAGCGTTGCATTTACCCCATACCACATAAAGACGAAACAGCAACATCTTTCTAGAAGATTCATGGGTTCTTTCAACATTTAGAAATATTCCATTGGTACTTTCCTTGTAATAAGGATCCTTTGAAAATATTTTATTCGTCCAATACAATCCTAACACGAATTAGAAAATAAATGCAAAATTTATTAACTGTTCAAAATCGAGGTTAACAGTTAATTTAACAATCCAAGGGTTCACACACAATTTTATACCTAGTAACCTGCAGTCTTCCTTGAATGACATCCAACCAATTTTGACCTTCTTGACCAATATAACCTTTCCAAAGGATTCTATTCTCATAAAATGAGCAAAAGAAGTTTTCCAAATAATTCTATTCAACAGAATGGGACAATAGAATCGTTACAAATACTTATTTTCCAAGGAAAGGACCAACAGGATCTTTCCAAAAATTATATTCTAAGAGAAGGAGAAATAGAATCTTTCCAGATGTTCCATTCTAAGGAAAGAACAACTATAATCTTTCGAAAGAATTCTATTCGGAGGAAAAGATCAGTAGTATGCTCATGAAGGGCTTTATTGTGAGGGAAAGGACCTATAGAACCTTTCCAAAGACATCTAGTTTAATGGTAAGTAGGTATTTTAATTAACGTCACACTGGATCAACAAAACGGGCCATTGGTGACTGTCCGGGATCAAACCCGAAGGGAAAGATTCGAGGACATCACCACGTAATTTTGAACCATTGTGCTTTAAAGAAAGGACTAGAAATCACGAAAATCGACCAGAATAGCAATACAATTTTATTAATTCAAAATATTTTCCAACTCCTTAGTTTCAAACGATACCAAGATATTGTAAATATTCGAAATAGTTTTCTAGTTACAAAGGTTTTCATTAGGTACTGTCACCATAGACAAACATGTTTCCAAAACTTTAAACTCGATTTCTGAAGAACCGTGTTTTTGCAATAGGATGCTTTGTTCAAACTGATAACTCAACAATGAATCGATTTACTATAATTATTTTTGTGTCATTATAATGTATATAATGCAGTGGATGTTTTGACCCTCAAAGTTATTAGTTAAGAAATAAATTTTTAATTCATTTTTAAATGGGGTTGAAATTCTTGATTTTTTTAAACTTCTTTCGTGAAAAAATTGTTAAAAAACCTATTTTTCGAACAACTTGATGGAGGGTCAAAACATGAAGAATAATACTAGCAATAATTTCCAATAAGAATCGTCTTTCTGAACAAATTAGAATTTGTTCATAAAGCTCACTGTTCAAAAAGCATACTAATTAGCTAATTATATCTAAATTAGATAATTAATGATTAGCGTAACCTAAATTTTTCACACTAATACGAGTTTAAGCACAGACCAATAACCTATTGAAAAAAAATTAGATTTTTAAAGTAAAAATTATAAAATAAATCTAGTGTATACATACAATTTAATGTAATTCCGATACAATAACTGAACATACATGCCTAAAATTAACTTCTGAGCCATCAGATTAAAACGCTGTCTCCAATTCTACATAAGAACTTTGGTTTCACTCTCAGATCAAATGAACCCATTGCTGATACCATGCTTTTCTACGATGCACCTTGGTATACTTAACGCTTGAAATGCATGCTCGACTTGGTGTTACAAGAAACAGACCTACCTGGGCTGCCAATCAATCCCGTACTCTGCAACTTCGCAGTGAACTCTTGAACCATACAGCAACGCAGTGAATTCCGCAGAAAAGTTTGGTTCTCACAGCTCCCCTTACGATACGATAGACAGCTTGACGATGAACAGCACACGGGGGTCATGTCCAGTGTGAGGGTATGACCCCGAACTCCATGTTCACTTGACTGATTTACGAAGCGGATCCCTAAGGTTTTAATTTAGATCCAAACCAGAAGTGGGTGGGCTTCTGACGCAAGAGAATGGAGGGTTGAAGTAAATTACAAGTGGCAAATTCGCCAAGGAAACGTGACGGATTTGAGTTATCCTGCACTTACAATACGGTGGATCTATTTTTTGGATTAGTATGGTGTGTGTAAAATCACATTATTTACTATGGAAAACATCAAGGTGATATACAGATCTCGAAAAGTTGGGGATTTTGAGGTAAAGCGTTGAAACCTCGCAACCCAAATTTTTTTGAGGAAGAAAGCGTTACTAATTTCAGTTTTCTAGCACTCGCAGTAAAATGGATTCCTTTTGGATCAGCATGATATAAGTAAATTGACATTCTTTACTATGGAATGCATGAAGACAATATACGGATCTCGAAAAGTTGATGTCTATTTGGAGTTGAAACTTAACAGCCTCGCAACCCAAATTTTTTTTTAATGGAAGAAAGCGTTACAAATTTCAGTTTTCTAGCACTCACAGTAAAATAGATTCCTTTTTGATCATCATGGTTTGTGTAAATATACGTTCTTTAGTATGGAATAGATCAAGACAATATGAAGATCTCGAAAAGTTCATGCCTGTTTGGAGTTGAAGCTTATCAGCTTCACAACCCAAATTTTTTGAAGGGAAAAAAGAATCGCGAAGCGTTACAAATTTGAGTTTTCCATCACTCAAATTAAAATGGATTCATCTTTGGATCAGCATGGTCCGTGTAAATTGACATTATTTAAGGTACACGGCGGTCTTTTTTGGATGGAGTTTCGAACTCGTTACCCTCCGGTTGTTAATCCGCTACGCTCCCAACCGGGCTTCCGAGGCCCTCGTTTTACGAGGAGAGGATATTATTTTTGACTATTCAGCATCAAAACTGCCATTCCAAAAATCCCTCTAAACTTAATATCTTCCTTTTTATATCTCTCAGTAGAGTCCCAATTGCATAACTTAAAATAACACGTTGTCTATATTCATGTCCGCCGTTAAAAACAGCGACAAATGCAGATACTACACCCTAACCCAAAGTGAGGTTTAGTCCATTCCAAAACTTTCAATCACGAAGGACCAAGTGAAAGGAAATATATTGCGGAAACATAAATAATTCACCATGCTTCATACCTGAGGCGGGCTGTAAACTCGAACTTCAAAATCTTTCCCCAAACAAAGTACAATATAACAGATGAAACCTTTCACCAGATGCTTTAAAACATTGAAAGGCTAAGGAACAAAAAGAAGTTCTCTTGTACAGGAAAGCGTGCCACGTTAACCCTTGGGAAAGCCCTAAGCCAAAGATTTCAACCAGTAAAAGTCGTTAGAAGTGCGAAAAATCTTCCGCTTCTTTGTTGTTTTCTTGTCCATTGACGTACAGAGGATTTTGTCAACTTATTTATATGTCAGATCTTCGTCAAGTTGGTTTAGCTTTTGGAAGACGTTTTATGACTATTTCTTCTCAGTTTTACCCTCTGGATATCGGTCGTGAGATTTCGGGGTAGTGTAGTGTTGATTTTACCCCACAACATAGTTAATGACTAAATAATCGCATCTTTCTAAAACAAAACATGGATTCTTTCAGCTTTTAGAGATTCCAGTGGTCCTTTCCTTGAAATAGAATCTTTATTTGGGGCGAACGTATTGGAAGATTAATTTGGAACGATTCTATTAATCAATTTCAAAGAATAGAATCCCATGGAAAGATTTTATTACGCCTTTCCTCAGAATAGAATTCTTTGGAAAGATTCCATTGCTCATTTCCTTAGAATAGAACATTTTCGAAAGATTCCATTGATACTTTCCTTAGAATAGAATCATTTGGAAAGATTCTGTTGGTCTTTCCTTCAGAATAGAATCCTTTCAAAAATTTATTTCACATTTCCTTAGAATCGAATTCTTTGGAAAGATTCTATTGTTCATTTCCTGAGAATATAATCATTTCGAAAGAATCCATTGGTCCATTCCTTAGAATACAATCTACTGGAACTATTCTGTTAGTTCTTCCGTCAGTATAGAATCTTATAGAAAAATTTTATTGGTCAATAAGATTAAATTGGTTCGAAGCCATGCAGGGAAAACTGCAGCTGAAAGGTAGAATTATGCGTGTGATTCCCTCAGAGGTTTAATATTTACATTATTTAGTTCTGGAAGACTTGTTTTAGCAGTGGTTGTAAAACACATGCTTCTCGTATTCAATCTCATTATAAAATTGGAGTTCGCAAAAATCCGATATTTTCAATATCGGTAAATCACGAACTGGTTCTTACCAGTGCTCAATACTGGTGCTTAGTTCTACTTTTTTCCGAATAAACAGGTACTGCGTGGGTGTGATTAGAACTTACATCAGGTACTAGTTTCGTGCTAAATCAAAAAAATTTCAAATGTGCAATGGACAAAGTAAAATTATCTCAAGATATTTTGTGTTCTGCATACAGGATTATAAAAATGGCAGTATTTTTTACACATTCAACGCATTAAACAATATGGGTATTTTTTACATATTCATATTGCTTAATGCGTTAAAAAATTGCGAAATACGTGACAATGTTAAAATTCAATCAAATTACACTAATATTCCAATTTAACTCTTTGGAACCAGGACATATGAACCCGTAAATATACATGTATAAGATGGAGTTTCAGTGCATACAAACAAACCAGACTGCCTGCGAATATTTCACTTCTGCTGCGTAAATGCTCTCGCAAGATGTATATTACGGTTACCTTAAAATGTCGTTTATCCCATAGCAACATTTGGCGTTTAATTTAATTTGTGCTGACCAATCAGCTATCGTATATAAATTCGGAATATATTCTTCGAAATTTTTCTTCTTTAACCCTCCTGATGGTTTATAGACGGCCCTCCAGCCCCTGGTACAAAAAATGTATACAGCTGTGGGTATTTAATTAATGGAGCAACACAACGGGCTATTGATGACAGTCCGGGATCAAATCCGAAGGGAAACATCCTCGGACAATACCACGTAATTTTGAACCACGGTCAGATGGCGAGGTCACACCTGAACTGGCACCCCACTCTCCAAACTTCCACACCACGTGAGGACATTTGAGGCCACGACAGATTTATAGTGTACCAGCACCCCATGTACACAACGGTCTTTGGATGGATTTGAATTCCCAACCCTCCGGTTGCTAATCAGTTACTCTTCCAACAGGGCTACAGCGGCCTCTGCAGCTGTGGGAAAGAAATAATGTTTTCCGACCGGATCTGTGTTGACGAGGCACCTCGTCGTTAGCAAAACTGACCATATCTAGATGAACGATGTATCACATCCTTAGAAAAATTGACCAGATCGTGTACAAATCACCTCGTCGAACACTTGGAGTCATAAGTGGTGAAATCGTACGCGTAAACCAATGCAATTGATGTCGCGTTTTGAATACATACAGAAAACACTGTACTCTTGCAGAAACACTACCGCCCCAACTACATTTAGCGTGGGAGAAAAAATATATCATAGTTGAAAAATGGCCGCGGTAGCCCGGTTGGAAGAGTAGCATAGCGGCAGTTTCAGCGGCATTGGTCTTTTAATTGGAAAAGAATCCTTTGGAAAGATTCTTTTGCTCATTTCCTTAGAATAGAAAAATTGAGAATAGTTTTCGATCAGGTCTAATTAAGTTAGAAGTTATACAAGGAAGACTGTAGGACCGTGGTAGTCTGGTTGGAAGAGTTGCGGATTTGTAACTGGAGAATTGCGAGTTCGGAACATGATCCAAAGACCGCCCCCTAAGTGGGGATTGATCCCGGACGGTCACCAATAGCCTGCTGTGTTTCTCCAGCACGACGCTAATTAACCCTCCTAGTGGCTTCGACGAGATATCTCGTCATCAAGATATTACTGGTTTTTCTCATGATGTCAAGATCAAGATCTGGTCAGTTTATTTCTAATGACGAGATATCTCGTCTTTCAAGACCTGTTCAGTGTTGCTAATGACGAGATATCTTATCAAGTTATTACTGATTTTTCTCATGATGATAAGATTAAGATCTAATCAGTTTAATTTCTAATTACGAGATATCTCGTCAATCAAGATCTGGCCAGTTTTGCTAATGACGAGATATCTCGTCGAGGCATCCACCAGGAGAGTTAATTACCTACTTCAATTAATTGAATTTATTTTACTTAACGAGTGGGTTGCAACTCAGGTGTTGACCTCGTCATCTGACCGAGATTCAAAATAACGAGGCGTTGTCCTCTGATCTTTTTCTTCGGGATTGATCCCGCATCGTCACTAATAGCCCATTGTGGTGTTCCAGTGCAACGTTAATTAATTACCTACCATAAGGAATTGCTTTAGCTTTTATAAATCACTTATGGCTTGATATGTCGTTTACAGTACATTGCACTGGATCAACACAATGGACTATTGGTGACGACCAATAGCCCACTGTGTTGCTCCAGTGTAATGTTAATTCAACTACCTATATACCTAGTTGAAAAAAGCGTGATCCATTTTAATTTTCTTATCCTTAATGCCTTCGTATTTGGCCTGCGAGTTTGAGACCATGGTCTAATGGGAAACCTTTGAAAACTACATATCCTTTTCAAATATTTGATATTTTCCCAAAATACAGTATTGTGTTGAGTTTAGGAAAAATGCTCTACTTATTCTGATGCTGATCCTCAAAAAGGTAATATAATTTACCCAACCATTCATATAGAAGACACCTATCTATTTCTCTCTCTCAAAGTACATAAATATAAAATATCCTTTTCCACACATACCAATCCAAGAATATATATTTGTCGCACTTTTCTGAGGAGTCCAATTTTCTAAAATGTGCATGAGACACGGTCTATTGTTACGCAAGCCTTTGTGTAACAACTGTGCGAAATGGATTCCAAAACGCATTGCGCAATATGGAGGGAAATATCAGACTTTTTTGAAGGGGTGACGTTTCATCATGCAAATTCTGACATTTTTACGTTCTGTCCCTCTTGTTGCCTGGATGGAAGTGGCAGGGATAGAATGGAAAAGGTATGCTCCCTCAAGATTACATCGATGCTGAAATGAAAAGCGCTTCCAAATGCGTGTGATCGAAACTGGAAAGTTCTCAAGAGTGTTAGTCTTGAACTATACAATTCTTTTCATGTCAGGCTGGATTTATTTCCGATTTAAGTATGCAATTTTGACCATTTCCTGCTGAGACAATTGACTTACAGGACAATTGACTTACGGAAGTATTCACAAGTCTCGTGTTAAACCGTGAATCGGCAAATCGGGGTCAGAGTTAAACCAGGGATAACCCAAAAACCATATTCACAAAACACGAATTAATTGATCCACCGATTAAAGCGATAAGCTCTCTGATTGGCTACTGTCTCCTCTCACTCGATCACGTGACGTTGGTTACATTTCCTATGACGCCCGGATCTAAAATCATTCCATACTGGCCAAATACTTCGTCGGCAGAATTGAATTCCGATTGTTTTTCTCGTCAATGTTAGCGTGTTGATGCAGAGTGAAGCAACTTGCATTGTCATTTTTCTTTTATACATAACTAGCTGAATTAACCGGTGTAGCTGGGGTTGAATTGTTTATAATTCATCGTAATATTACTCAATGTTATTCCTATGGATATTTCGAATTGTTTTTATACCCCATGCAGACCCAGGACAAATCGAACGGGGTTAATATACAGCCTATATGTCCCGTAGAATTCTACAGGATGAATGTACCAAATTTAGTGTCAATTGGTCTGACATTGATCGTATAAATACGCGATGCCATTCCTATGCGGATTTCGAATTGTCTTTAGCCCCCTGTACCATATCGACGATAAAAAAACCCACTTTCTATAAAAAAAAATAATTTTATATTATCATAAAAAATTACATTCCAATAATAAAGCTACAGTTTAAGAATTTACAGACGGGATACATAAACGATATGATACTGAGCGATTTTCTGCACAAACACACCAATCTGCGATTCTAAAGATTCTCTAAGATTCTAATAAACCTCCAAGGTCATCTTGAGCGACGACTCCTGTAGATGATAACTCTGACGTCATATGCACAGCCAGATCGGGAGAGGACCCCCTAGTAAGCGCTCTGTCCAGGTTTACGGGACGTTACACACCCAAAGCAAATAGAACAGTGGTTAATATGTAGCCTACGTTACCGCAGGGTTCTAGAGAATAAGTGTACCAAATTTGGTGTAGATAGTCAAATGGTGTAGATTTGTATAAAGAACGACAGACAGATGGCCAACTGCTTTATATGTATAGATAAATCAAGAAAAGCATTCTTGTTCTGCGACGAATTTGCATCTGTCGCATCACATGCAGCTGCATTTGGTCAACGCAGCTGCATGTTGACGAATCAACTATATTCTGAACTGTTCCTAGCGATCCCGAAACCTGATAACGTCATCAAAAATTTTATCACACGAATAAATTTTATAAATTCGACACCAATTTCAGCTACCAAACGTAATATTTGAGAATTCTTTAACATAATTCTGTAGTTTAGCACAGAATGAAGTGTGTCGTCCATTTTGTTTTGTTGGCGGACTGCTTCGCTTCCTACGCAAAAAGCTAGCACTATGCAGGCGTTAACCCTCAACCGAGTATTAAACCTCCGATTTCGGAGGATCAAACTTTAACACCCAGACGGCAATTTAAACCTCGGTTCAGGCATTATGAATACGGTTTCTTTGATAATCGTGCTATCATCGTTGATCCGAGGCTTAACCAAAACTTGTGAATACGGCCGTTAGTCTTTTACATACAGATTAGAACGACTATTTTAAGATTTATATTGATGGGTCGGCAGACCAAGACTAATTCATTTCTGGTGTAAGCTATTTTATAGAAGAATTAAAAGAAGTGTTTTTTGTTCCGGCATTTCCATGTTCAAGTCTTGATGCAGGTAGGTAGGTACTTAATTAACATAGCACTGGAGCAACACAGCGGGCTATTGGCGACGGTCCGGGATCAAACCCGAGGGGAAAGATCCGAGGACGGCACCGCGTAATTTTGAACCACGGTCACATGACGAGGTCACACCTGAGATGGCACCCCACTCTCCAAATTTCCAAACCACGCCAACGTGAGGATATTTGAGGCCCGACAGATTTAAAGTGCACCAGCCCCAAGTACACGACGGTCTATGGTTTGATTCGAACTAGCGACCCTCCGGTTGATAGTCCGGTACTCCTCCAACCGGGCTACCGCGGCTTGAACATTTTTAGAATTCGTCTTGAAGAAAATTTGTGATTCACCTTCTATTCTTATTGTTTTTTCTAACGTTAATTTTATATATACTGCTTCGCTGGTTAACAGAAGAGATCGTGAAATCGGCGTTAATTCGTCGGAATTATGTATCAAGGTAAATTGTAAGTATGCAGTTGCTGAGCTCCAATTAACTGAGTGACAATGTTATCCGATAGCGAGTTGTGTTGCTCCAACTAAAAATAAAATAAATTCAACTACCAACAACTGTCTCATACAACGGGTTATTTACTATTCTACAGATGTGGTAAATTATTCTACATAGAGACCGTCGTTTTGCACGTCTACCTATTGAGACAGATTTCCTGCGGTTTTTCACCTGCATCTCCGGAAATTACGATCATATTTACGCAAACATTTTCTGTTTAGCGTTATTTCGATATTGGAAATCTTAATGAGACATAAAAAGTGGGTATTACCATTTGAAAGTGGAAATAATATCTAAATACAAAGGAATAATAATCCTTTGTGAAAATAAATGTCCATTTATTTCTTACAAGCATTATTCCAAGTCTAATGAGCTCAGGTGTGACCTCGTCATCCGACCCCGGTTCAAAATTAAGTGGTATTGTCCTCGGAACTTTCACTTCAGGTTTCATCCCGGACCGTCACCAATAGCTCGTTATGTTGCCCCAGTTCAAACTATTAAATACCTACCAAGTCTAATGACACTTATTATTTGAATGCGATTCCAGGAATAGGAATAATAAGAGGTGTTCGGGTATTTTTTGACTGGCTGAACCCCCCCCCCCCCCCGATAAAAGTGAAGATATAGAATATATAACCTCAGACTGGAGAAAATTGACGGAAATATCTTGTGATAAACACATCAACGCAGATTTAAGCATTATGCATATATATGGGCTGAATTAATTACTTCAACAGACGGGGCACTTAGAAATTCGCTGGCAGTGATGCATGAATGCACTAATCCATATTAAAGTAGAAATGAAAATGATTGAGACTCCTATAACAGCCGAGAGGTAGAATTGCAAAGGCTCCTCGATTGAGTAGTCATGAAATTTAAAATGGATCCTTAGTTAAATTCCCTGAATTATGTTAACGTTAGAATCGATTAATTGACCATATCATTCAAAAGCAGAACGACTATAAGAATTCATCTTTTGAAATATAAAAATAAAGGTATTAGTCAAGTGTGTTAAGGGATTAATCCCAATTAGAGTAGAAATGAAAGTGCATTGAGACTGCTATAACAGCCGACAGGTACAACTGCAAAGGCTCCTGAATTGAGTAGTTTGACAGGAAACACTTTCCACCACAAACACTGATGACTCCTGTATCTAACTTGACAGAAAAAGACTCTCAACGAGAAAAAAGAGAATAAAATAATGAGTAAAGTAAAATAATTCTTAAGTAGTTTACAGTAACATCATTGTTATATTTACGCAACTATCACTGTTAAATACAAGTTCTTTCAAAACAAGAAATGATTCCTAGTAAATGTTGATATTAAATGACGGTTTCTCGAATAGCATTGACTTAAATATCAGACAACTGCGTCTTGTTAAAAAAGTCTTTTGATCGTTACTACAAGTAGTAGACGAAAAAACATATAATATGTTCCAAAGATAAAATGACTTTTTATGTTGAGAAAGTTTCTAAAGAAGCTTAGAAAAAAAGCATTTTATTCTATGCTCTTAACCATCTTATTCAACTTTCTATTAGGATTAGATTCCTCAATCTCTAAATCTCTGATTGATTTGAAGTATTGTGATGGATAAAAATAAAATATTTTCGTTTTTCCTTAAGTGAACTCCAAATGTTTCTTTTGGGTTAAAATGCAATCCATCATAATTTTGCAACAGTTATGGCAGATGAAATGTTGGATAAATGTAATCCCAAAAGAAATAATATGTTCGTCTATTTTCAGATTCAGTTTAATATGTTTTCGTATGAAGTGTTTATAGGATTGCATTTCTTTCCCTATTGAGTGCATACAATGAACACGGATTATAACTAAACGCATAAAATTCCATTATCAATAATATAAACACTCTCAACCCAGGAGGAAGATAATTTTTAAAAATGAAGTTTGATAAGATTACTGCAACGCGCGATTGTTCTTAACCCTCCAAGTGGTTTTCACGAGATATCTCGTCCATCAAGATCTGACGAATTTTGCAAATGACGAGATTTCCCAACTGACCATGTCTTGATCTCGTCTTCCAAAAATTGACAGTATTTACATGACGAGATATTTCGTTATTTGCAAAAATGGTCCGATCGTGTTGGTGAAGATATCTCGTAGAAACCACTTGAAGGTTAAAACCCTTAACATTTTCAGCACATAAATTAGTCCGTGCCTTATTTTAAGGATTCAAAGATTATGAAGGGGTCACCATGGCTCAGTGGTTTTGCCCAATGCTCTAGAAATCTGCGAGTTGTAGGCTGTGCTGGTTCAGTTCCTCCCTGGGTGCATTTGTTTCTTCTCAGTCAGTAAAACTTTCCTTGCTTGTGAATGTCCATGAATTGGCGTTGTCTGTCTTATGCTTAGTGGAGCTAGGCCATACATGACCATTGCGCCATAAGAAACATAATCAAGTACATCACTACTTTCAGTTTCAAGTTCGAAGGATGGACAACTTGGAGGATTTAAAGAGCGTTCTTCACAATAAATTACAACATCGCTACTCTCAATTTCAAGTTCGACGAATGGATGGACAACTTGGAGGATTCAAGGAGCGTTCTTCACAATCAAGTAATCACTACTTTCAATTCCAAGTTCGAGGTATGGAGAACTTGGAGGATTCAAGGAGGGTCAGTTACAATAAAGGAAACCAGCGCCACTTTCAATTCTAAGTTCGAGGTTTGGATGGAAAACTTGGAGAATTCAAGGAGGGTTCGTCACAATCAAGTAATCACTACTTTCAATTCCAAGTTCGAGGTATGGAGAACTTGGAGGATTCAAGGAGGGTCAGTCACAATAAATGACAACAGCGCTACTTTCAATTCCAAGTTCAACGAATGAATGGACAGCTTGGAGGTTTCAAGAAGGGTTCGTTACAATCAAGTACAACATCGCTACTTTCAATTCCAAGTTCGAGGTATGGATGGAAAACTTGGAGGATTCAAGGAGCGTTCTTCACAATCAAGTAATCACTACTTTCAATTCCAAGTTCGAGGTATGGAGAACTTGGAGGATTCAAGGAGGGTCAGTCACAATAAAGGAAAACAGCGCTACTTTTAATTTTGAGTTCGAGGTTTGGATGGAAAACTTGGAGGATTCAAGGAGGGTTCGTCACAATCAAGTACAACATCGCTACTTTCAATTCCAAGTTCAACGAATGGATGGGCAACTTGGAGGATTCAAGGAGCGTTCTTCACAATCAAGTAATCACTACTTTCAATTCCAAACTCGAGGTATGGAGAACTTGGAGGATTCAAGGAGGGTTCGTCACAATCAAGTACAACATAGCTTCTCTCAATTCCAAGTTCAACGAATGGATGGACAGCTTGGAGGTTTCAAGAAGGGTTCGTTACAATCAAGTACAACATCGCTACTTTCAATTCCAAGTTCGAGGTATGGATGGAAAACTTGGAGGATTCAAAGAGAGTTCGTCACAATCAAGTACAGCACACTAAAGAACTTTCAATTCCGAATTCGATGGTATTAATTAGAACTATTATTAGATGGAATTAATTAATTAAAGCACAATTCAAAGCAGAACTATATGTGTATGTGCGCTAAAGCCGCTAGACATAGCATGGTGAGGGAACTGATAACAATTTACTTATTAGAAATTGGAAAGACTTTTTTTGAATATGAAGGTCACCAGAGTGGCGTGGTAGAGGTCAGTGCGTCATCAGGGAGGAGCCTCACCCAGACAACACAAAGCGGTGTTTCCTACGTATGAGCAGCAAATATGCTCATACTCTACCCCAAGCACTACTGTGAACGGTGAAGAAAAATCAAAGTAACCATTGCAAAATAGATCGATTTTCTTTCATCATTCACGCCCTGATGGGTACATCTCTTTTAGGTGTGTACGGGCTTCACGGATCCGAAGTAGTCTAGTGATCTTTTCTTTTCCCATGGGGTTTACTGTCTTTAGTAAACACGGGGATATTCCGAGATAACCATGATATATTTTTATGCTTTCATCCCACTACTATGTTCACCAACTCTCTGTTCGTTCTCTTTGACGACATATTTTACTTCACGTTATCTCGTGTTTGGCACAGCTGGGTCAAATATACTCCTGGCGCCATAAAACTCCAAACCAACCAACCTTCATTGTTCATAGTGCTGTTTGGTAAGTAGGTATTTTATTAACGTCGCACGGGAGCACCACAACGGCCTATCGGTAACGGTCCGGGGTCAAACCCGAAGTACATTGATGAAGTACACTAAACATACTTGAATTTCCTTCAAAATTAAAATTCACGCGTTATGAATGAATAAATACAATTGTATGATTTTTTAGAAAGCATTTGTCTTTCTGAATACAGGAATCTAATGAAAATAGACCATAACCCAGTCGATTGCAAGTAAATGAAGCTCGATTATTAAAATTCTATACTTAGATGAGAAACGGGTAGCCGTAAAGTAAACCGTACCATAAAGCAAGGTCAGGAGGACGGGCCCTTAGTTTATCACTGGCAGGAAACATCTTCAAATTATGACTTCGAAGTCATCCCGAACTGACATTGGGTGCAAATTTAATGGCCATAACTCTGAAACTTCCGTTAGACTCCTTCAGCGATGAAGGAAATAATGTTAAAAGAGTTCTACAGTCCTTATCTGAGGAAACTTTGGTTCCTTCGCGCCCTATCTTACTACTTCCGTAAACTCTTGCAATGTGGAGTATATTTATTTAATAATACTGGTTCCCTGTCATGGTTATTTTTGATACACAAGGGCTAACTCGACTTAACCTTCTGCGAGTCACTATATTTTCGAGTAGTGTGTTATTGTTTTCACCTAACACACAACGTGTTGTACTTAATGACTAAATAACCACTCACGTTGGCGTGGTGTGGAAGTTTGTAGAGTGGGGTGCCAGCTCAGGGGTGTGACCTCGTCATCTGGCAGGGGTTTAAAATTACGTGGTGTTGTCCTCGGACTTTCCCTTTGGGTTTGATCCCGGACCGTCGCCAATAGCCTGCTGTGTTGCTCCAGTGCGACGTTAATTAAAATACCTGCCTACCTACCTATTGGTTGAAAAAATCCATGGATTCTTTCAGCCTTTGGACGCATTACATTGGTCCTTTCTGTAGAATAAAATATTTTGAACAGATCCTATTGGTCCTTTTATTAGATAAGAAACCTTTGGAAGAATTCTATTTCTTCTCTCTGTGGAAATGAGTCATTTAGAAATAATCAACCGGGCCTTTCCTTGGAATAGAAACCTTTAGTTAAATTATGTTGGAGTAATTTCCTTAGAAAAGACTTTTCTGAAAGATTATTGCTCCTTTCCTTAGAATAGAATCCTTTTAAAAGATTCTTGGTCCTTGCAAATGAATCCTTTGGTTCAGTTGGTCCATTACTTAGAATAGAATCCTTTAATAGTACACACACATTATGTTCCTCATTTCCGAAGTAAAATTCTGTTAGTCGTGTCCTTTAAATAGAAACCTTTAGTAAGAATCTATTGCTCCTTTCCTTAGAATAGAAATATCTATTCCTTAGAAGAGAAAAATACGTTTCTTAGAATAGAAAAATTCATTCCTTAGAATAGAAAAACAATATTGCTCTAAACGACCAAGTGTTTAAAAGTCATACAGTGAAGTCTGCATATCATAAGGTGGAATTATGCGTGGGATTATTCTTTGGAAATTCTTTGGAGAATTGGGTGGGGAATTCTTTGGTATTTGTCTTTTTCTAATAGAATGCTTTGGAAAGATTGCATTTATCTTTTCTTAGAATAGAATTCTTTGGAGAAATTCCATTGATATAAAAGGTAAAAGTTATTAAAAGTTGTAGGGAAGTCTGCGCAGCGTAGGGTGGCGTAAGGTCATAATGCGTGCGAACCACTCAGAAGATTAAAACAAGACTAAATCTGTTCGAAAACATTGCAATACGTCATGTAGACGTGTTTATCTGTTCTAATGTTAAGTATGGTTTTAGGGATTTATTTCAAGAATGTTTTCGGTCTTTGAATTATCCCAAGGGAAACTATTAGGATACAATGATTATTTTATAAAAATCATGGAAGTCGTGAAACCATCTGGCCGAGGTTCAAAATTACGTGGTGTTGAATTCGGATCTTTGGGGTTGATCCCAGACCGTCGCCAATAGCCCGTTGCGTTGCCCCAGAGCGACGTTAATTACCTACCTATTATCTGGCACTATTACTCTTCAACGGGGAACCACATTTATCTACAGAAAAATAAATACAACGAATCAAATCAAAGTAAACGCAGCTGTTATAACGCGCTGAAATGAGTAGAATATTGAAATCCAAATTTGTCCAAGGAGGCAAATGCAAGTTTGCGTGTACGGATCACAACGAAAGCAATCTTCAAACAAAAATAAACGTATGAATTATGATTAAAACAGGTGAAAGTATTCTAAACTTTTAGAAGCAAGAGAAATTTCAGCTGGATTTGATTAACAGGTACCAGGGTCTAGAAAGGAGGAAAATAATTTTAAATTCCCACTCCCGCATGTTCACGTCATTTCCAGGAGAATATTTTCCTTTTTTAACACTCCTTTTTAGGTAATAACAGCAATTTCCGAACCCTTAGAGTTTAATGACATACTAGAAGAACATCTGGGAGAAGAAAGCTGCTTTGAATTTGAAGAATGCAGAAGTTTTAACAGACTTTTTATTGTTTTCAGTAAATTCTAACCTTTCGTAGAATTCAATACCGTTCTGATCCACCTGCACTAGGACAAGGGGCGACTCGCTGGGGTAATTGGATTGAAAACCATTTTATTTGAGAATTTTGATGCCTTAAAATCTGTTACAACCTTACGAAATGTGTAGCGTACATTCAATTTAACCGTAACTACTTTTCAAAAGGAGCAAAGGGCCTCGATAGTTCAATTGGTAGAGTCCGGAATCAACAAAAGGAGGATTTAGAGTTCGAAACCTGATACCACCTCAGACCGTTCTGTACGTAGGGGCTGGTGCACCTTAAATATGGTGCACGTTAAATAACACATTTAAAGGCTACATAAACACATCTGTTGCATGAAAGAATCCATGGATTTTTCAACCTTTAGAAAGATTCTATTGATCATTTCATTATAATAGAATCCTTTGTAACGATTCTATTGCTGCTTTCCGTGCAATAGAATCATTTGGAACGATTGATATCGCCTTTCATTAAAGTAGAATTCCTTTGAAAGATTTGGGACCACAGTAGCCAAGTTGGAAGAGTAACGGATTGGAAACCGGAGGGTTGCGAGTTCGAATCCAACGAAAGACAGTCGTGTACAAGGGGGTTCGTGCATGTTAAATATGTCGTGGCCTCAAATGTGTGCTTGGCGTGGTGTGGAAGTTTGCAGAGTGGGATGCCAGCTCAGGTGTGACCTCGTCATCTGAAGGTGGTTCAAAATTACGTGGTGTTGTCGTCGGATCTTTCCCTTCGGATTCGATCCCGGACCGTCGCCAATCGCCCGTTGTGTTGCTCCAGTGCGACGTTTCTTAAAATACCTACCTACCAAAGAATTCTATTATACAGAAAGGGAACAAATGTAACATTTCCAACGATTGAAATAATGTATAGATTCTTTCAACCAATAGGAGTGATTATACAGGGTGAGTCTAAATTGTTTTTACAAAATAAGAGGGGTGATAGTACCCATCCAGACGAGCAATAATTACCATGGAACACAGGGTCGCATTCCACTCTGAGAGGCAGAAAAGAGCAAAGTCGAAACGCGTCGAGCATGAACAAGTCATCGCGTCTGACCGGACCTCAACCCACTGGACTTTTTCTTCTGGGGGCACATGAAATCTTTAGTGTACCAGACGCCTGTGGACTCGGCTGAAGATCTCGTAGCAAGATTCGGTGTTGCCGCAGACAAAATTAACACAACACCAGGAATCTTCGAGAGGGTGCGCCAGTCATTCCTTCGCCGGTGTGAACTGTGCAACGACACGCGTGGCCGCCACTTTGAGCACTTGCTGTGAGTTTTTCTCTGATCAATCAATCAGATTGTGCAACTTTTGGTATCGTTCATTCGCTTTTCCAACACTGTTGTAAGTTCACGTTGAAATTCTATTTTGACTTTTTCTATCTCTCAGAGTGGAATAAGACCCTATGTTCCATGGTAATTATTGCTCGTCTGGATGGGTACTATCCTCTGATTTTGTAAAAACAATTTAGACTCACCCTGTGTAGTGATTTAGTGTGTGTGTGTTATGGGGTGAAAACAATACTACACTAATCGAAAATCCCTTGCTTCTCAGAGTGTTAAGTCGTAGTCTACTTAGTCCTTGTGTAGCATAAAAACAGCCATAGAGAGGGATGTAAACCAGGTAGGTAATTGAATTGACATCGTACTGCAGCAACACAACTGGCTATTGGTAGCCATCTGGGATCCATCCCGAAGGGAAAAATCCGAGAACACCTCGTAATTTTGAACCACGGTCAAATGACAAGGTCAACACCTGAGCTGGCGCCCCTCTGAAAATTTCCACACCACCCCAACCTGATGGCATTTGATGCCACGGTAGATTTAACGTGCACCAGACCCATTTATACACAACGGTGTTTGGTTGGATTCGAACTCGCACCCCCCCCCCCGATTGCTAATCCGTGAATTATGAGGAAGAAATAATGTTTCTAAAACTCAAAATTCCGTCATCTTTTCAGCGCCGCCGTAGCCCAGTTGGAAGAGTAACTGATTAGCAACCGGAAAGTTGCTAGTTCGAAAATCCGTCCAGCCAAAGACCGTCGTGTACAGGGCGGCTAGTGCACGTTAAATCTGTCAAACATCCTTACGATGGCGTGGTGTGGAAGTTTGGTGAGTGGGGTATCAGCTCCTACCTACCAAGAGAAAAGTCTCGGAATTTTGAACAACGGTCAGGTGACGAGAACAACGCCTGAGCTGGCACCCCACTCTTCAAACTACCACACCATGCCAACCTGAGACCATTTGATGCCACGGGAGATTTAACGTGCACTAACCTCTGTGTACACGACTGTCTTTGATTGGACCTAGTTTCGAACTCGCAACCCTCCTGTTGCAAATCCGTTAGTCTGCCAACTGTGCTACCGCGACTACTCAATTAAGGTTTAGCAATCCCTGGAAAGAGCTGTAATTGATTTGGTAAACATCTTTATGTTTAGCGATTTCAATTTGAGTTGATTGAAAACGCATATAAACTGGTGCATTATTAGTTTTTTGATAAAATTTACCTTCGTAGTCCTGCGTCTACCTTAGGTACTGAAATAAAAAATCTTTCAAGACTATGCACTAGAGAGCAATTAAATCTACCATTCGATGGAATTTGCTACGATACTTAATCATAGCATGGAATTTTTAACGATTCTGAAACTTATTTTATTCTTTTCACGAACTCTTATCAAGACTAATTGGATTTACCAGCTTCACTAAATTGAAATTCTTTGTGAAAATGAGAATAGTTTACATTCTAATCTAAGTTCCGCAAACATAGCTCAAGTTATCAGGTTCTTAAATTAATGCTAACCCCTTTTAAATTCTCGTACTTCGCTGAATTAATTAGGAGTTTTTCATCTCCAACATTTATTGAGCAATCAGATTGGCTGATAAAGTAATCTCTAGTTAAAAATAAAATAAGTTTGTAGTCGTGCAAGAGTAAGGGTGATATAGTTTTTAACCCTCCTGGTGGTTGTCTCGACGAGATATCTCGTCATTAGCAAAACTCTGCATTCTAATCTAAGTTCCAGTCCTAGTTAAAGTTACCAGTTTCTTAATTAATTTCGTCATTAGAAAAACAGATACGATCCTGAACCCGGTTGTATCCCGATCCTGATCCCGTCATCAAAAAGCCAATATCTTGATTATTCGGAATTATGAAGAATTAATGCTAACATTTAACTTCTCATACTTCCTTGAATGAATTGAGAATTTTAACCTTCAACATTTATTGAACAATCCGAATGGCTAATATACGTGTAATCTAATAATCTCAGGTTTTTGAAAATAAATTAAGTTTAAAGTCGGTATAGTATAAAGATGATATTGTTTTTTTACGCTCCTGGTGGTTGTCTGGACGAGGTACCTCGTCATTAGCAAAACGGACCACATATTGGTGGACGAGATATTTCGTCGTTAGAAGAACTGACCTCATCTAGATCACTTTATCATAAAAAAACGGCAATACCTTCATTACTTGGAATTCAGTCGGCATTCTCGATAACGAGGTATATCACCATTAGCAAACTTGGTCAAATCTTGATGGACCAGACATCTCTTCGAAACCATTTGAGGGTACTTTAGCAAGACACGTGAAAGACTACAAATGTCTACCAAAATGCACTTCGTGGTGGAGATATGTTACACTGCTATATATACCACTAGCTGCATTACTCGGCGTTTGTTCGGGTTGAATTGTTTATTATTCATCGTAATATTACTCAATATTATTCCTATGGTGATTTCGAATTGTTTTTAGACCCCCTGCAGACCCAGGACAAATCGAACGGGGTTAATATATAGCCTATGTGTCCCGCAGAATTCTACAGGATTAATGTACCAAATTTAGTGCGAATTGGTCTGACATTGATAGTATAAATACGCAATGTTATTCCTATGAGGATTTCGAAATGTCTTTAACCCCCTGTACCATATCGACGATAACCTCGTGGAGATAAACACCAGGAGGGTTAACTTAATTTCGAAGTTAGACTATAGACTTAAAAAATTCTAATAATGTATATCCACTTTCATGACGGCATGTACAAACAAAATGGCTTAGAAAGGAGAAAATGCATTAGAATATTGATATGGCTAACCTGATATTGATATGGCTAGAAATCAAATGCTTATAATGTTATTCCTATGAGGATTTAGAATTGTCTTTAGCCCCCTGTACAATATCGATTATAAAAAAAGACCACTTTCTATAAAAATAATTTTATATTATCATAGAAATTTACATTCCAATAATGAAACTACAGTTTAAGAATTTACAGACGGGATACATAAACGATTTGATACTGAGCGATTTTCAGCGCTACTGCATTCATCTGCGTTTGCACCATGCTCTAAGATTCTAAACAAGAACTCCAAGGTCATCTTGAGAGGCGACTCCTGTGGATGTTAAGTCTGACGTCATCTGCACAGCCAGACCGGGAGAGAGCGTCCCTAGCAAGTGTTCTGTCCAGGATGACTGGACGTTACACCCCTCTGCACACCCAAGACAAATAGAACTGGGGTTAATGTGCAGCCTACATTACCCGAAGAGTTCCAAAGAAAAAGTGTACCAAATTTGGTGTGGATTGGTCAAACGGGGTAGATTTCTAAAGAGAACAGACAGACGGACTGATAGATGCCAACTCTGATTTATATGTATTGATTATATTGCAAGTTAATTTTGTAGTTTTGGCTAAAGTTCACCAAGTTACTCCCCCTTCAAAATTTATCAATGGCTGATAGATAACGAAACTAGTTGATAGACTGCCCATTGCGTAGGACATTGAGAGCTGTATTAATATTATGGGTATACTTCCGTAATAGGGGATTGCGATCGTGAACTGTTCTGTGTTGCCTTCAGTAGCTGAATTTGAGGCGCAGAGTGAACTGAATGGTGAGTGGCAACGAAGAGTGAAGTCGTGGTAGGAAAATCAGCAGTGTCTGTATTACAGATCTTCAGACAGTTGTCCGAAGTGATTGTAATCTCCCTGGCAATTCAACTGTTCACCGTGGACCATCCATCGAAGTGTATGCCGATTGTTGAGAGCGCCATTTGGTATTGGCCAGCAGCGCCATCTGGCTTGTTTTTATCAAAGTGCGCGTATTCATAATCACGTCCGTTAGTCACCAATTTAGAGATACGTATAAACGACAGCGCAACTCTGTCTACCCAAAGGTATATTGATGTGCACTCCAACATGTTGTAGATTGATGTGCACTCCTATAAATATTATATACTATTACATTGTAAGTTAATTTTTGTAGTGGTGTTTAAGTTCATCACAGTGACTATGCGAGTATGTATTAACCCTTCTGGTGGTTGTCTCGACGAGGTATCCTATCATTAGCAAAACCATTATCAGATCATACCTGACCAGATCTTGATCTGTCACTATTAAAATATAGACACTCTTGATGACAAGATATCTCGTCATCAGCAAAATTGATCAGATCTTGATGGACAAAATATCTCGCCCAAACCACTTGGAGGCTAAAGAATTTTTTTTCTGTACGAGTTAGCATACTCTTTATAATAGTAAAATCTGCTGAGTTATAAATATTACATCATTCCTTAAGTATATCATATCAAGTTATATCATGCTATTCAAGACGAGATTGAATGCCAGATTGATGCGATTTTAAGTTATAGTATGTATTTACTCGGAAGAAAATATATTTCACGAAGAGGTTCTGAGGAAATTAAAATTAATGACCACACAAAATCTTATACTCATCGACTTAATTGTACAGTGTCCTAAAAGTTCCCGTACTG
This sequence comes from Meta bourneti, assembly GCA_933210815.1. Lineage (NCBI taxonomy): Eukaryota > Metazoa > Arthropoda > Arachnida > Araneae > Tetragnathidae > Meta > Meta bourneti. The sequence continues at coordinate 78,966,676 of OW119934.1, read as the reverse complement.
ACGATTCGTGAATTTATTATACAAAAACAACAAAATTTAAAACAATTATTTTTATGCTAATGGTGAAAAGCACTTTTAACATAAGGTAGGAAAAAAATTTGAACTCACATTTATAATAAATGTTCAAAATATCCGCCCCTTTCTTGGAGGCAAAGCTGAAGTAGTTTGCGCATATTTTTAGAAACGCATTTCAAGATGCTGGGAGTGACTTGTATCCTTAACCTTTGAGTAATGGCAATTTTCAGATCATCTATAGTTTGGGGATTAACTTCATAAATTTTGTTCATTAAATATCCACACAAAAAAGTCAGGGATGCTCAGATCAGGAGAACGAGATGGCCAAAGATTTTTTGAGATGAGTCGATCGACAAAAAATCTTGAAGCAAGCCCATGGTTTCATAATTTGTATGGCAGGTTGCACCGTCTTGTTGGAACCACGAATCTCGTTCATTCACCTCTAATAATGCAACAAATTTTGGATAAGTTCTCTGTATACAGCGCCATCAACAGTTGACTCGAAAAACAGAGGCCCAACAATCCTTTTGCGTGATACGGCACACCAAACGCCAATTTTTTGAGTTTGTAAAGGTTTTTGCATAAATGAATGGGGATTTGTCGTCGCCCAAATGCGGGAGTTTTGCGCGTTCACATAACCGCTTAAATGAAACCATGCCTCATCGGAGAAAAATGTTTTGTCCAAAATGTTGATGTTGCTAATAAATCTCCGGAACCATCGGCAATAATAAAGCCGCTTCTCATTGTCCGGTGACTTTAACTGCTGTAACATTTTTACGCGATAAGCACGAAAATGCAAAGCTCTTAAGCCTTATGTGTCGATCCACGTGGTATGCCCATTTGTTACGACAAACGCCTCACGGATTGATGAGGAGATTGAAATATCCTACGTTGAGTTTTTTGCATAAAGTCTGGTGTAACCACTTTCGGTCTTCCACAGAACCTGTCTCACGAAATCGCCGAACGAGTTGATATAGCGTATCTTTACTCGGTATTGCATCATCTGGATATTTATGTCGCCAAATTTCTTTACATCTTTCATATGATTTACATTCAAAATAAACCTCAAGCAGCACAATTCTCTGAATGCGTGATAAACTCATTTTCCAATGAAGAACAAAACGACATGGAACTTTATTATCGCCCAACTTGAGCGAGAAGAAAACCAAACAATAAAAATTAAAGCATCCATAAAATTATAAGCAGACGATAAAATTCAATATTAAAAAAAAAGGCAGATTATTTTTTTTTAAAGTTGGAGTACGGGAACTTTTAGGACACTCTGTATAATACACATTACCCTCATAAGTTATAGAAAATGTTTCTTTTCATAAATCACACTGAAATTGAACCTCTAACCTCCTTAGGAACGTGTCAATATACAGGGTGAGTCTAAATTGTTTTTACAAAATAAGAGGGGCGATAGTACCCATCCAGACGAGCAATAATTACCATGGAACATAGGGTCGCATTCCACTCAGAGAGGCAGAAAAGAGTAAAGTCGAAACGCGTCGAGCATGAACAAGTCATCCCCTCTGACGTCGTTTTGTACCTGCCTACGTAGCATATCTCCTAAGCAAGATGGCCTGGTCGGTAGTGCATTGGCGTCCAGTGACCTTTGGCTTGGCCTCCTCGCTCACCGGACCTCAACCCACTGGACTTTTTCTTCTGGGGCACATGAGATCTTTAGTGTACCAGACGCCTGTGGACTCGGCTGAAGATCTCGTAGCGAGAATCGGTGTTGCCGCAGACAAAATTAACACAACACCAGGAATCTTCGAGAGGGTGCGCCAGTCATTCCTTCGCCGGTGTGAACTGTGCAACGACACGCGTGGCCGCCACTTTGAGCACTTGCTGTGAGTTTTTCTCTGATCAATCAATCAGATTGTGCAACTTTTGGTATCGTTCATTCGCTTTCCCTACACTGTTGTAAGTTCATGTTGAAATTCTAATTTGACTCTTTTCTGCCTCTCAGAGTGGAATGCGACCCTATGTTCCATGGTAATTATTGCTCGTCTGGATGGGTAATATCACCCCTCTTATTTTGCAAAAACAATTTAGACTCACCCTGTATATTATCTGATGAATACAGAATATACATTAGAATGCTGCTATTCCTGCTAGTATTTTAGGTTTGTAATTGGTATTTAATTAATGTCGTGCTGGAGCAACACAACGGGCTATTGATGACGGTCCGGGATCAATCCCAAAGGGATCCGAGGACAACACCATGTAATTTGGAACCATGGTCAGATGACGAGATCAACACCTGAGCTGGCACCCCACTCTCCAAACTTTCACTCTAGGTCAAAGTAAACCTAGTATTTTAGCTATTTGATAAATAGTTGTTCTCGTCAGGGTTAGGTTCAACCAGTCCACAAAACACCGTAGGCGTAAGATATATAAATTGTGTCAAATATATTCATTTCGGACCCGAGGCCTAGAGGCTATCGTCCGGACAGGTTTACCCAGCCCGCAATCCAGATCCTACCCTCTGGACAGGTTTACCTTTCCCGCATGCCAGATGCGGCCCTTAGGATAGGTTTATCAGGTCCGAAGACCAGATGTGGCCCTGCGAATAGGTTTACAGGGAGCGCAGCTCAGATAAGAATATAAGATATTCCTACAGGAAACTTAATAGTAAAAAATAAATATTTTAAATCGGAGGCTAGCTTTATATTGGCAGATAGCTACGTTGAAATTTGCACAAGCAGATTAATATATATTCATGATACGAATTGCTGTGCTAATCAAGAAAGTTACCTCTCAAGTTTTGATGCTTGGGGCTAAAGCTGAATTCAAATAGGAAGCGCAAGAAGTAAAGCGACACGAGCAAACATATCAGAGTTGAAGTTATTTCAATGTTGAAGAATTGCACCTCTGGTCTGCGCGTGTCGCTTTGAGCAGTGCGCTTATTTGAATTAAGCTTAACGTTGTTGAAAGCTGACACTTTTTCGGGTACACCAAAGGCTTATTTTCATATGAAATGCATCGTCATATTGTAAAGTGTTTAAAATATTTATAACGCTATCAAAGTGTGCTTATAGCTTTTATTTTTGACCTAGAAACTTATGTATGCTTAAAACGGCTGTACTCTAAAATTTTGTGTTTGTCAGTTAGAGTTTCTGCTCTAAACCTACGATATTTCTTAGTTCAATGTTATTGTTTGCATGTATAGAATTGAAGCAGCACCTGTAGAATATTAAGAGACAAGATATGATTACCATAGGGTTGGCTGCATTGCATGTTGAGTAAAGTTGTTTCTTTGGATTTTCATGGAGCAAGGGCTTCATTTGTCCAAGCTGCGACAAACAATGATAAGTAAATAAAAAGCGTAACATTCAAATGCGTTGTCTTGTAATATCGATATAAGAAAGCAACTAAACGCTTAATAAGACTTTGTTAACAAGGAAATGACGCATCAAAAAATGTCAGAACTCGTTACAATGCTTAAAATTTAAATGTGTTTTGTCTCTCGTAATATCAAAATAAGAATGCAACTAAGCACTTAGCAAGGCATTGTTAACAAGGATATGACGCATAAAAAATGTCAGAACTCATTTCAATTCTTAAAATAAAAAAAAATTGTTGTCTCTCTCTTGTAATATCAAAATAAGAGCATAGTAAGACATTGCTAACAAGGAAATGACACAAAAAATATCAGAACGCATTCCAATGCCTAAAATTTAAATGTGTGTGTAGTATGTCTTGTAATATCGAAATAAGAACGCAACTAAACGCTTAACATGACATTTAAGAATCCAATGACTGAAACATCACAATGGAATTGCATACAACACAGGAACACAATCCTTAAACTATTTAAATTTGAATTAAAAAGTGGTGACAGTCAAGCAAGTTTTATAATAATGTTCATACAAATAAACCAATAATATACAAAATCTAATTAAAATAAATGCAAAAAGATGAGCGGCATTAATTTCTCTGCATAAGGACTAAATAAAGATGATTGATTTCTAAAGACGCAAAGTTCTTGATTGTTACAGACATTATATGTTTCAGATTAGTTGCCATATTTTTCAAATTGAAAATTCGGACATTTTTTACTTTTTTATGACTTGACAGTTTTAAAACTTGGACAAACAACCTATTCGCACAAGGTTTTTAATAAATTTGGCACGATTTGACGTGATTTGATTTGAAGCAATTTAATAATCCCTCAACATGAGAGATGAAAAGCCATCAGACACTTAAATTTGAAGCCTGTTTATTCAAACAGAAATTCTGTCCTCCCCAAGTGCAATATTTAGATTCAGTAACTTCGTAAATGCCTGCGTCAAGAATTCCCATTGACTGTCAAACTAACCTTAACGTAACCTGATGGTAAATATGGTTTAATTGACTTAAGACATGTTTATCATAGCTATAAATTGCTCAGTAAAATGTTTGTGCATGCGTTAAAAATTAATACTTTCAGTAATACTTCAGAACACAAACTAGTTTAAAAGCTTTGACCTTAGTTTAAAAGTGAAGATCCTTCTGGGTGGCAGGAAATTTCCAAGTAGTGTTGTTTTTAACCTATAAAATACTTAATGACTAAATAATCACACCTACTGGTTGAAAGAATCCATGAATTCTTTCAACTAATATGTGTGACTTGGAAATGTTATATCTCCCTTTTCTTAGAATAGGATTACTTCGTAAGATTCTTGACTTATGACTTAGTTAATATAATTCCTTAATAATATATTCCTTAATAATATTCCTTAACAAATAACCACACATATTTGTTGAAATAATCCATGGATTCTTTCAACAGATAACTCAGATAACTCTAACAAATATTCATAACAGGAAGAAGAATCCATGGATTATTTTTACCTGTAGTTATAGTTATTGGTAATATATTGGAGTTTTCACTAAAATAGAATACTTTGAACAGATTCTATTGATCTTAAATTGGAAAATAATCCTTTGGAAAGGTACTACTTGTCCTTTCCTTAGAATAGAATCCTTCGGAAAGATTCTATTAGTCCTCTAATTTGAAAATAATCTTTTGGAAAGATACACACAGGATGCAGAAGTGTGGCAGGATTCTTTTTGCAAAAGCAGAGTGTGATAAGGTATTGATTGATTACATTATAATATACATACTATGCACTTTGCTCACTTTAAAGCTTTTAGACTATCAACTACACATAATTTATAAATTATTCTATGCCATCGCCATAACAATGATGTTCGAACATCTTCAACCTTTCATGAATGAAAGGGAATTATTTTTCATTCCAAACAGAATGTTGTTTGCCAAATAACTTTTACTTTTCCGTCGTTCGGTATAAAAACAACATCATCATCAGTGTTTCCTTGTAGGCAATCGTGATCCGAAAGCAAAACATCGCTTTTGAGGAGAATGGCTTCGAACGCGCAATTCGGTTGAAATATGTAACATCGCATTTTTATCTGATGAGCGAACATAAAATGGGTATTTTCCGGAAAAAATATCTTAAGAGGTGATCTCAAATTGGGAAAAGTAAATTTATTTGTTTTAAAATAGTGGCTGGTCACATATTTAACGTGATTTATTAAAGATGACGCAGTTTCGTTTTATTATGGTGAAAAGAATTCCGTTTGATAAACGTGTTTGTAATTCAATGAAAATGTTAGATTTAATTTTTCTACGCGAGTTCATGACATTTTGTAGGCATTTTAACATCTTCGTTCTGGAGATCCACATTGTGAGCACCTCCGTAACGAAGAGATTAACCCTCTGAGCAACATAATAGACAACATAGCGCACATAGAATACAACATAAGTACACATAACAGACAACAAACGCACGCATGGCAGACAAACAGTGACACACAGACGCATAGCACACAATATAGACCCACATAATAGACACGCATTTATAAGAGAACATAGAATCCCATAAAATACAACATAGACCCACATAACAGAAAATATGGACAAACATAACAGACAACAGACGCACACACATAACAGACACATACACACTGACACTCAGTCCATAGACACACATCAGCGTAGTGCTCTCTTATTGTGTTCCTCTTTTCCTTCGAAGTGAATCCTTTGGAAAGATTCTGTTAAAGGAGGGTATAAATTAAACTTGTGTGTCCAATCATTGGTGTTATAAATTCTCACTGATTAACGCATACAGCACGAAATTAAGCACGTTTGGATCTGAAAACGAAAACAAGTATAACTATTTTTATACAATTCTCAAAATTAATATAATTACTAACATTTTTCTAAAATATTCTTTAGCACTTCTATCGCAACGTAGGGGTCGTCTAAAGGGACGCTTACTGGTCATGTCTCTAAACTAATAACTGATGCAGTTCGATTGTAACGTCAAATGCCTAAGACCTGGATTAGTCCACTCAAATGGGGAATGAAAGTTCAAGGACTTAGAACTGTCAAGAGATTATTATTGATTTACATTTTAAACAGACAGAATTCGTAGATATTCGCTTATCTCTCGCTGGAATATTCTCGAAGTGACAGTGCAGCCAAGATTTCATTTCACAAAGGGCCCAGTTATAAATACAATTTTTAACCCAAATGAAAATCCAAATCTCATTACATTTGAAAAACTTTCGTTAAGTTTCTGTAGTCAATGTACTAGATTGCAGTGTAGCAAAATAAGGATATTTTTCTAAGTTAAGACCTTATCAGATTTTTAGAAGGGTTATTTTGTTTTTAGGTTGCAGATATGAACTTGAACCCTCTGAGAATTTCACCCGCATAATTCAACCTTTCCCTGCATGGTGACTAACCAATTTTGACTTTCTTGAAAAATAGAATCTTTCCAAAGGATTCTATTCTAAGGATATGAGCAATACATTATTTCCAAAGAAATCTGAAGCCGCATTAACCGAAGTTTTAAGAGTAGGACATTAGCAAGACCGTCGTGTTCGTGGGGGCTGGTTCTTATTAAATCTCTCGTGGCCTGAAATGTTCTCCCGTTGAGTGGTGTAGAAGTTTGGAGTGGGGTGCTTGACAACTCAGTTGTTATCATCTGACCGTGATCAAATTACGAGGGTCTATCCTCGAATCTTTCCCTTCAGGATTGATCTCGGAAAGTCGCCGATATCCCGATGTGTTACTCCAGTGCGATGATAATTGATTACCTACCAACTTAAAAAAAATTTATTCCAAGAAAAGGACCATCAGAATCTTTCCGAATATTCTATTCTAAAGAAAGGAGCAATAAATATTACCAAAGAATCCTATTCTAAGGAAAAGACCAATTGAATCTTTCCAAAGTACTCTATTCTGCAGAAAGTCTCAGCAGAAACATTCCAAATGATTCTACCTTACGGAAAATAACATCTTTCGAAAGGATTCTATCCTAAGGAAAGTCGCAATAAAATTTTTTAAAGATACTATCATAACTTAAGGACCAATATATTCTCTATATGTAACAACTGTGCAGTTGTAACAGTTCTTTCGCAGGAAATGCGTGCACCCTTCAACGCTCCTAGTTGTTTCGACGACATATCTCGTTCATCAAGTTACGCAAAAGATGAGATATCTCGTCATCACGATGTTGTTAATTTTTTAATGACGAGATCAAGATCTCGACAGTTTCCTCCTAACGACTAGAAATCTCGTTCATACAAATCTCATCAGTTTTCTTATGACGAGATATCTTGTCCATCAAGATTCCGCCCATTTTCTTCTAATGACGAGATATCTCGTCCATCAAGATTTCGTCCATTTTCTTCTAATGATGAGATATCTCGTGCATCAAGATCTAGTGAGTTTTGTTTATAACAAGATACCTCGACGAGACAACCACCAGGAGGGTTAACTTTTAACCTGTAATTTGAAATAACCTTATATATTTTTTAATCCTCCTGGTGGTTTTCTCCACGAGGTTTCTCATCAGTCACATAACTGACCAGATCTTGTTGAGCGAGTTATGACGCGATATCTCGTCAGTAGCATAACTGACCAGATCTTGATGGACGAGGTATCGCGTCATATAGTAAAACTGAACCCATCTTGATCGCGTCTTCATCACAACACAATATCTTCATCCTTCGGAATGCAATCGAGATTCTTGATGGAGAGGTATCTCGTCATTCGCAAAATTGGTCAGATCATGATGGACGTGATATCTCGTCCAAGCAACTTGGAGGATTACCGAAATCGATCAGATCTTGTTGGATGGGATAGCTCGTTAGAACCACTTCTAGGGTTAAACCTCTGGTGCTTGTCTCTTCGAGGTATATCGTCATTACAAATTTGATCAGATTTTGATGGACGAGATATCTCGTCAAAACTACTTGGAGGGTTAACAAAATTGATCAGATCTTGTGGAAGGGATATCTCGACAGAACCACTTCGATGGTTAACCCTCCTGGTGGTTGTCTCTTCGAGGTATTACGTCATTAGTAAACTAATCATATCTTGATTTCGTAATCATAAATGAATTATGCAATAATTTGATGACGAGGTCTTTCGTCATTAGCGGAATTGGTCACATCTTCATGGACGGGATATGTCGTCAAAAATTATTTGAGGGTTAAAAGAGGTTCATTCTGTCCAAGAACTCCATCATGTAAGGAGCTCAGGATATATGAATACAGAAGGACAAAGTGAATACCGACATTATAAAGTTGAAACCATGTATCGATTCGAAATAGAAGAAAATTTACATTAAGAATATTAAAAATTAACTGAATTGCTACCCGACGTTGCACGGGTTGTTAATATGTAGCCTAAGTTATCTTATAAAGGATATGAAACTGAGCAATTTTCAGCGCAACCGCACCCATCTGCTATTGTACCATACTTTAAGATTCTAAAAAAACTCCAAGGTCATCTTGGGAGACGAGTCCTGTAGATGTTAACTCTGACGTCATCAGCACAGCCAGACCGGGGGACCAGTCCAGGATGACGTGAGGTTACACCCCTCTGCACACCTAAGACATAGAACGGGGTTTAATATGTAGCATACGTTACCCGCAGGGTTCCAAAGAATAAGTGTACCACATTTGGTGTGGATTGGTCAAACGGTATAGATTTGTATGGAGAACAGACAGATGCCAACTCTGCTTTATATGTATAGATAACTTGTGATGCATAATTCAGGTTTGATCCTGGACCGTCGCCAATAGCCCTATTTTCATCACAACACAATATCTTCATAATTCGGAATACAATCGACATTTTTGACGGAGAGGTATCTCGTCATTAACAAAATTGATCCTGATGGACGATATACCTCGTCCAAATCACCAAGACGGTTAAAAATTTCAAACAAATACTTTCCTAGGAGAGGGATCGGGTTTCCATGGACCCCGTATAACTACGCCACTGTCTCAAAATATTTCAACTACATGTCCATTCACCAGAGGATCAATCTTCGGAAAGTATAGCCGAAATAAACCGAACGCAATTATCGTATAAATTGCCTGAATTCTTGGGATTGCGGGAGAAGTTTTGAATGGGATTTCCCGTTATTTGCTCTTTCGATTGATTTCAGATAAGAATCGGGAATACTGTCCGTGAACTCGATTAGTTTTGTTTCATCCTGTACTGTTACTTTGTGCTCTAAGTACGAGGAATTAAACCTCTTATCTCGTTTTTCTGGGAAACAGGTTAATATTTGAAGCGTTCGCCGATTACGGGATAATGAGTTAGAAGGGAACGACAAGCGTTTAGGATCATAAGATCAGAAATGCTCGGTACTTACACGATATGGTGAGGGATATAACTATCTCAAACAATGCTCATTCGTTATCGTGTGAGAGGTAAAATAGTTTTATACCTCTACATTTATATTCCTGAGATTCATTCATGAGAGATTTATATTCATTCCCGATTTCATTAGGTAATATGCCATTTCTTTTAATTGAGGTAAAAGAAATTTTTTTTCATAGACTTTTCATAGACTATACCACGAGATTAAGTAGGTTGGTAGGTATTTTAATTAATGTCGCACTAGAGCAACACACAGGGCTATTGGCGACGTTCCGGGATCAAACCCGAAAGGAACGACCCTAGGATAACATCACGTATTTTGAGCCATGATCAGATGACGAGCTCGCACCCCACTCTCCAAACTTCCACATCACGCCAACGTGAGGACACTTGAGGCCACGACAGATTTAAAATGCACCAGCCCACACTTTACACGGCGGTATTTGGTTGGATTCGAATTCGCAACCCTCTGGTTGCTAATCGGTTAGTCTTCCAAAAGAGCTACCTCGTCCCACGACGTTAAGTAACACGAGTATAAATACAGTGGTATTATTAAGGGAAGAGGGGATAAGTCAATTGCCCCCCTGAGTTTAGGATTAAAATAATTGACCCTCTGGAGGGGTTCATAAGCACCTTGCATCCTACAATCTTCCTTATATGACTTCTAACCAAGTTTGACCTTTTAGACCGATAAACCTTTCCAAAAGATTTTATTCTCAAGACCAACAGAATCTTACTAAAGGATTCTATTCTAAGGAAAGGACCCATGAATTCTTTCCAAAGGATTCTATTCTAAGGAAAGGACCCATGAATTCTTTCCAAAGGATTCTATTCTAAGGAAAGAACCCATGAATTCTTTCCAAAGGATTCTATTCTAAGGAAAGGACCCATGAATTCTTTCCAAAGGATTCTATTCTAAGGAAAGAACCCATGAATTCTTTCCAAGGGATTCTATTCTAAGGAAATGACCGACAGAATCATACTAAAGGATTCTATTTTACGGAAAGGACCAAGGGAAGCTTTCCAAAGGAATCACTTTCATGAAAGGAGTAATAGAATAATTGCAAAAGGTTCTATTCCAAGGAAACGACCAATTGAATCATTCCAAACAATTCTATTCCAAGGAAAATATCAATTGAATCGTTCCAAAGAGTTCCATTCGAAGGAAACGACTAATAGAATCTTTTCAAAGAATTCTGTTCTACACAATTCGCCAATTGAATGGTTCAGAAAATTATTTTCCTAGGTAAGGAGCTATAGAACTGTTCCAAACGATTCTATTTCAAGGAAAGAACTCATCTTTCTCTCTAACGGTTGAAATGATCCATAGTTGGTTTTTATGGGGTTTAACGGCACAAGGGCCATATTTGGCCATGCTGTGCCAGACACAAGACATAAAACATCAAGAGACATACACACATATGAAAGTTTTTACTGACACAGAAAAGTTAAGTAGGTATTTTAATTAACGTCACACTGGAGCAACACATTGGGCTATAGATGACGGTCCGGGATAAATCCCGAAGATTGACACAGAAGAGAGAAATACACAGAGAGGAATGCACCTGACAGGAATCGAAACTGTGCCGCCTACAACTCGAAGGTTGCTAGCGCAGTGGACATACACACTGAGCCAAGACGGCCCCGAATAATCCATAGATTATTTAGAAATATGCAGTTGTTTAGTCATTTATGTGTGCTGTGGTTTAAGAGCAACACTAAACTACTCGCAAATCTCATCTCAGATGGTTAAACGAGCATAAACAATTGTTTAAAAATCCCAACTCGATATTTTCTAAATGTGGTCTTCTAACTGCTCTGAGACAAGTATTGTAATTTCTCCCCATGCATTTCGATTTCGGGCTCAACCATTCCCTGTTAAAAGATACTCTGCAATTGAAACACTAAGTTCGACAACTTTTGATTACAAGGACGCGAGCGCACCCTGCAATTAATCTTTAATTAAATCCCCATCAAAACAAATTGAAAGAGCGTCAGACCTCGAGCAACTTAAAACCAAAAACACCACTCCTCCAATTTCAGTTCAAAATCAGCGCGTCGCACTGTACATTGTTTGCGAGACCAAATATGTGTAGTCTCACTTAGGTTCGAATCCGTCGAATGAACTCTTGCGTTTGTTTTAATAAGATGCTTGAGTATGTAAGGGGCGAAACCAAATAGCTTTCCGAAAGGCCCAATGAAACATTCGCACCTTGTGTAATCCCTGTTTTCACTGAGATTAATTGAATGGACGAAACGGTCATGGATCTCTCTTCAACACTCGTTTGTTGAGATTACTGAATGGAAGATTTGGTATTTACATTGAGCAATCTAAAGACATGAAATCGCTTACGAGTCTCCGATATTATGCACGGTTTAGAGGTTACGTGATTAAATCCGGTATTTTTAAATGTTGATCCAATTAATTTTGTCTATTAAACCTCTGATGGGTTCGCACATATCATTCTATCGTGTAAACTACCGTCTTCCCTGCCTAATTATGCCTAATATTATTCTTCATGTTTTGATCCTCCATCAAGTTTCTAGAGACGATAGACTTTAAAACCTATTCTCTAGCTACTTGATGGAGGATCAAAACATGAAAAATAATATTAGGCACAATTTCTTACAGGAATCGTTTTTCTGAAAAAATTTGAATTTGAGATATCACTGTTCATAAACCATGCTAATTGGCTAATTGAATCTAAATTAGATAATTATGATTAGCTTAATATGAATTTTTCACACTGAAATTAGTTTAAGCGCAAACCAATGACCTATTGTAAAAAATTGGATTTTTAAAGTCAAAATTTAAAAACCTTCTAGTGTACACCTTAATCCTTAAAAGAAAAGCTTTTATGTTTCTGTAACAAATAGCAAAATAAAAGGCTATAAAATGAATATGAAATAAGTAAACTGTTTACGGATGTATAACTAAATCCTTTTCTCAAATTTTAAAAACGCTGCATCTGCAAGCCATCAATTCAATGCTAAAATGGAATAAAATGGATTAAATAGGATTAGAACTTTGATATTTAAGTATAAGGATTCAAAGAGAATTTACCTTAGCAGATAAATCACTTAACCGAATACATCAACGTGAAGATATGAGCTGAAGGCATTAAGATTATTTTCTAAGAAATTGTGGAATTATTGATAAAATATGTTCCCCATGTGTTTTATAAAATTTGAAGAATAATCTAAAACAGACTGAAAAAAATACCACATTATTTAAGAAAGAAAGTAATTAATTGACGTCACACTGGAGCGACACAACGGGATATTGGCGACGGTCTGGGATCAAACCCTAAGAGAAAGATAAGAGGACAACACATAATTTTGAACCACGGTCAGATGACGAGGTCACACCTGAGCTGGCACACCTCTCTCCTAACTTCCACACTACGCCAACGTGAGGACATTTGTGGCCACGACGGTTTTAATGTGTACCAGCCCCCCTTGAATACGACGGGCTTTGTTTGGTTCCGAACTCACAACCCTCCGGATGCTAATCCGTTACTCTTCCAACCGGGCCAACACTGCTCCATTAATTAAGAAAACCTTTATGAAAGTTCTTGATAGAACAAAGAAGATATATCACACCTTTTATAATCTATTGTGATCCAGTAAACTATTCTTCAAGATATTAATTCCCCCATTGCGTATGTATTTAGAACAGTCAGGCAAAAAAGTATTCACGCACCTCACGTTTCCGAAGTTACAGTCAAAGCAAGAGTCAACCTAGAATAATGTCTAAATAAATGTGCATTTTATTTGCACAAGGGGTCGTCTGCATATCTACTTAGACATTATTTCAAATAGCAACACTCACTAGTAATGGTATTAGAATATATATGTATATATATACTTCCTATATCAAATTTACTCTAAATATGAATTTTTGTGCAAATAGGATCATAATTGCAGGAACTACAGTAGGAAAATGTTTTGGGGCCAGTCACAATCTGTAGAAAAACAGCTTAAAGGTCACGCATGTAGAATATTTTACTATTACTTCATCTTGTCCCTAATCTATCCTCGATTCTACAGTTTCTTGGGGTGGCCTCGGTAGTCAAGTTGGAAGAGCAAGAAGAGGATTAGATACAGGATTGCGAGTTCGTAATTCGGTCCAGCCAAAGACCGTCATGTACACGGGGGCTATTGCATGTTAAATCTGTCATAACCTCAAATGTACTCACGTTGACGAGGTGGGGAAGTTTGGAGAGTGGAGTGCCAGCTCAGATGTTCTTCTCGTCATCTGATAGTGGTTAAAAATTACGAGGCGTTGTCCTTGGTCCTTCCCTTCGGGATTGATCCCGGACCGTCTCCAATAGCCCGTTGTGTTGCACCCCGTGAGGCGTTAATTCAACTTTCTACCGCAAGCCAACGATAGCTGAAAAAATCAGTTCTTTTTACTTGAAAAGTGAAATTGAACTGAAGCATTTCAACAACGTTGAAAAATTTCACAATTCAACTACCTACCTCTCCAGATTCTTTGACTTTAGATTCGTATTTCGTTTGGGTACTTTCTTAATCAACTGCACCTTTTGTTGTAATGTATAATTTTACTCGATAAGTAAAGTCTTCAGTGCACAAATTTCTCAAAATAAACCTGCTTAATGGCACTTTATTTATTAGTATACTTATGTAACTTCACCGTTCCTCATGTTTTCCAAATGTACCGCAAAAAGGGTACATTCAGAATTTTTCCCCTGGATAATAGTCATTACTACAGAAGAATGATTATAAGTAAAAAAAAGTCAAATTATGCAGAACTATATACTATTATATTCTACGTTAATTATGAATTATATGTAGAATGTTTAACCTGGATGCCAATCATTACTACAGAAGATTGGCTATACGTAAAAAAGTCAAACCATACAGAACTAGATACTATTGTATTGTAAGTTAATTATTTAGTACCACATAGAACTCCCTCTAAAATTGTCTAGTCAGTTACTCTTTCGACCAGGCTACCGCGGCCCCTGTAACTGCTTAGAAAGAACTTCTTGCGTAAATAAATTGACATATCGATTTACATATGCGAACTTAACTTATTAAGACTTAACTAAGAACATAGCAGTTTATTCGTATGAGATCTGAACGCATACGAATCAGATTCCTGTAGCTTTGTAAATGAGGAAATTTACATGAGATTCCCGTTACTTAAGTACTACCTCACACCATTTGGCTTCTGCTTCCTTAAGCAGATGATTCTTCGCTGAATATAAAAGTTACCTCATGCTTTCCTTATTTAATGTTTTCCTTTTCTGTGGAATAATCCCGTGTTAGAGTTGAGACTTAACACGGGCGCGCTGCATTGTTGTCAGTGAGGTAGAGGTTTAATTTGTTTAAATTCGTCAGTATAAATTATTCATGTTTCCAATCCGCAATTACACTCACTTAAAAGGAACTTAACAGGGGGTTATACGCACTTGTGTGTTGAAGGTATGTAGTATTTGGTACGATATACTGGGAATATCTCTCGGCCGAGGAAAATGCAACATAAAATGTGTCGTCCTTCCGAGAAACGATGGACAAGTCGACTTCAGAGGTTCCAAGTGGTTTCGTCGAGATATCTCGTCCATCGAGATTTGACCAATTTTACTAATGACGAGATATCTCGTCATCAAGATATCCTATCTTGACGTGAATACGTCTTTAAAATCGGTATGGATGTCATTGGCAGAAGCATGCGCGTCACGAGAAGTGTTGATATCTTAAAGCCCCATAACTTCAGGGGAATCAGCCGATGGGGATAAATGATCTATCATCGTGTAGAGGACGGTGTGACGGGTCGACCAGGTTCACAACTAATTCACTCCCCTCTCTGATCTTTATAATGCGTGGTGGGGGAAATGAGCCACATTTCTGGAAAACGTTGGCCTGTTTAACCGCTGTAACTTCAGTTCTAATCGACGGGTCGTGGCGAGTGCGTGATTAAATTGAAGAGAACGACGAGTTCTACAATTCCAATTGACTAGTTGGCAGTTTAAATAATTTGTGTTAAAATTATGTGCAGTGGAAAGTGACGTTTCGTCGAAGATTTCATTATGAAGTCAAAATATCACACTAAAGTTCAATTGCGGCATAGGAAACGTAAACAGGTTGAAAGATCAGTTCAAGACGAACAAAATGATATCAAGAAGTCTAAATCCATGACAAGTGCGGAGAGATCTAGAGCTTACCGAAGAAGAGCTGAACCTCGACTAAATACCCATATAATCGCCCACCACGCTTGGAAACACAGCCATCGACCTTGCCTTTTGCCAGGAACATCAGCATCGACACCATACCGTTTATCTCATACTTTAGCTATCACAGACCCATAATCCATAATGTCGCCATAGAATACTAAGCATTGCCCACACACTAACACCACTGTTATGCATCCACCAAAACTGGCTAAATAAATAAATGTCAAACCAATAACCACCATCTTCATTTCACCAGTGACCCACTTACCAGGTATTCCGCCCAAAAGTATTCACGAACCAAATCTTACGGTACAGGGGAAACTGCCTACCCGCTTTTTTTAATGATGGCGAGATCACGATTGGTTCCGGTTTTTTTCTAATGACGATATATCTCGTGCATCAGGATCCTGTCAGTTTTCTTGTAATGGCGAGACAACTACTAGGAGGGTTCGTAACACTATTGCAGTGGACAACTCGTTTTTAAGAACTCTCGGGACCGCTAATTCGTAAATAATATATACTCTCAATTGAGGGAAATATAAGATAAAATTAAGCAACATTACCATGGACGAACTGGGCCACGGTAGCCCAGCTTTTCAACTCGGGGATTATCAACCGGAGGGTTACGAGTTCTAAACTCAATCCAACCAAAGACCGCCGTGTACATGGAGGTTGATGAAGGTTGTCGCCTCAAATGTCCTCACGTTGCCGTGGTGTGAAAGAATGGAGAGTCAGGTGCCTGCTCAGTCGTTGACCTCTTCATCTGATCTTAAATTTTCGTAACTTCACTCATTGATCTGTTTTATCAACATTATTCTATTAGTCTCCAAAAGCTGATGTATAAGTGAACTTAGCACAAGTCACAAAACCATCTCCTCAATCAAAAGCATCCATACATATAAAGCAGAGTTGGCGTCTGTCTGTCCTCTATACAAATCTACACCGTTTGACCAATCCACACCAAATTGGGTACACTTATTCTTTGGAACCCTGCGGGTACCGTAGGCTACATATTAACCCCCGTTCTATTTGTCTTGGGTGTGCAGAGGGGTTTAACGTCCCGTCATCGTGGAAAGAGCACTTGCTAGGGGGCGCTCTCTCACGGTCTGGCTGTACAGATGACGTCAGAGTTAACATCTACAGGAGTCGCCTCTCGAGATGACCTTGGAGTTTTTTAGAATCTTAGAGTATGGCGCAATCGCAGATGGGTAGGTTGCGCTGAAAATCACTCAGTATCATATCGTTTAAGTATCCCGTCTGTAAAATGCGGGATGGAATTTTCTAGCCATAAAGTGTAATTGCTTGAAATGTTGATCATGATATCGTATCAATATGATTCGTCAACCTTTATAATGATGTAATTTCGAAATTTACATTCGTGGTACAAGGTGCTACAAAAAAATTTTTTGAAAAAAAGGATTACAATAATACGATGTATGTCATTTTTTTAGAAAATGAACTTAAAGAGCACATTCACAATGACTCCAAAAACTCAAAATCGACTTTTGTATATAATCATCTCAGTATCATTTTTTTAGGTTTGTCTTACCTATAGTATGTGAAATGGATCTAAAGTAAATTGTAGAATCTATAAAAATCTCTGTTTTAAAAATTAATTTTCCCTCGCTTATTTTTCTCTATATTTGCCTTGTCTATGACAGAAAAGTGATTTTTGTATCACTTTCAATCGATGTTTAGCCAATTAAACCCTAGCAACGCCGTGTAAATTCAGCTAGTTAAAATATAAAACTAAACTGATTTGGTTTCTATTATCAACCCTCGAAACCTCGCTCAACCAGTTTTAACTTCACCTCGAGTACTAGTGATAACATCTCGCATCTTTACTCGCTTGTCTCTTTTATTAACATTACCCTTTGAGGTTAATGTTGATAAAAGAGAACTGAAAGTTGACATTCAGTTAACTCAGTCAAATCTTCAAAAGACATTTCTCTAATCATCGAAACCTTCGACAGCTGACGTATCAGTTAAACCAGCCGCCCCCAAAAAGTAACTTTTTCCGTTCCACTATCCAGAGGTATCAAAACCTTTTAGGACAATGTAAAGATGGATTTCTATACCTTGAAAAAACTCTATTAAAGCAGAAAGTAGCAGAAGGGTAGAAGAAAATTTTTGTTTGGCGCTGGTGCTTGGTAAGATGGATTTCTACTCTCTAAGGAACAAGAAAATTTTCGACGACAATATTAGAAAAAAAATCAAAGTAATAGAACTGAAAATATTGGTCACCAAATGCGATCACATTCTTCAAAGTAGAAGGCAGGTTCTTCAATTGATCCTCCGAGGAGTTCGAACCTCATGCCAAGGGAACTTGCTGATTTTCTCTTCTGTGTGTTCTAAAACATTATATTCCATTCTCATTCTGTCAGCGTTTCTGATAGGGGATTCGATTCTTGAAATCAAAAGGGAAAAAGTACTGCATCAAGTAGGCTTGCTTTGAGTTTGAGCTGCATTTTTTTTACTTTCTTTGATTTAATAGTGCACTTGCGAAATCGTTTTGCGATTCTTTCTACTTCGATCATTGAAGGTGATGCCACCATAAAAGAGATTCAAGGTAGTTCTTGCAGTTTATTTTATGATAAAGTTGCGATTTTGAATCAGGGCTAACTTTATAGATCACTAGATGAATTACCAGGCGTTGCTCGGATTGAAGTGTTTGTAATTCATCCTAATATTACTCAATATTTTTCCTATGGAGATTTCGAATTCCTTTTAGCCCCCTGCAGACCTAAGACAAATCGAACGGGGTTAATATATAGCCTATGTGTCCCCCAGAATTCTACAGGATGAATGTATCAAATTTAATGTGAATTGGTCTGACATTGATCGTATAAATACGCAATGTTATTACTACGAGGATTTCAAATTGTCTTTGGCCCCTGTACCATATTGTCGATAAAAAAACCCACTTTCTATAAAAATAATCTTATATTATCATAAAATCTTACATTCCAATAATAAAGCTACTGTAACATAACATACGATACATAAACGATAGATACTGAGCGATTTTCTGCAAACACACCAATCTGCGATTCTAAAGATTCTAAAAAACTCCAAGGTCAACTTGAGAGGCGACTCCTGTAGATGTTAACTCTGACGTCATCTGCACAGCCAGACCGGGAGAGAGCGCCCCCTAGTAAGTGCTCTGTCCAGGATGACGGGACGTTAAACCGTCCTCTGCACACCCAAGACAAATAGAACTGGGGTTAATGTGTAGCCTACGTTACCAGCAGGGTTCCAAAGAGGCCAAATTTGGTGTAGATTTGTCAAACGGTGTAGATTTGTATATAGAACAGACAGATGCCAACTCTGCTTTATATGTATGGATTAAAGGTGATGATTGTCTATTGTTATTGTTATTGTTATTTCAATTAACGTCACACTGGAGCAACACAACGGGCTATTGGTGACGGTCCGGGATCAATCCCAAAGGGAAAGATCCGAGGACAACACCACGTAATTTTGAACCACGGTCAGATGACGAGGCAACACCTGAGCTGGCACCCCACTCTCCAAACTTCCACACCACGCCAACGTGAGGACATTTGAGGCCACGACAGATTTAACGTGCACCAGCCCCCTTTGTACACGACGGTGTTTGGCTGGATTCGAACTCGCAACCCTTCGGTTGCTAGTCCGTTACTCTTCCAACCGGGCCACCGCGGCCCCAATGATTGTCTAATACGAGATTCACATGGGGATTATTTCAGCTTATTTGAAGATAAAGCTAGGCTTGTGTAGTCAGGCCTTAATGAGATATTAGTGCCATACAGTGTAATTATCTTTTGATCGCATATTACGCTCCAAATTCTAAATCTGCGCGCCAAGTCTACAGACTGCTCGTGTCTGTTAATAGCTTATAACTGAGCCAGGTTTGCGAATTTCGATTTCAACTTGGCATACGTGTTTTCAAAACCCTAACGGCCACGGTAGCCCAGGTGGTTGGTTTTGAGGTTTTATGGAATGTCCTCATGTTGGCGTGATATGTAAGTTGTGCGACATTAATGAAAATACCTACCTACCTGAAAACCCTAAAGGTAGGCAGTTAACTAAAGTCGCACTGGAGCAACACAACGGGATATTGGCGACGGTCAGGGATCAAACCCCAATGAACAAATCCGAGGACAACCCCACGTAATTTTGAACCACGGTCAGATGACGAGGTAACAGCTGATTTGGCACCCCACTGTACAAACTTGCACACCATGCCAACGTGGGGACATTTGAGGCCACGACAGATTTTACGTGTACCAGCCCCCGTGTACATGACGGTCTTTGACTTAGCCGAGTTTTGAACTCTCAACCTTCCGGTTGCTAATCCGTTGCTCTTCCAATTGGGATAACACGACCTCCTTAAAACCCCAAAGAAAATATCAGGTGCAAAATCAATTTATTTTGGCTGAATCCTCCTTAAATTTCTCGTTGGCGTGGTGTGGAAGTTTGGAGAGTGAGCTGCCAGCTCACAGGTGTTGCCTCGTCATATGACCGTCTTTCAAAATTTCGTGTTGTCCTTGCATTTTTCTCGTCATCTGACCGTGGTTCGAAATTACGTGGTGTTGTCCTCGGGTCTTTTCCTTCGGGATTGATCCCGGACCGTCACCAATAGCCCATTGTGTTGCTCCAGTGTGACGTTAATTAAAATATCTACCTACCTCCCTACCTTACGTCTTTCCCTTCGGATTTGATCCCGGACCACCGCCGATAGCTTGTTGCGTTGCTATAGTGCGACATTAATTAAATACCTATCTACATACTCAAATTGCAAGAATATATTCATGAGATTATTAACATTATACAAATTTCCATACGCATTATATTTAATTAACTGTTCAGAAGATGTATCTCAAAATAAGGATTTTAATTAAAGCAATTTTTTATTTATAAAACCGTAGTAAATTATGCTGCAAATTAAACCACCTATCCTCTGCAATATCTCTAATACTTTCTAAAGTACTAAGCATTAAAGCGGAAGCTGTTGAAGGCTGTTTTGTAAAGATTCCTTAGAATAAAAGGAAATAAAAAATGCTGAAATGTAGGCTTAGACCTACATTTCAGCATTTAATTTATCTATTAAAGAGGGGGAGGCGAGATTTCTAATCTGATAAACACTTGCAAAATGTTTTCGTATCAAAAAGATTTATTCAAATAATTTTCACGGCATTGTTAGCATTATAAGCAGCTGTTAATGTCATGTACATGGATAAAACGCAAGAATGTTATTTCTGTTTCGTAATTAGATGCCATAGGTTCTTTTGAATTCTAATACACTAATAGAAGAATGTGAATTTCATATACAGGGTGTTTCGAAAATACCTGGCAAATTCTAAAGGGTGGATTAGACCAAAATATTTTTTATCAAAGAATGTGTCCGGAAATGCGGAGTTTTGTTGGTAGAGGACCCTGTTTAGGTTAATCAATAACATCATTTCTGTGGAGTAAGGCGTTCCTGCTCGGATTTTAAACGGCATACATCGCTTCTGGATTAGGAACTTGCTCTTTATAAAGCCTTTCAAAACAACTTTGATGGCTGCTCAATCAAACGAAAATCATATGCTAATCAACTGATATGAGAAATGGCACAGGAAACGCGACACTCACGAAACTCATAATCGGTCCATCTGTATTATCGGCTTCGAAAGGGGATGAAACGTAAAACCTCTCAGCGAAACCTGCAGGCTATCTCCGTGAGATCGTCTGCCGAAAATAGATGTCCAATTCACGTTCTAAAAGAGCACAAGAGGCAGACACAATCTGGTTCGAAAGAATGATGGGAAATTGAAAGAACTGTGGGAAGTAATTATCCTTCCAAGGAATTCCTACCCGATATTTCGTCAAGATATTGTTGATTTTCGTATGATGACGAGATCCAGACCCCAGATCAGTTTCTTCTACTGACAAGATAACTTGTCTATCAAGACCTGGTCAGGGTTTTCTAATGTTGAGATAGATCGGCCATCAAGATGTGATCGGTTTTGTTAATGACGAACCCTCCTGGTGGTTGTCTTGATGAGATCCCTAGAAGAGACAACCACCAGGATGGTCAAGATAAGGTTTCAGTGATACATAGGGGGAAATTTCAAGACAGATATCTCGTCATGAGCAGAAAACTGATCTGATCTTGATGGACGATATATCTCATCATTAGAAAAATCTGATCATGTCTCGATCTCGTCATCAGAAAAAATTAGCAATACCTTGGTGACGAGTATCTCTTCGCTAGTAAAATTGATCAGATTTTGATGGACGAGATATCTCGTCGAAACGACTTGGAGGGTTAAAAGAAAAATATTAACTAGCTCCTCCTTTTGGAGATGTTGGCTTTTATTTGTTAATCCCCCAGCTTGTGGGGTGGTGTCTTGACGAGGTTTCTCGTTATTAGCAAAAAAACTGACCAGTTCTTGATGGACGAGATATCTCGTCATTAAAAAGAATTGACCAGCTCTTGATGGACGAGATATCTCGTCATTGAAAAAGTGCTGATCAGCTCTTGATGGACGAGATATCTCGTCATTAAAAACTGACCAGCTCTTGATGGACGAGATATCTCGTCATTAAAAACTGGCCAGCTCTTGATGGATGAGATATCTCGTCATTAAAAACTGACCAGCTCTTGATGGATGAGATATCTCGTCATTAAAAAATTGACCAGTTCTTGATGGACGAGATATCTCGTCATTGAAAAAGTGCTGATCAGCTCTTGATGGACGAGATATCTCGTCATTAAAAGGAACTGACCAGCTCTTGATGGACGAGATATCTCGTCATTAAAAACTGACCAGCTCTTGATGGATGAGATATAGGGTCATTAGAAACACTGACCTGATCTTGATTTTGCTATGATCCAAAAACGGCAATATCTTTACCATTCGGAATTCAATCGGCATTATCGATGACGAGATATCTCGTCGGAACCACTTGGAGGGTTAATTAATTTATGACTTATACTGTTGGTTTAAACTCTGAAAAGGCATTATTTCTGATTTTAAAATGGTACTGCACTCCGTGTCTGTTACAACTGAATCAAAACAAATGCCTCGCGTGTCATAATGCGGGGTTTATTATTCAGCTAATTTCCCAATAGACAGAGCCGCGTTAACATTAAGCTATCATCACCAGCTCCATGAATAGATTGTAATTTCATTTCGTGTCACTGCACGCTAGCTAGAATTACTTTAATATCGACAGCTTTACGAGTGAGATTAAGTGTGCTTAAGTGCTCTAATCCGAGTCATATGGAAATGCAGATAAGACATTCTTGTGGGGAATTAAAATTGAAGGCGATAATTTGCTGTGTATTATCTACCATTGATTAAAGAGCTTAACTCAAATAACAAATACTAGTGAATGGAGTGAATGTTTCCTTTTAATGCTTAATGAGCTTGCATCGGTAAACAAAAGATGGATTTAAAAGATTTTAGCTCAAATAAAAAAACTAGTTTGAAAAAGGAAATGACTTTTTCATCGTATAAATGTTTCCTAATTCAATGACACCTTTAATTAAGTTACTTCAGTTTGTATTGTTTACAAAAGTCCAGTTTAGTCTAGTTTCCGAAAATAAAAGGCTTGATCATCTTATAAATGCTTGAGTCAATGTCACATTTGATTATGTTATACAAATGCTTCCAAGTGTTTGTCATGTTTACGAAAGTTCAGTTTAGTCCAGTTTACGAAAAGAAGTGGTTTCTTCGTCCTATAAATGTCTCTTGAATCGAATGAATGGAAAACTGACCACATACTTATGAACGAGGTATCTCGTCATTACGAAAAAAATTAGCCAGGTCTTGATCTTATCATCATAAAAAAATTGGCAATATCTTGATGGCGAGATATCATGTCAAGAGCTGTTGATTTTTAGTTATTAGCAAAATTGGTCAGATCTTAATGGACATTTCGTCAAAAGTAAGTAAAGTAAGTTCACGTAAACAAATGCATCTATCATCATATAAATGTTCCTTGGATAATTCACACAAGTAATTTATAGAAATGTTTCAGAGTTGTCTTGTTTATGAAAGATCAGTTTACGGAAATAAATGACTTTATCGACATGTAAATTTTTCTTGAATCAATGACATTTTAATTAAGTTACTTCATAGTTTGTTTTGTTTACAAAAATCCAGTTTAGTCTAGTTTAAGAAAACAAATGTCTCTTTATATATCAGCAAAAATGTTTCTTGGATGATTGACACATTTAAGTAACTTATATTAAGGATTCATATTGTCTTGTTTGAAAGACCAGTTTACGGAAATACATAACATTATCATCATATTAAAGTTCTTGAATCGAATTACACATTTAATTAAATATCTTCAGAGTTTGTCTTGTTTATGAAAGTACAGTGCGAAAACGAATGTCTATCATCGCATAAATGTTTCTTGGATGAATGACAGACACATTTAAGGTGTAAGTATACACTAGAAGATTTTTTAAGGTCATTGGTTTGTACTTAAACTCATTTCAGTGTGAAAAATTAAGATTAAGCAAATCATTAATTACTTAATTTAGATAAATTAGCTAATTATCATGTTTTTGAACAGTGATATCTCAAATTCTAATTTGTTCAGAAAGATAATTCCCGTTAGAAATTATTCCTAATATTATTCTTCATGTTTTGATCCTCAATCAAGTTCCTAGGGGGAATATAGGTTTTCATGCAACTTTTTCCACCAAGGACGTCTATAAAACCAAAATTTTTTCAGAAATTTTAAAAATAAATTTAAAATTTATTTCTTAGCTAATAACTTTGATTGAGAGTCAAAACATCCACTGTATTATAGAGATTATATTGATTCAAAAATAATAGTATTAGATCAATTCATTGTTGAGTTATTACTGTTTGAACAAAGCATCCTATTGCAAAAACACGGTTCTTCAGAAATTGAGTTTGAAATTTTGGAAACATTTTTGTCTTGTAACGAAAACCCTTGTAACTAGAAAACTATTTCGAATATTTACAATACCTTGGGTATCGTTTGGAAACTAAGGTTGGTAGGCAGGTATTTTAATTGACGTCAAACTGGAGCAACACAACGGGCTATTGGTGACGGTCCGGGATCAATCCCAAAGGGAAAGATCCGAGGACATCAGGTAATTTTGAACTACGGCCAGATGACAAGGCAACACCTGAGCTGGCACCCCACTCTCCAAACTTCCATGCCATGCCAATTGAAAATTAAGGAGTTAAAATTTATTTTGAATTAACAAAAAATTATCGATATTCTGGTCGATTTTCGGGATTTCTAGTGTATACATACAACTTAAGTAATTCATATAAATGTTTCAACATTGGTCTTTATAAAAGAGCACTTCACGGAAACAAATGACTTTATCATCATATAAATGTTTTTTTGAATCAATGACATATTTAATCAAGTTACTTCAGTTTATCCTGTTTACAAACGACGAGTTTAGGATAGTTTACGAAAATTAAAGCACCCCCACTTATCATCGTATAAATGTCTTCAATCCATGACACATTTAATTAAGTTATATAAATGCTTTCTCTCTTTCTCAAGCGTTTATCATATTTATAAATGTTCAATGTTAATAAGTGAAACTTACTTTATTAAACTGAGTATAGTGAAGCATACTAAGTTCTAAGAACTACAAAACTCGAATAATTAAAAATATGCAATTATGAGTTATTCAAGTAATAAATCATATAACCCGAAAAATGTTTTTCAAGATATGTTTGTAGTTTACGCAATACCTTTTGTTTCTTTTGTAGCAAATAAATCGTTACTTTAGAATAGCTTTTCATCAGGAAAAAAGGTTTTTCAGATTAAACTTAATATCAGTTTCACTTTGGAATGCTAATTTGTGTAAACCTGTACAAGGTAAGCACTATATGCTTTTTGCTAGCCGTTCTAAGAAAAATTCAATTTTAATCTGATTAGAAAAATTGAAGTTTGAATGTGTGTTTCTTAGAGAAGTTCTTAGGTTCTGTTTCCTTTTTTAATGAATATTTGTGATCAAATACCATTCTGGTTGAAAGAAAATAAATTCTTTTATACATTCTTTCACGACTGCTTAAATCAATGCTATGAAAATAATTCCTTTTTACTTTTAGATGTCGTTCCGAGTCTGAATTCTTTTAAAAGATCTATACGTATAGCTAGAAAAGAATTTCCGAAGTAATAGTTATTGAAGACAACGAAAATATTTCACTTGGATATGCTTTTTAAAGTTTTTATTAAGAGTATGAAAAATTTAATTTGAACATTATCTTAATTTCCTGTATTTAATTTAAACGGACGCAGTTTAAATACCAACATTAATTTTGTGAAACTGAATAAGTTGAAGGTAGGTATTTTAATTAACGTCGCACTGGAGCAACACAACGGGCGATTGGCGACGGTCCAGGATCAACCCCCGAAGGAAGAGATCCGGGGACAACACCACGTAATTCTGAACTCAGATGGTGAAGTCACACCTCAGCTGGTACCCCACTCTCCAAACTTCCACACCAACGTCAGGACATTTGAAGCCACGTCAGATTTAACGTTCATCAACCCCCTTTGTACACGACGGTCTTTGGTTAGATTTGAACTCGCAACCCTCCGGTTGCTAATCCGTTACTCTTCCAACCGGGCTACCGCGGCCCTTGAACACATCAGGAATGCCTATAAACTTAAGTTATCGAACATGAATAAAAGACATGAAAATGCCGGTATGTAATAAAATTATTTTATTTGCATACTCCTTGGGGTAGCCTGGTTGGAAGAGAAACGGATTAGCAACCGTAGGGTTACGATTTCGAATCCAACCAAAGACCGTCGAGTACAAAGGGGCTGGTGCAAGTCAAATCTCTCGTGGCTCAAATGTGCTCACGTTGGCGTGATGTTGAAGTTTGGAGAGTGGGGTGCCAGCTCAGGTGTTGCCATGTCAAATGACCGTGATTCAAAATTGCGTGGTATTGTCCTCGGACCTTTACCTACGGGTTTGATCCCAGACCGTCATCAATAGCCTGTTGTGTTGCTCCAGTGTGGCGTTAATTAAAATACCTACCTACAGAATTAACACTAAAAATTAAAATAGTTCATCTCTATCCACAAACTTCCTTGAAATTCATATTGATATAAGCACTAAATTAACTATTGATATCTATGATAAAATAAACTATTTTTAATTCAACATCACACCACAACACACTTTTTTTTTTTTTTTTCCCTGGGTTTCTAATATCTCATTCGGGCCGCGGTGGCCCGGTTGGAAGAGTAACGGACTAGCAACCGAAGGGTTGCGAGTTCGAATCCAGCCAAACACCGTCGTGTACAAAGGGGGCTGGTGCACGTTAAATCTGTCGTGGCCTCAAATGTCCTCACGTTGGCGTGGTGTGGAAGTTTGGAGAGTGGGGTGCCAGCTCAGGTGTTGCCTCGTCATCTGACCATGGTTCAAAATTACGTGGTGTTGTCCTCGGACTTTCCCTCTGGGATTGATCCCGGACCGTCACCAATAGCCCGTTGTGTTGCTCCAGTGTGACGTTAATTGAAAATACCAAATACCAAATTTCCAACAGCCAACGGTTACCGAAAAAGGTTTTTCCATAATCTATTCTTATTTCTTTTATTCATTACTTCCCCACCATAGTTTCGTTCAGGTGGTGTGTAAGTTTGGAGAGTGGGGTGCCAGCTCAGGTGTGACCTCATCATCTGACCGTGGTTCAAAACTACGTGGTGGCGTTCTCGGTCTTTCCCTTTGGGATTGATCCCGGACCGTCACCAATAGTCCGCTGTGTTGCTCCATTATGACGTTAATTAAAATACCTACCTGTCAATTTATTTATTTATTTATTTATTTATTTATTTCAATTAACGTCACACTGGAGCAACACAACGGGCTATTGGTGACGGTCCGGGATCAATCCCAAAGGGAAAGATCCGAGGACAACACCACGTAATTTTGAACCACGGTCAGATGACGAGGCAACACCTGAGCTGGCACCCCACTCTCCAAACTTCCACACCACGCCAACGTGAGGACATTTGAGGCCACGACAGATTTAACGTGCACCAGCCCCCTTTGTACACGACGGTGTTTGGCTGGATTCGAACTCGCAACCCTTCGGTTGCTAGTCCGTTACTCTTCCAACCGGGCCACCGCGGCCCCCTACCTGTCAAACAGTGCTGGAAAACAGTTGGCAAAGAAGATAGGTATTTTCATTAACGTCGCACTGGAGCAACACAGCGGGTTATTGCCGACTGTCAGGGAGCAAATCCGAAGGTTGGTTGTTTGGTCGTTTTGGAGTTTTACGGCGCAAGGGCCAATTTTGGTCATGCTGCGCCAGACAATACAATATCAAGTAAGTGCACAATACATACTAGTATATCAAGCAATTCACACACATACAGTGTAAGCTTTACTGACACAGAAGAGAGAAATACACTCAGGGAGGAATGGACCTGGCAGGAATCGAACCTGCGCCGCCTACAACTCGAATCAAATCCGAAAGGAAAGATCCGAGAAAAACACCACGTAATTTTGAACCATGGTCAGATGACGAGGTCACACCTGAGCTGGCACCTCACTCTCCAAACTCCCATTGTTAGACGTGGTTCAAAATTACGTGGGGTTGTCCTCGGATCTCTCCCTTTGGGATTGATCCCGGACCGTCACCAATAGCCCGTTGTGTTGCTCTAGTGTGACGTTAATTGAAATACCCCCACTGTTGGACAGGACGTTATTTCATTGCAGCAAAGTAGGACTCATTTTTGGCTTCGTCCACTACTGTATTTGTTTCACACTTTCGCGATTATTTCGCATTGTTTCTATTTTATATTGTTTTGCATTTTCGTTTATTTCCGAAAGTTTTGACTTGGCGTGGTGTGGAAGTTTGGAGAGTGGAGTGCCAGCTCAGGTGTTACCTCGTCATCTGACCGTGGTTCAAAATTACGTGGTGTTGTCCTCGGATATTTCCCTTTGGGATTGATCCCGGACCGTCACCAATAGCCCATTGTGTTGCTCCAGTGTGACGTTAATTGAAATACCCCCCCCCCCCGAAAGTTTTGAGTTGTCGAACTTGTTTATTTTTTGGCTAAGCCTCACATAAGTACACAAAACGCCTCTGAAAGGACTCCAGTTTTACTCCCCTCGATAAAGTAAGGGGGCTCATACTTTATACATTACTTTTTATTTATAATCTTTTATAACAAAGTTGCGATACTTTTGTCTACTCCGCAACAGTGTATCATTTATTTAGATACCATTTTGTTTTGTAAAGTAGTTCCAACCATCTTAGGAAGTATTAACTTCGTTGAACCTAATTTAAAGACTGGCAAAAGAAATAAATGTAAGGATTTATCTCTGGTTGAATTTTCCCGAGCACAACTCCCGTTTTTTCTCGTTAACGTAAATTTCAGCCGTTTGCGGGTATTTTAAAGACTAATAAGATGCTACGAAATTCCAATGCGAAAGGAAATGATCCTTAACAAGTACTTTTGCAATTCTAATAATAAACTTTACGAGCGAATATTTCAGTTTTATTGTTAGCGAAGCGCAATAACTCAAAATCTTTCTTTGGATCTGCATTGTATGGGAGAGGAGGATCGTGATTTCTGATGTAAAGCCGCAATTCTGTTTGTATTTTCAAGATTCTTTGAAGGCGGATGGAAATTCAAATCGCGTGCAGAATTCATAGAAATAGGTTGTCAATAATTCATGAGATTTATTCGTTTCGTGCTTAATTTGCTTTACGGAAGTCTGTAAATAAATTAATTAAAATATGTATTGGGTCTAAGTTAATGAAAACATTTCAGAGCTAGTCTTACTTTTAAAACCAATCTTAATGCCTTCAAAAGGATCTGATGAATTGAATAAAATTGAAAACGAGGTAAACAAATTTCTAAACCCTCATACTGAATATTTTTGAATTCAATAATCGGCATACAAACATTCAACATCGAACTGTAAACAAGTGCATTCAGTTTATTGAAGTAAGAGTTCCTGACTCAATAAAGGAATGAATAAAACATTTTCTTTTTCTTCCCATATATGTGCGTCTTCGAGTTTGATCCCGGACCGTCGCCAATAGCCCATTGTGTTGCTCCAGTGCGACGTTAATTAAAATACCTACCTACCCTTATATGTCTGGTAGATAGGTAGTTGAATTAACGTCACACTGGAGCAACACTACAGGCTATTAGCGTCACACTGGAGCAAGATAGCTGGCTATTGGCGACGGTCCGGGATCAATCCCAAAGTGAAAGTTCAGAGAACATCTAGCAATTTTGAACCACGGTCAGATGACGAGGTCAACACCTCAGCTGGCACCCACTCCAAACTTCCAAACCACACCAACTTGAGGACATTTAACGTGAGATTTAACGTGTAGCCCCACATACACGACAGTATTAATTGGATCGAGTTTCGACCTCGCAACCCTCCGGTTGCTAATCCGCTACTTTTCCAACCGGGCTACCGGGGCATCCATGTATGTGAAAACTGAAGTCCTCCCATTTCTTTCGAGCAGTCGTGGCTCTGGATATATCCACTGCGCTAGCAGTCTTCGAGTTGTAGGCGGCGCAGGTTCGATTCATGCTAGGTGCACCCCTCCTTTGGTGTATTTTCCTCTTCTGTAACAGTAAAAACTTTCATGTGCTTTCATGTGTCGAGAAATTCGACAAAATATGCAAATTCTCTTAATTTTGAGCACCAGTGTAACTAGTCATCTGTCTTTATAATATAATTAATGAGTTTCTTCACTTCATTATTGCAAATGAATGCAAATTTGATATTTAAAGGTACAATTCCAGGGGGTTAGCTCACAAACCGCTAATGCAAATCAAAACCACACATTGGTCCAATACAGAAATAGGGCCCTGGTAGCACGGTCAGCCGAGTAACGGATTAGCAAACGGAGGGTTGCGAGTTTGAATCCAACCAAAGACCGTCGTATACAAAGGGGGTTGGTGCACGTTAAATCTCGTAGCCTCAAATGTCCTAACGTTGGCGTGGTGTGGGAGTTTGGAGAGTGAGGTGCCAGCTCAGGCGTGACAACATCGTCATCTGACCGTGGTTCAAAATTACATGGTGCTCTCCTCGGATCTTTCCCTTCGGGTTTGATCCCGGACCGTCACCAATAGCCCGTTGTGTTGCTTCAGTGTGACGTTAATTAACTACGTACCTAGCAATAAAAAAAACCTAAAGTCGTAACCGAAAGGAAGAAAAAAATATCACACTGTTGCATAATTTTCCCGATATTTCCAGTCGGTTTTTATTCCAGGAGGCTGAATGGTTATAGGTTCCACTCGTTCAAGACTGGTAGGCCGGATCGGATTCTCTCTTCCGGCAACCACGCCAAATGTGGCAAAAAAGCAGCCCATTTACGTCAATAAGACTTTTCACCTAACTGCATACCAAGTTAAGTTGATGTCAAGTGTAGTGAAAATGGAATTATCAGCATATTTAAGGCGAAATTCGAAACACTTTTCTTTAACCAGGCAATACCCGTATGCGGTAGCTGTGCATCCCATGGATCTGAGATGAATATGTCCTGGAATTATATTATTGCCTGAAACTTTCTTTCACCTTTTACTGCAGACGGCCGAATGGTTACGAATGCCAATCGTTCAGTACGGGTGATATAAAATCTAGAGTTTATAAAATATCTATGTAATTAAAATAAAGAAACCAAATTCAGAATTTAAGGAATAATTACGATAAATACGGCAACCACGATAGCCCTGTTCTGTATCCCTTTTGCAGTGCTATTGCGCGTGACGTACGTAGTGGATGAACCAAAATTCAACCAAACATTATTATTAAAACATCTCCATTAGGATATTCTATATAATCAAGTTAAACCTCCAAGTGATTTGGACGAAGTATCTCGTCCATCCAGATCGGACCAATTTTGCAAATGACGATATCTCGTCATCCGGATATTGGCAATTTTTATGACGAGATCAAGATCTGGTGATTTTTTCGCATGACGAGATACCTCGTCTTCAAATCTGGTGAATTTTTGGTGATTCTGGTGACGAGATACTACATAGAGACAACCACCAGGAGGATTAATACTCATAGTTATACAGTGCAATATTTTTTACCAATGAGATTATTTCAATCACATGAATCTGGATTCAAATGGTGTTCAATAGGTTTCCTATTGCTTAAAAACCTAACATTCTGGGTAGACATGATCTCAGTGGCATGCTCTATTCATCCCAACCACACTCATTTAACCCTCCGAGTGGTTTCGACGAGATTCCTTATCCATCAAGATCTGGCCAATTTTGTTAATGGCAAGATATCTCGTCATACATATATAGCCGATTCTTTATTATGACGAGATCACGATTTGGTCAGTTTTTCTAGTGACTAGATATCTCGTTCATCAAGATCAGGTCAGTTTTGATAACGACGAGATACCTCGTTGAGACAACCACCACGAGGGTTAAGTTGACTTGAAATGTAATAAAACTTTAGAGAATCGAATTATATATAACATCCCGAAACATTTTCTTCAACCTAGCGCGGGGTTACCACAAGCCACATGGATCTAAAATGGATTCGTCCCGAAGTTCTATTCAGGGCAGAAGCCTTATCTTATCAGTATCTGAGTCAAGGAATGTCATCTTTGATAACGAAGTGGTTTGAGTTCCCTGAGTTTCTTTGTTTGCGAGAAAGATGTGTTCCCATTCGCTAATATTGTGGTTCTTAACCTGGGGTGTGTTCCCGGGGGTGCGAGAAAGCATTTCCAGGGGTGCGAGAGAAATTTCGATGGACGAGTGATTTAATAAAAACGATCTTATTGAAATACGAGCCAATGCACGTATTCAAATGGAATTTGAAAAACTGGACTTGGAACAATGGTTGCTTGATTTGGGTTTTATAGCGCAAGGTCCAGTATTGGACAAGATGAAATAAAAAAAACAATAAGTGTATGCAATTTCGGAAAATCGTGCCAAACCAGCAATATATATATAAAAGGTATGTTAAAGAAAAAATACAAAATCGTAATATGTGGAGGAGAAATTAAAAATTTAATCAATGATATGGAAAGTATACGATTAAAATTTGCCATAATTAATATAAAATGTATAAAATCATAGATGATATTAATTGATATTTTAAAACATGTTGACCAGCAACAAGGTGTATAGTATAAAAGGTATGATTATTAAATAGTTGCGAATAGTAAAAATTATCAAACGAAGTTTAAAAAGCCAGTCTTTAAAAATAAGAGATTTGAATGGGGATTTTCCCCACCCAAATCTTGTAATGTTAAAATTTGTCTATTAAAATATTTATGACGGTGATGATTAAAAGTTGGTCAGTCAATTAAAATATGATGAATTGTAAACGGGAACAATTGTGGTGTACAGTTGGAACCCTATTCACAGCTGGCAAAAGCAGCATTGCAGACACTTTTACCATTTGCCACCACCTACCTGTGTGAAATGGATTTTTATCACTTTTGCACATAAAAACAAAAGCCAGAAATCGCTTAAATGCAAGTGATGACTTACGACTGGCTCTTTCAAAAAGGAGCCTCGCTTCAAAAGTATTATTATGAATAAACTACAACAACGTAGCCATTAAAAATTGAGATATTGTTTTGTATATATATGTAAATGTATGTGTTTATTTTTCAATAAATAAGTTATCTTGCAATAGAAGTAATTCCTAAATAAAGAAATAGAAACACATTTTTCAAGGGGGGGTGAAAGAATTTACTTTTAGATTCAAGGGGGAGCCGATCACTAAAAAGGCTAAGAACCAATGCTCTAATACATGCGATTTTGAGCTCTGTATGAGTGTAACTGGACTTTGGATGTTTTCATTACCACCATGTCTCATAATAGTATTTGTTCTTTTTTAAGATGTCTCATATGTGTGTGTCGCCTATATGATAGAGTGTAAAGGTAGGTATTTAATTAACTTCGCACTGGAGCAACACAACGGTCGATTGACAACTGTCAGGGATCAATCCCGAAGGGAAAAGTCCGAGGAAAACACCACGTAATTTTGCGCCACGGTCAGATGACGAGGCAACACCTGAGCTGGCACCCCACTCTCCAAACTTCCACACCACGCCAACGTGAGGACATTTGAGGCCACGACAGACTTAACTTGTACCAGCCCGCTTTGTACACAATGGTTGGATCTCATTTCCTTAGAATAGAATCCTTTGGTATTTGGTATTTTTAATTAACGTCACACTGGGGCAAAACGACGGGCTATTGGTGACGGTCCGGGATCAATCCCAAAGGGAAAGATCGAGGACAACACTACGTGATTTCGAACCACAGGCAAGGTAACCTGACAAGGTAACCTGAGCTGACACCCCACTCTAGAATTCTTTGGAAAGATGCTACTGCCCATTTTACCAATAAAATCCTTCCAAATAGAATTATTTGGAAGATTTTTATTGGTAAAGATTAGTTAGAAATTATGCAAGACAGACTGCAGGTTACAAGGTGGAATTATGCATGTAAACCCCTCAAAGGTTTAATCTCCAAAGAAAGAGAACTAAATTCATTTAATTTTAATCTCTCAAATTTAACTGATCTTTGACAGAACTCAATTGTCTCAATATGCCATACTCCAACCTAACGAATATCTTCTTAAACACGTGTTCCTGATAGAATCGTAGGATTGTATCTTACATTTTCTTCAGATGGATGGCAAAACTATTTGCAGTTACTTTTTAGATGTTTAGAAGTTTCTTGGAAAAGAGTTTTAAAACTAGAGTGCTATTTCCTGGTGCTACAGAAACAAGTTACGTCCATTCTACTTCGAGAGAAACATTAAATACCAACAGGAGAAATGCATTCACAAATGTGCACTGAAAAAATTCAAGCATAACAGAATTATCAAAAGGAAATTTAATCAAAAAGTTTCAAACAAAAGATTGTTGTTGGAAAACATTTCAAATCGAAGAAATATTTTCAAATTGAATAGATTTT
Organism: Meta bourneti; assembly: GCA_933210815.1. Classification (NCBI taxonomy): domain Eukaryota; kingdom Metazoa; phylum Arthropoda; class Arachnida; order Araneae; family Tetragnathidae; genus Meta; species Meta bourneti. The sequence continues at coordinate 78,931,840 of OW119934.1, read as the reverse complement.
ATTTCGCTGAAAATTCTCTTCCCAATTTTTATTTCTTTTCCATTTAAAACAGAAGCTTTACTTTAAAAATACTCGTCTACATATCACTATCGATAAATGAACTAAATCGTTTATATATGCTTGCCTTACTTTATGGAAATCCCTCATAAATATTTATCAATAGAAGATTGCACTCTTCTGAATTTCTAAAGCACTAATTTAAATGAAGCGTTTGTGATTTTCAATTCCTCTTTAAAAAGTGTTATTTTCTTTTACAGGTTTATGAACAGTAAACTGCAGTAAAATTGTAAAGATTTATGAGGGAAACTGAACATTAGGAAGCCTGCAATATATAATATGCGTTTTATGTCAGGATTCACTTAATTTGCGATAAATAAAACTTATTTTTCCCCTTTTAGACAGTAAAAACGTAAAAGCATTTGTAGGGTATAAATGAATCTCTAATCCTATTTCTCTCTCTTTAAATCAGGGACGCGGTAGCCCGGTTGGAGGAGTAACGGACTAGCAACCGGAGGGTTGCGAGTTTGAATCCTACCAAAGATCGTCGTGTACAAAGGGACACGACAAGGCTGTGTACGTTAAATATCGTGGCTACAAATGTCCTCATGAGGGTGTGGTGTGGAAGTTTGGAGAGTGAGGTGCTAGCTCAAAAAAGTTGACCTCGTCATCGGGCCGTGATTCAAAATTACGAGGTGATGTCCTCGATCTTTCCCTTCGGGACTGATCCCGGACCGTCGAAAATAGATAAACTGATATTACTCTTCTGTTTTTGAACTTAAATCCAAACACTCGATTTGACACAGAAGAAATTAAATTTTGAGTCAATTTCACACAGATTGTACCATTTATTAATAATACTAAGTACATTCGATCTAAGTGTGAGGCAGTTTGGAGAGTGGGGTGCCAGCACAGGTGTTGCCTCGTCATCGTCATCTGACCGTGGTTCAAAATTACGTGGTGTTGTCCTTGGTACTTTACCTATGATCCCGGACCGTCGCCAATATCCCCTTGTGTTGCTCCAGTGAGATGTTAATTAAATGCCTACCTTTCTACCAATTTTTGCAGTCTACGATTTAAAACACGACTGGGTTTCTCGTTAAGTTTGAATAAGTTTAGAATGTAGGTAGGTAGGAATTTAACATCACACTGGAGCAACACACGAGCTATTGGTGACGGTCCGGGATCAATTCCAAAGGGAAAGACCCGAGAACAACACGTAATTTTGAGCCACGTTTAGATTTTAAGAACTTTGATTTGACTCAAGCAAAAAATATAGTCCGTCGTGTTGCTCCAGTGAGACGTTAAATACCTACCTACCCAGAACAAAACCTCGTAACGAAGGTCTGATGACGAGATGAACGCCTGAGATGGCACCCCACTCTTCAAACTTCCACGCCACGCTAACGTGAGGACATTTGTGGCCACGACAAATTTAACGTGTACCAGCCCCCGTGTACACGACGGGCTTTGGCTGGACCTGGTTTCGAACTGACAATCCTCCGGGTGCTAATCCTTTGCTCTTCCAACTGGGCTACCGCGGCCCATCCAGAAACAGACAGGAATCCTTTTTCGCAGAGCCGGCCGTAGTGGCTCAGTGAGTATGCCCACTCTGCTCTAGCAACCTTCGAGTTGTAGGCGGCGCAGGTTCGATTCCTGTCTGGTGCATTCCTCCCTGGGTGTATTTCTCTCTTCTGTGTCAGTAAAACTTTCATTGTGTGTTTCTGTGTATTACTCGATATTGTATGTCTTATGTCTGGAGCAGCATGGCCAAATATGTCCCTTGCGCCATAGAACCCCAAAACTAACCAACCCTTTTCACAGGGTGTGGAAGCCAAGCATGTGTGGAAATTTAGAGAGTGGGTTGGCAGATCGATATAAACCTCGCCGTGATTCAAAATCCTCGGGTCTTTCCCTACGGGATTAATCCCGGAAGTCGACAATAGCCGGATCTATTACTCCAGTGCGACGTAAATTCAAGTACTTTAAAGTAATAGTTGTCTCGTTCGTCAATATAAACTTTTTCATTAGAAAAATTAAACGTTTCCCATTACAGAAAATATCAATTGAAATGTTTTCTTCAATCCAGAACGTATCAATTTTCGCCTATTCAAATATTGGTTCTCTGCTGTTTTGGGGGTGGATTTTGCTTTTGAATTTCATCGTATAAATTGGAATTTCAGTTTCGGCATTGTGAGACAATTGCACCTTTTGTTCGTCAGATTTGATACGTAACTACTTGAAACATTTTGTGCCCAAATTTTGCTTTTTTCAGCTTTTAAAGCAATTGCATAGGGTATACAAATTACTGTTGACTGCGAGACTTAAAGGGAGAAAATATAATACTGATTTCAGTGTTTATTTTCAATTTGCAGCTTTACAATGCCACGGAAATTAATTCGGAATATGTGCGAAAATTCTCTATTGATCGTGTGCTAAAGAATCTGAAAGATAAATTGGTGCAAGATAATTAAACTTTCTTAATGGCGGGCATTTCGTGACATTACATTTTCTTAACAAGTGACTTTTAAGTCTGGCGAATCGTATTCCCTTTTTTTATCATATTATATAGTCATTCTTTTATATATATAATTCCTTTCTAAATGCAGATAGTGAAATTTCATCATTTCGTCGCATTTGAGAATTAATTGCTTATTGCAACAGTATAATTTGTTTTGTAATCCACAAATATAAACCGTAACTCATTACAAAAATTTAAATTCCTATGCTTTGTTCTGAATAACTAAGGAAAAATTGTTATTCATTCGAAGTCAATACTATATACGCATGTTTCTTCAGCGGTTGGTTGGTTTCTTGGGGTTTTATGGCGCAAGGGCCATATTTGGCCAGTTTCTTCATCGGAAGTGTTTTCGCAAAGATTCAGCTACATAAAAGTCAATTATTTTTCAATAACTTACATTTTTTTCTTTACAACTAAAACACCCCACGTTGGCGTGGTTGGGAAGTTTGGAGAGTGGGGTGTCATCACAGGGTGTTCTAGTCATCTGACCGAAGTTCAAAATTACGAGTTTACCTCAGATCTTTCCCTACGGGATTGATCCCGAACCGTCGTCAATAGCCCGTTGTGTTGCTCCAGTGCAACGTTAATTAATTACCTACCTACCTTAATCTTCCGCTTATGTGTGTGAAATACAGCAAACAGTATGGGATATAAGCAACAGAGCAGAACATAAGTAGTGTTAAAATAGTTCTGTTAAACCAAACAGATGGCACCAGTGTTTTGGTAAACTCTTTCGCTGATTGAGACGGATTTTGCTCATGTCTCGAAACATGACAATTATTTTGAAATATAGCTATTAATAAAACCAAATTTCACTTTTTCAATTACTCTCAATTTTCAACAATATTTTATATTTCACTAGCTGAATTTACTTGACGTTGCTCGGGTTGTTAATATGTGGCCTACGTTACCCTATAAACGATATGATATGATACTGAGCGATTTTCAGCGCAACCGCACACATATGCGATTGCACCATACTCTAGGATTCTAAGAAACATCCAAGGTCATCTTGAGAAGCGACTCCTGTATATGCTCTGACGTCATCTGGGCAGCCAGACAGGGAGATAGCGCCCCCTAGCAAGTGCTCTGTCCAGGATGACGGGATGTTACACCCCTTTGCACACCCAAGAAAAATAGAACGGGGGTTAATATGTAGCCTACCTTACACCCATGATTCCAAAGAATAAGTGTACCAAATTTGATGCGGATTGGCCAAATGGTATAGATTCTTATAGAGGACAGACGGACAGATGCCAACTCTTCTTTATATGTATAGATTATGCAATTCAATTTTCAGCCAAATTCTAAAATTATTTTCATTTGTTAATCAATAATTGACTCACCAAGCGTCACACGATTTCAGAGTAGTCTAATATTGCTTTAGTCTCCAAAACACACACTCATAATGACTAAATAACCATAGCTATTAGTTGAAAGAATCCACGAATTGTTTCTTACTTTAGAGAAGTATTCCTCTATTGGTCATTTCCTTAAAACAAAATTTTTGTAAAGATTTTATTGGTATCTTCCTTAGAATCGTTTAGAAAAATTCTATAGGTCCTTTCCTCAGAATAGAATCTTTTGGAAAAATCCTATTAGAGACCTTTTGTGAGAATTGAATCCTTTAGAAAGATTTTATCGTGACTTTTTTGTAATAAAATCCTTTGGAAAGTTTTTATTGGTCCTTTCCTTAGAATCGAATACTTTTAAAAGACTTCATCGTCCCTTTCCTCAAAATAAAGGGCCGTGGTAGCCCAGTTGGTAGAGTAACGGATTAACAACTGGAAGATTGCGAGTTCGAAACTGTATTGAACCAAAGACCGTCGTGTATTCGGAAGCTGGTACACGTTTGTCGAGGCCTCAAATATCCTCACGCTGATAAGGTGTGGAACTTCATAGAGTGGGATGCCTTCTCAAGTGTTGACCTCGTCGTCTGACCATGGTTCACAATTATGAGATGTCCTCTGATCTTTGCCATCGGAATTGATACAATAGCCCGCTGTGCTGCTCTAGTGGACCTTGATTCACCTACCTTCCTTAGAATAAAATCATTTGCAAATATTCTATAGGTCATTTCCTTAGAATAAAATCCTTTGAAAAGATTTCACTGCTCTGTTCCTTAGAATAGAATCCTTTGAAAAGATTTCACTGCCCTGTTCCTTAGAATAGAATCCTTTGAAAAAGATTTCACTGCTCTGTTCCTTAGAATAGAATCCTTTGAAATGATTTCACTGCCCTGTTCCTTAGAATAGAATCCTTTGAAAAGATTTCACTGTTCTGTTCCTTAGAATAGAATCCTTTGAAAAGATTTCACTGCCCTGTTCCTTAGAATAGAATCCTTTGAAAAAATTTCACTGCTCTGTTCCTTAGAATAGAATAATTTGGAATGATTATATTGGTCAAAAGGGTCAAAACTGGTTAGAAGTCATGCAGGGAAGACTACAGGTTGCAAGGTGTAATTTTTCTTGCGAACTCCTCACATATGGTTAATTCATTATTTTCATAAAGACTACTTAAAAAGCAATAGCCTCGTGAATAGAGACGCTTATAAAACTCTAAATAACTCTGGAAAGATTCTTATGATAAAAAATAAACCTTGCCCACTCTTTTGAAGGGAAAATTGATGCTACCCAGATGGCCATTATTAACTAGGTTAGCTGTCCTTTAGTTATGTTTTTACAGCTGAGCATACTGCCATTACAATAACCGTCTTCAGAATATATTCCTTCAACCTCCAAGAATTTCAAGGGCAATACTATAATTTCATTATCATGATATAATTTACCACTAGTGTCAACCTGCAGGTTTTAACGTTATTTTCAGATGCATTGGTAATTTATGATTATATATTATGAGTATCTCTTGATCGTAACAATTTACGAGGATTCTGGAAGCTACTCTTCCTCCTTTTTTCTTATCCTACTTCTTTATCCATATTTACGGATCCTTATTTATAACTTTTATACTTTATTTATGCACAGGCATTGAAATGCTTTGTTCTTTCCTTAAACGAGACAGAAATGTTTGTACTGAAAGGAAAAAAGAAGCATACCCTTAAGTAAGTGGAAATGTTTGGCACTGTTAGTCAATCCTTTTCTTGGTTCAAAGCTACATTTAATTCTGTAATTCAAGTGGAGTCTGTGTGATCTTTAAATGTATTAATTTCCTAGGTCAGCGTAGCACCCATCTGCCATTTCATTTGATAACGCAAGTGAAATCTCTACATGGTTTTTAAATTCATTAACCCTCCAAGTGATTTCGACGAGATGTCTCGTTCATCAAGATCTGACAAATTTTGCTAATGACGAGATATCTCATCCATCGAGATCTGACCAATTTTGATAATGACGAAATATCTCGTCATCAAGATATTGCCCATTTGTTTATGAGAATAATGATATGAGATCTGTTAACCCTCCAAGTGGTTTTGACGAGATATCTCGTCCATCAAAATCTGACAAGTTTTACTAATGACGAGATATTCCGTCACAAATATATTGTCTATTTTTTATGACAAGATCAAGATCTGGTCAGTTTTCTTCTAATGACAAGATCCTTTGTCCATCAAGATCTGGTCAGTTTTGTTAACGACAAAATATCTCGCCATGAAGATATTGCCGATTTTTTGATAATGATAAGATCAATGATAAGATTCAGTTTCCTAACGGGAGTGTATAAGATATTTTTTATTCTGTATTCATTGAAATTTATACAGAATGTTTTAACCCTCCAATTCGCTTCGACGAGATATCTCGTCCATCAAGATCTGATAAATTTTGCTACTAACGAGATATCTGGACATCAAGATATTGACAAATTTTTGATGATGACGAGATCAAGATCTGATCAGTTTTCTTCCAATGATGAGATCAAGATCTGGTCGATTTTCTTCGAATGGCGAGATACCTTGCCAAGACAACCACCAGAAAGGTTAATACAGTTATTCAGTGTAATATTTTTAAAATAGGATTATTTCAATCACATGAATCGGGATTGAATTACTGTTCAGTAGGTTTAAAATAAGTTAAATAATATTCTAACTCTTCGGTATCATCCGAATCTGATGAGTTGGCATTTCAGTCACGTGGTTTTGAATGACTAGATAAGGTGAGAAGTTGTCAACTAGGCCTCATAGGTTTGGACGACCTAATAATTTATTTCGTTGAAATATTACTGAGCATATTTCGAGACGGCCTAGGCAGCGTAACACATAACTATATCCAATTTGATAACGCGAGTGAAAGTTTTACCTGATTTTTACATGTTTGTTTGGTTGGTTTTATGGTGCAAGGGCCATATTTGATCAAGCTGCTTCAAACAACGTAAGTAGAACTACCCACACAAGTAAAGCTTTACTTCCACAGAAGAGAGAAATTGAATCTGACAAGAATCGATCGAATCTTTAAATGGCCTTAGTTCCTCAGCCAAAGTAGCGCTCAACTACATTCCATTTGATAACGCCAAGTGACGCTTTTACCTAATATTGAACTAGTAGCCCATTGTGTTATTCCAGTGCGACGTAAATTAACTACCTACCTACCTAATATTAAATCCCCTGGTGGTTGTCTCGATGACGTATCTTGTCGTTAGCAAAACTGACCAGATCATGATGGACGAGATATCTCGTATGAAGCAAAAAATGCTGACTCTTGATCCCGTCATCATCAAAAATTGTCAGCATCTTAATGACGAGATATCTCGTCATTAGAAGAAATTGACCAGATCTTGATCTCATCATAAAAAAATTAACATTATCTTGATGATGAAATATCTCGTCCTTAGCAAGATTGGTCGGATCTTGATGGACGAGATATCTCGTCGAAACAGCTTGGAGGGTTAAATTAAGGTGCACGTATACACCACCATTTTTTTACACTTAAACATTTTTTAATTTTGACTTTAAAAATCTAGTTTTTTCGCAATAAGTTATTGGTTTGTGCCTAAACTGATTTTTAGTGTGAAAAATTCCAATTAAGCTACTCATTAATTATCTAATTTAAATATAATTAGCTAATTAGAACGTTTCTTGAACAGTGATATCTCAAAATCTAATTTGTTCAGAAAGACCATTCCTGTTGGAAATTATTCCTAAATACTATTCTTCATGTTTTGACTGTCAATCAAGTTGCTAAATGGGAAAGGTTCTTTTTTTACAATTTTTTTCATGAAGGAAGTCTAAAAAAATCAAGATATTTTCCAGGAATTTTAACATTTAAAAATAAACTAAAAATTCATTTCTTAACTCATAACTGACTGAGGGTCAAAATATCTACTGTACTATAAAGATTATAATGATACAAAAGTAACTATAATAGATCAAATTCTTTGTCGAATTACCACTGTTTGAACGAAGCATCCTATTGCAAAAACAGTTCTTCAGAAATTGAGTTTAAAATTTTGGAAACATGCTCGGTCATGGTGACAGTACCTAACGAAAACCCTTGCAACTTGAAAACAATTTCGAATATTTGCAAGATCTTGGTATAGCTTGAAAGCTAAGGAGTTGGAAAATATTTTGAATTAATAAAAAATATATCGATAACCTGGTCAATTTTTGTAATTTCTAATATATGTGTTACTGTGAAAGACCGATATCTAGCAAATGTCGATATTCTTCGGTGAATGTCAGCACACATTCACATAGTCGCTTGGTGTGTCCGAAATATTTGCGTAATATCGTTATTTCTCACTAACACCGGCAAATGTCGACATTCAGCATGCACTGATGGTGAATGGTGAATAAAATATTTTTGTTACGTTAAGACAAAAATGCAACTTTTAAAATCATACTTTATTATTAAAACATATTATGATACATGTCAAAATAGGAGAAAGCTTAAGTAACAGCAAATGTAAATAAACTGTTGAACCTAAAAAGAACAGTACATTCTAAATGAGAAAAGAAAATAATACCAATAATAAACTTGCACATAAATTATGTGATTAACATTATACAATCTTTTTTATTGCAACAACTTAAACTGAAGGCGGAGAGGCCTCTCTGACTGTGGCCTCTCCGCCTTCTCGGCTTCTCGTTTCGACCCCCACCAGAGCTTATCTGTGCTTGTCGACATACACCGGCGATGGTCCGAATGTATAAGAATATAACCAAATATTCGGTCTTTCACCGACGTATTTGGCATGTGTCGACATTCACCGGAGAATATTGACATTCTCTACTTTCGGTCTTTCATGGTAACCATATGCATACATCTTAAGACAGTCCCTTACTCCATGTAATAACTCAACCACACTTTATTTAATAACTCATGGTGATCCTGCAGTCGACCGCGAGCTATCTTATTCCCGATCCTGTCCCATTGCAAGATCCCTCACTACGATTTAATGTTTTTTTTTCCATTATCAGTACTCATTTCCGATCGATGGCTCGCAGAATTAGCTTTTTCGGCAAAGCATAATAGTTTGCTAAAACGCCGGCTCGTTTTCTTGTGTGCAATTAATACCATAGCCTTAGCGTAATGCATCGAGATATTTACGCCCTATTTAACTAAAACTCAGGAAATTGCATTTTACCAGACAAAGGAATCTCCTCACTCAATTTAACGCCTCACTTTCTGCAGCCACTATCTGATATATGCTAGCTGGGGAAAAAGGGGAAATATGATAAAGACCGGGGACTTGTTTCAGAGTAGGTTTAACTAAAGTTGAATGGGTTATCGTCATCCGCATTTAAATGTCAGCTGTAATGGGGGATTCAGAGGAGAAAAAAGCGTTAGGGAAATTGGATTCATTGTTGAATGTCTGTACTAGACTGGAAGGATGGCAGACATATCGCAAAGAGTAAAATGCAATTTAAGTAGTTCTAATCCCCTTTTAACGTTAACAGCATTTAAAAGAATTCCAATAAATTTGACTTGAGTGTATTTCTCTCTTTGTCAGTAAAATTTTCGTTGTGTGTCCATTATCGACGTTGTCTGTCCTGTGTTAGGCACAGCTTGGCTGATTTCTGCGTCTTAAAACACAAAAACGGCCAAGCAAGCAGCCGATGGTCCCTTTGAGTGTTCCCGTTGTCATTTTTTGGTTCCGGATATCCGGAAGGCTTGGGTGATAAAAAGTAGGTTCCCAATGACTGAATTAAATCGGATCACGCTGAGACTAACACCGTTTTGGAAACAAAACAACCATATGTGGTTCGCACAGGTAGAGACATCGTTTATCTTGTCTGTAATGGTATCACACCGAAACAAAGTTTGGAGAGTGAGGTGCCAGATCAGGTGTGACCTCGTCATCTGGCCGTAGTTCAAAATGGCGTGGTGTTGTTCTCGGGTCTTTCACTTCGGGATTGATCCCGGACCGTCGCCAATAGCCTGCTGTGTTACTCCAGTGCGAAGTTAATTAAATACCTACCTACACACCAAAATCATCCAATAAAAATTGAACTCGCAAACAAATACCATATCAAAATTGGATCTCAAAACTTTTGATCCCCTATCAATAAGCTGACTTTTACTTGACGCATTAAAAATTAGTTTTAAAAGTAACTACTTCCTATATAAGTGGCCCAAAATGCTTTCGTCTTTTTCTTTAGTGGTAGGTAGGTACTTTGATTAACGTCGCACTGGATCAACACAACGGTCTGTTGGTGACGGTCCGGGATCAAACCCGAAGGGAAAGAACCGAGGACAACACGCAATTTTGAACCACGGTCAGATGACGAGGTCACACCCGAGCTGGCACTCCACTCTCCAAACTTCCACACCACGCCAACGTGAGGACATTTGAGGCCACGACAGATACACGACGGTCTTTGGCTGGATTCGAACTCGAAACCCTCCGCCTGCTAATCCGTTACTCTTCCAACAGGGCTTTTTCTTTAGAGAAAACTGTTAAACCACAAACTAATAGTTGGCAGAGTTGGTAAATGCAAAGCATTTGATTTTATCGTTATTTACTCACTAACGTGCACTTGTTCAGTGCTGTGCATTTGCGTTAACTGAACTTGCGTTAACTTGGTTTTTAAGGTGTAAGGGTCATATTTCGTCAAACTAAAGTCTAGCAGGTGAAATGGCCAGTCTATTCTATAGTCTACCTATCTGGTATAACCAAATATCTAGTCTATTCTATGGTCTACCTCGCTAGTATAGTGAATAGCTAGTCTATTTTATAGTCTTCCTACCTAGTAGAGCAAAATAGCTAGTCTATTCTAGTCTACCTAGCTAGCATATCCAAATGGCTAATCTACTCTATAATCTAATTAATATCTATAGTCTATTCTAGTCTAGAAGTACATGCAAAAATAAATAGCCCGTTATGTTGCTCCAATGTGACGCAAATTCAACTGCCTAACTACAGTATTTAAATCAGAAGAGGAATCTGATACCACTTTCAATGGTTATTCATAAAAATATCATAAGAAATTGCGGGCCATGGTAGCCCAGTTGGAAGATCAGCGGATATGCAATCGGAGGGTTGCGAGTTCAAAACTACGTCCAGCCAAAGACCGTCGTGTTCATGGGGGCTGGTGCACGTCAAATCTGTTGGGGCTTCAATTTTCCTCACGTTGGCGTGGTGTGGAAGTTTGGAAAGTGGAGTGCCGGCTTAGGTCTTCTCGTCATCTGACTGTGGTTCAAAATTACGAGGCATTCGCCTTGGATCTTTCCCTTCGGGATTGATCCCGGACCGTCGCCAATAGCCCATTACTTTGTTCCAGTGCTACGCTAATTAACTACCTACCTACCATAAGGAATTGCATTAGCTTTTGTAAATCGCTTATGGCTTGAAATGACGTTTGCAGTAAAATAACATTTAAAACACCTATATAAATCGTGATATGAGTTTATTTTTAGTAACTTTGAGAGCAACTTTTATTAACACCGCCTTGTGGATTACTAATTCATCAATTTGATTCTGCGCGCATCGCGCTTTGAAATTGGTTTCCCCTTTGCATATAATAAGCTGCTTTATGTCATCGTGTGTACTTTGTCATAAAACCGGAAGTCATTGTTTTGATTAGATTTATCGTGCAACTTATCAGCTTAGTAACCCAATCATTATAATAAGTTAATGATGCAGTTGCCCAAGGAAAACTTCTCAGTACTAAATAAACTTAGACTGCGCCATAATTCATTTATGAGATTACAATGCATTTCATTTACGAGATTACAATGGCATTTCGTTTACGAGATTACCGCATAAGTCTTTTACAAGATAACTGTATAATGATTATAAAACTTGCAGCTCATTTAATATGGTTGACGTAACTCTATTATTCTTAATATCCAATTAGACACCAAAGCTTTTCTATAGTTATAGAGCGATCCAAGAAATGAGTATGCAAAGTGCAGAGATTATATCATAAAATGCTTGAAAAACTTCAGAATTCTCGTGACGCTCAGAGGGTTAACTTGTTAATCCTCTGAGCTTCACGAGCTCGTTCTATTGGTCCTTTCCTCAGAATAGAATCGTTTGGAAATATTCCATTGTTCATTTCATTAGAATAGAATCCTTTGGATAATTCTCCATTGCTCATTTCCGTAGAATAGGATAAATTGGAAATGCTTCATTACTCCTTTCTTTAAAATCCATTCCTTTGGAAATATTTTATTTCTCCTTTCCTTTAAATAGTATCCTTAGGAAATATTTTATTTCTCCTTTCCTTTAAATAGTATCCTTAGGAAATATTTTATTTCTCCTTTCCTTAAAAATAGTATCCTTTGGAAATATTTTATTTCTCCTTTCCTTTAAATAGTATCCTTAGGAAATATTTTATTTCTCCTTTCCTTAAAAATAGTATCCTTTGGAAATATTTTATTTCTCCTTTCCTTGAAATAGTATCCTTTGGAATTATTTTATTTTCCTTTCCTTAAAATAGTATCCTTTGGAAATATTTTATTTCACCTTTCCTTAAAATAGTTATCCTTTGTAAATATTTTATTTCTCCTTTCCTTTAAATAGTATCCTTTGGAAAGATTCCATTCCGTAACGGCCATATTTGGTGAAACTGCCAAACAGAAGACAATGTCATGTAAGTGGACTTAGATACATAAATAAAGTTTTATTGACAGAGAAGAGAGCTGTCCATGCTGCTGCGCTCTCTAGCGGCCAACCGCTGCACTTGCGACTATACATTCTATGGGGAAAAGTGTTTGTTTCGTTGTGTTCTATCACCCCCTGAAGTTTGTCCCATGACCGTAGAATCACCCTGTATGCACTGGGCAGAAGCAACCTATGACGAGCATAGGTGGCGTAGCTATGTTTTTTGCATAGGCTCGTTTGTAACAGTTTTTGGACATTTCAGTGTATGTTATGGAATAGGTATAATCTCGTGTTAAAACTGCAATTAGTGTATTTTCCCCGAAAGGTAATATTAATCAATTAACGTCGCATTGGGACACCATAACAGGCTATGGCGATGGTCCAGTATCAATCCCCAAGTGAAAGATCCAAGAACAGCGCCTCGTAATTTTGAACCACGGTCAGATGACAAGGACAACACCCCAGCTGGCACCCCACTCTCCAAACTTCCACACCACGCCAACGTGAGGGTATTTGAGGCAAATGGCAGATTTAACATGCACCAGCCCCCGTGCGTTTGGCTGGATCAAGTTTCGAACTCGCAACCCTCCCATTGCAATCCGTTACTCTTCCAATCGGGCTACCACGATCCTTTTTCCCAAAAGAACACTGGTAGTCCGGTTGGAAGAGTAACGCACTAGCAACCAGAGGGTTGGGAGTTCGAATGCAACCGAAGACAGTCGTGTACAAAGGAGGCTGGTGCACGTTAAATCTGTCAGGGCCTCAAATGTCCTCACGTTGGGTGGTGTGTACGTTTGGAGAGTGGGGTGCCAGCATGGGTGTGACCTCATCATCTGACCGTGGTTCAAAATTACGTGGTGTTGTCCTCGGATCTGTGCCTTGGGGTTTGATCCCGGACCGTCGCCAATAGCCCGATGTGTTGCTCCAGTGTGACGCTAATTAAATACCCACCTACCTACCCAAGAGGAAACGTTCAAATTGACAGCAACTTTTCAGAGTTTAATTTTAAACACAAGCATTAGAAATAAGCAAAATGTTAAAAAACAAGAAGCTCCTCGTTTTGGTGAAAACTTGACAAACTAGATTAAACTTCCTGGAACGGGAAGCTTCTAAGTGCTTGAATACCAAAGAATGTTGAACAGTTTTTTCATACTAAGTGGCCACTTTTGGGCAGGAAGGAACGCCAAGAAACTTCCAAATTATCTCGAACACATCCAGACAATTAAGAATCCATGGCATCTCTTCCTGTTAATATATCGATTAGAGCACTTCTCATCAACATGGTGGTAGATCTTTTTTTTGCTTCTCACAATCTCCTGGGAATTTTGTACCGCTCTGAGGCTTTGGGAGGGAAGTAAGAAAAAAGACGTCTTTCTTGATTTTGATGGGGTCAATTGAGTTATAAATACAGTGGAAAAGGTAGGCCATTTTGTTTGTACACACCATCATGAATATGGATTTATATTATAAGAATTTGTCTATATATAACGGGTTTGCTATATCAATATTATCATGCATTTTTTCTTTCTAAGCCATTTTCTTTTTACGTAGTTCTAAGCGTGGATATCTATGCATATGAAGAAGAGTTGGCATCGGTCTGTCTGTTCTCTATACAAATCTACACCACTTGATCAATCTACGCCAAATTTGGTACACTTATTCTTTGGAACCCTGCGGGTAACGTAGGCTACATATTAACACCCGTTCTGTTTGTCTTGGGTGTGTAGAGGGGTGTAATGTCCCATCATCCTGGACAGAGCACTTGCTAGGGGGTGCCCTCTCTCGGTCTGGTTGTGCAGATGACGTCCGAGTTAACATCTACTGGAGTCGTCTCTCAAGATGACCTTGTAGATTTTTAGAATCTTAGAGCATGGTTTAATAGCAGATTGGTGCTGTTGCGCTGAAAATCGCTCAGTATCATATCGCTTATGTATCCCGTCTGTAATTTCTTAAACTGAAGCTTTATTATTGAAATGTAAATTTTTATGATAATATAAGATTATTCTTATTGAAAATGGTCTTTTTTTATAACCGATATGGTACAGAGGGCTAAAGACAATTCAAAATCCTCATAGGAATAACATTATAAGGATTTGATTTCTATAACAGGTTAGCCATATCAATATTCTAATGCATTTTCTCCTTTCTAATCCATTTTGTTTGTACACGCCATCATGAATGTGGATACACATTATCAGAATTTTTCAAATCTATAACATCTTGAGCATATAAAAAATAAACTTTGAAATTAAGTTAACCTTCCTGGTGTTTAGCTCCACGAGGTATCTCGTCATTAACTCCCCAAGTGGTTTTGACGAGATATCTCATCATCAAGATGTTGCCGATTTTTTGATGACCACATCATGATGTGATCAGTTTTCTGGTAATGAAAGGATACGATGAGACCTTAATGGACAAGCTATCCTGATGGACGGATATCTAGGTATCTAGGTATATATCTAGGTATACGAGGTATCTCGTCATTAGCAAAATTGACCAGACCTTAATGGACAAGCTATCCTGATGGACGGATATCTTGTCCATTAAGGTCTGGTCAATTTTGCTAATGACGAGATACCTCGTCGAGATAACCACCAGGAGTGTTAACAAAACCGACATGATCTCGATGGATGAGGTATATCTTAGACAAACACTGACCAAATCTGGATCTCGTTATTTTCAAAAATTGTCAATATCTTGATGACGAGTTATCTCGGAGTTAGTTAACTTGGTCAGACCTTGACGGACGAGATATCTTGTCGAAATCATTTGGAGGAATCATCTTACGAAATTTAAACCGTTTCACAATCCATAAAGTATATCAGTCATTCTTGAGTGTTGGTTGGTCTTTTGGGGGTGTTATGGCGCAAGAATCACATTTGACCATGCTGCAACAGACACAATGCAATATCAAGTAATTGACACAAGACATACAATATGCAGGAATCGAACCTGTTCCGCCTACAACTCGAAGGTTGCTAGCGTAGTGGGCATATCCACTGAGCTACGACGGCCCCTATTCTTGAGGAACACTGGTTGAAAATGCGAAACATTATCTCTAATATCAAATTTTATGGATTAGTTTCTATAACCTTAAAAAGAACTGCTATATTTGCGCTTTGAGCTGCGATTTTCTTCGTTACCAAACTTTTCATATATATTTCGCTCTGTTCTTTCAAATTTAGAAACATTGACCCAAGGGATATACATTTTCTTGATATATAGTGCGATAGAAAAGCTTTACAAGAACGAGACATTCAATCTCGAACTTTGCGACGCTTTTCTAGTGGCACGAAGCTTTATCGGCACTTGATTCCGTTTTTCTGAATTTTAAAATGCCAGACTTTATCACAAGATGAAGATTTCTTTTTCTTTAAAATCTGTCAATGTACTGCAAATAGCGAATGATCAATATGTCTGAAAAATTCTCTTTCAAAAACAATTGGAAAAATCTTTGAAAGAAATGCAGATCTGTGTTTTTTTTTATTTTTATGTGGAAGTTTTGCTAATTTTTTCATCCAATAAACGAAAACCAGCTTCATGTGTTACGCATCTCTACATGGTAAGTGGGTTGCAAATAACCGGTAAATTACTCTGGTAAACTACCTCTGGTAAAAATGTGTCTGGTAAATTAGCATTAGTAAAAATCTGTCTGGTAAATTACCTCTGGTAAAAATTTCTGGTAAATTACCTACGGAAATTCCAAATACCGGTTTTAAGTTCTGATTTTTCTTTAACCTTCCAAGTGGTTTGGACGAGGTACCTCGTCCATCAAGATCCTACAAAATTTGCTAATGGCGATATATTTCGTTCATCAAGATCCGATCAATTTTGCCAATGACGGGTATCTCGTCCATCAAGATCTGGTCAGTTTTGCTAATGTCGAGATACCTCGTCAAAACAACCACCTAAGTACGTTTTCGAAGAATGGGTTTACGAGATGGTAAAAATAAAGGTGACGATGCAGAAAATGAACTTTAATAGAATTAGTGTATTATTCCAAATGTTTTCATTTATCTTTCAAGAGTTACTGTATATAGTACCTCACCCACACAAAATCACTTTCTTTTTAAAAGCTCTTTGTCAGCGAAATTACTGGAAAAGCTCTGAAATTGATACGTGTTCCAAGATGGGTGTTGTTATTTTATTTTTCTACAATACAGTTCCCTTTGGCCTAAAGTCACGCAGCAAAGTCTCTTCGAGCAAACTGGAAACTGGAGCACCTAGGAAATGCACGTGAAAGAGATGAAAAACATTTTTTTCGTGAACACTAAAAATGGATGAAAACCATCTTCTCCATTTATAATATGACTCTAGTACTTCACGGGATAATGAAGAGGGAAAGCATTCCTTTCACATTGGATTGTGTTTCAGGGAGAGTTTTTGAAAAGCATACAGAGGAGTCATATTCCTTCGTCTCATGTTTGATGTAGCAATAAAGGTTTGTCAAAATTGGGTGGTTTTTAAGAAAAGTAAGTATTTAAATTGAAGTCTCTTTCTCTCATACAAATTTTTGGAATTAAGTATAACAACCTTAGGTATAACAAGAATTTCAGCCCTATTATGCTTAATTTTGCTCGACGGTTATGCCATCGCTGCTTATACCATGAGACATAATCATGTTGCTTATGACGACACTTTGTCTAAAAATAACGATTGGTAAAATTCGAGTCTCTTATTTGGCGTGAAAACGCATTAATTTAATGAAAACTTCCTTGAGCGTTTTCAATTTTAATTAATTAATTACAATTTTCAATTTACAATTTTCAATAATCCAATTTAATTAATTATAGTTTTAAATCACTAATTTCTTTCCAGCAACTAAAAATTTCAGAGAAAGTTTGATCAAAATCTACCGAGTAACATTTTTGCACCATAAGCGAAGCGTGAATTTTACTGGCATTTTTAATAGGGGACCGCACACAAAATAAATTATTAGATAGTCCAAATCTGAGCCCTAGTTAAAGACCTTTTATCTAATCTTGTCTCATTCAAGATCACATAGAATTGGATTATACGGAAGGATTAGTATATAATTTAACCTATTGAAAACCTAGCGAACAGTAATTGAATTACGATTCATGTGATTGAAATAATCCTATTGGTAAAAATATTGCACTGAATAACTATGTGTATTAACCCTCCAGGTGGTTGTCTTGACAAGGTATCTCGTCTTGGAAGAAAACTAATATCGTCATCAAAAATTTGTCAATATCTGGATGTCGAGATATCTCGTCAGTAGCAAAATTGATCAGATCTTGATAGACAAGATATCTCGTCGAAGCGACTTGGAGGGATGTAAAGTAAGGTTGAAACATTCTGTATAAATTTCAATGAATAGAGCATCAAAAATATCCTATACACTCCCGTTATTGGACCAAATTCCACCAATACCTTGTTCAGATACAATGAATCAATAATTTTTGTATTCTAGTGTTTGACATCTCACACCACCAAAAAGGCCGGGAAAGATGCAAGTTTTTGTTGCATAGTTTTAAATGATTTTTCTAGCGTTTCGAGTAAAAAACTTTTTTGAATCCCAATATCTGGATTCAAGGCGTCGGCAAAAGTAAATATCTGAATACAAAATACCGCTTTTGGTGCTCCTTATTCTCTTCTATCCTACAAATTTTTTCGCGTTCACCTTGTATTTTCCAAGCTCTTTTCTCATCCTTGAGTCTACCTTATTCAACAAACAGTTCCCTAACTTCCATTGAATTTTGCTTTCTTTTCCAATCTCGCATTTTCACCTCATTTCCCATTCTTTTCACTTTACATAGCGTCGTTCGATGTTCTCAAGAGGTGCCTGACTTCACATGCCTCTTTACATGGTTTAGCATTCTGTGAAAATCGATCCGAGCTCTATATTCTAACTTTACCAATTTACAAAGTCGTACTTCTTTCGAAGACGATTGTTATTCAACCTTTCTCAACAAGGTGCGGATTCAGAGAAATTATCGACGAGCTCAAACGATAACAGATTTATTAAAATGGGTTGCATTCTTTTCGCTTTACATGGTGTGACTCCATTTTTTCAACTTCACATATTTGCATGAAATAGCATCCCACGCAAACTGATCTGAACACAATACTGCAGCTTTACCAATTTGCAAAGTCGTACTTCTTTCGAAGACGATTGTTATTCCACCTTTTCAACAAGATGCGGATTCAGAGAAATTATCGACGAGCTCAAACGATAACAGATTTATTAAAATGTGTTGCATTCTTTTCGCTTTACATGGCGTGACTCCATTTTTTCAACTTCGCATATCTGAATAAATTAGCATTCCACGAAAACTGAACTGAGCACAATACTGTAGCTTTACCAATTTGCAAAGTCGTACTTCTTTCGAAGACGATTGTTGTTCCACCTTTTTCAACAAGGTGCGGATTCAGAGAAATTATCAACGGACTCAAACCATAAAATACGTTTATTAGAATGTTTTGCCCACTTTTCGCTTTAAATGGCGTGACTCGATTTTCTCAACTTCACATATTTGCATGAAATAGCATCCCACGCAAACTGATCTGAGCACAATACTGCAGCTTTACCAATTTGCAAAGTCGTACTTCTTTCGAAGACGATTGTTATTCCACCTTTTTCAACAAGGTGCGGATTCAGAGAAATTATCAACGGACTCAAACCATAAAATACGTCTATTAGAATGTTTTGCACTCTTTTCGCTTTAAATGGCGTGACTCGATTTTCTCAACTTCACATATCTTCATGAATTAGCATCCCACGAAAACTGATCTGAGCACAATATTGCAGCTTTACCAATTTGCAAAATTCTGTGAAATGATTTTTACGATTGTTATTCCATCCAATTTATAAAATCTGGTCATCTGAGGATTGCTATCCCATCCTCAGATAAGAGTGGATTCAGAAAGAAATATCTGTGAAATTCAAAAAATTAAATAATTAGTGAATAAGAGAACTATTATAAACAATGGATGATCCACACACACATATTATAAAATAGTGTATGATCTTACCGAAGATAAATAAATCTACGGGATGCAGCGTGTCTTTAATATAAAAGAAAGGTTAAAAATATAGAGCGTAATGCTATAAAGGTAAGAGAAAAAGTAAAAAATAATACAGTAATTCCATAAATATATAAAAAAGTTGAAAATTATTTTGTTTTCTATAAAGATATAATGTAATAAGCACATCTTTTATTGGAAATATATTTATTAGTCACATATATCTCAGTGATACAAGTTGGAGCGTAGAACAAAATGTAGTATAACGATCATCAGTTCAGCTGCTTCTAAATTTATCTAGCCTTTCAGTTACATGCATAGACAGCCTTCCTTGATTATACCGAACAGTCTAAAACAGAGGTTCGCAACCTTTTTGACTTTCCGAGCCCTTCTTAGAATTAATTTCTATGGCTGAGCCCCTTAGGCCTGCCCTATCCTTTACAAGTTAATGGTGCTTAGGTGTAGTGTTACAGGGGGTAAATAGGTAGAGATATTTAAACAATTGCGCAATGTCGATGCAATGAAATTGTGTTTTTAAAATTTTGAAATTTACCATAATATTGGGTTGATGTAAAAGTTAGTCCCGTTTTTGGCGCTAGATGGCATTGCATCGCAAAATCGATGTGGTATCTACTTCACACGTGTAAAGTTTTGATGTTGTTTGAAAGAAGGAATTTCAGCGCGTACTTGGGGAAAAATTGTCTTATTTGGTTGCGTTTTTTAAATTTTGTTAAGCATTAAAAATGGCAGAAAATAAGGATTATTTTCGACATATGCTTTTTTTATTTCCGAAAAGGCAAGAATGCTTCGCACACGCGAAAGAAGGTATGTGTTGTGTATTGTAAGGGTGCCGTTGACCAGTCCACGTGCCGTAAGTGGTTCAGAAAGTTTCGTCACCTGGATCAGTTCTTTAACCAGAAACCTCAGAACTTCCATGAGCGCGGGATTATGCAGCTATCGGAGAGATGGAGAGAGGTCATCGAACAGAACGGCACATACTCTATCGATTAAATGTATTTTTAGTAAATAATATTTTTCTTCAATTTTTGTCAAAAAAAACGAAACGAACTTTTGCATCAACCTATCTCAATTTATTCTCAACCACCACATGGTATTGTCAAAACTTATTACATAAAAGTTCTTCCAAAGTTCAATAAATCAAACCATTTGCGTTACAACTGATTTTATATTGGTGAGAGCAACAATAAGGTCCATACAATAAATCCAGTTCCTCCAAATGTAACCATTCAATTCAATTCCTCCCTGTGTGTATTTCTCTCTTCTGTGTCAGTAAAACTTTCATTGTGTGTCTGTCTATTACTTGATATTGTATGTCTTGTGTCTGGCGCAGCATGGCCAAATATGGTCCTTGCACCATAAAACCCCCACACCAACCAATTAAATTCAAATACATATTCTTTCATTACCTGTTATTCGAAATTTTTATTATTCACTAGCAGAATTACCCGACGTTTCTCGGGTTGAATTGATTAACTAACTTCCACTTTCGTTAATAAATTGAAATTCCTATTCATAACATGTAACAACTACCACACTCTAATAAAGGTATACAATTGTTAAATACACAATTTCGCAAATGCAAATGAATGTCATATTTAACATTTTACATTTTTGTAGAATTTAAATTTTTAGTAAGAAAGAAAGTCTCTAGAGCATGCCAATGTTACCCAGAATGCATAGAATAGTTCGGAGTATGCATATAAATGCCTTCTATGTTATTTTAAAGCAACATTTTTTCCCTAAATTATCATGCAATGATCAAAAATGTTTTTAAAACTAATTAAACGAAAAGTAATGAATGTAGCTGTTTTTTCACTACAAAATAGATTCTAAGTATATAGCGGACACAAATTTTAAAGAGGGAAATGATTAAAAAATAGCAAGTTTGCCATATTAGATTAAAAGGTCTTGTTCTATATATTTTATTTATAATATTTTATTTTCATTATCTTCTGTCCAAATATTCAGAATTTTTGTATTCCGTAAAGAGAAAATAAGGCTCAAAGTAAATAATATATTAGAATTTAAATTCCTTAAAAATAGTTTTTGTAAGAATAATTGATTGTTCACCAGCACTGGTAAAACAATCCAAGTAATTGCATGCTCATTGTACCTTCCAGCTACTCCAAAACTACCAAATTATGATTGATTTAAGTATCGTTACTCAGATGTTTTAGCGTGAAATTTGTCTAAATATGTAGGCAAAGGAATGCAAAATAACATATCCACTAAACTAAAATACCTTTTATAAAATATAGAACATTGCATTGAAATATGTTGGATACATTTTATGTGATACTTGTGCAATCACAGACACAAAATCAGACATAGAACAGGAAGACGGACGGACAGACAAACTCAACAGAGTTCAGTCACTAAATGAATGTAAGTACTCACAGTATGCAAAGTTTCATGAAAATATATTCAACCGTTTGGACGTAGCATGGGCGCACACTTACAGACAAGCAGATCCCAAACGCACAAGAGACGGATTTTGCACTAGAAGGACCCAAAACGGACAGAAAACTTGAAATGGGTCTAAAATATTCAATGTACCAATATTCCATTCTAATTTATATAGATTATGTAGAAAGCAATTCCTACTTAATTTTACTAAAATGCACTGTAGTGCAACAGTAGGCCTAAATTAAGACAACTTAAAATAACGTATAAACGTTAATGAGACACCTGTGGTTGCATTTGCTGCATAGACGACAGGGTATGCGCGACAGGCCGGCTCCCCGCTCAGCCTCGTCGTCTGCCCGTCTCACTCTACAATAATTTTACAGCTAGTGGCAGAAGAATGACAAAGCTTCGTCTACTAGAGACGTGAAATTCAACTTGGCGAATTTCCGTTCAGAATTTATATTTTTCTTATTTTTATTCTCTACTTTTTGTTTCTTATTCTTCATTTCATTTAATTTATATTTTATGTTCGTGGAGCGGCCGTGGATTGGACTGGATGTTGGTGTTTCGTAGCGCGCACACACGGTTCAAAAGCGGACAAGCTGCGCAAAGAGCGGCCGCGGAGCACAGGTTGGAAACCACTGCAAAAGGCTATTGAAGACGGTCCGTGATCAATTCCCAAGGGAAAAATCAGAGAACGCGTTGTCATTTTGAGCCACGATCAGATGACGAGATCAACACCGAAACTGGCACCCCACTCTCAAAAAGTCCACACCACTCCAACGTGAGGACATTTGAAGCCACGGTAGATTTAAGATAGACCAGCCCCAAATACTTGTGCAAAGGTTGGGAACCACTGTTTTATTGGGTAGTCGCAGCCCATATCAACAATGGCTAGGCAATCATGCTTTGTAAATAATCTATTATCCACCACCTCTATTTAGCGAGGCTACTGAAAGAATACCTAAATCGACTCCTCATTTTTATGTTTTGTGTTCACAGCCATTCTGGTTTACATCTGCTTTTAACTTTATGATTTATGTTTACGCTGAAAAATTCTCATGAACAAATTGCTTTTTCCTTGTAAATTTAACCCTCCTGGTTGTTCTCTCTACGAGATATCTTGTCATTAGAAAAACTGGCCAGATTTTGAGGGACGAGATATTTCTTCAATAGAGGAAAACTGACCATATTTTGATCTCGTCATCATCAAAAAATCGGCAATATCTTGATGAAAGATATTTCATCATTAGCAAAACTGATCAGATCTTTATGGACGAGATATCCCATCAATAGTAGAAAACTGACCAGATCTTGATCTCGTCATCATAAAAAATTGACAATATCTTGATGGCGATATATCTTTTTAGCAGAACTGAACAGATCTTGATGGACGAAACATCTTGTCATTAGAAAAACTACCAGGTCTTGACCTCGTCATCATCAAAATGTTGGCCATATCTTGGTGACGAGATATCTTGTCATTAGCAAAACGGACCAGATTTTGATCCCGTCAACATAGAAAAATCGGAAAAATCTTCAAGAGATATCTTGTCAGTAGCAAAATTGATCCGATCTTGATGGACGAGATATCTCTTTGAAACCACTTAGAGGGTTGAATGTGGCAAACCGTCATCATTAAAATATCGGTAATATCTTGATTACGAGGTACCTCGCCATTTGCAAAACTGACCAGATCTCTATGGACAAGATATCTCATCAATAGAAGAAAACTGACTAGATTTTGATCTCGTCATTATAAAAGAACCGGTAATATCTCTATGACAAGATATTTCGTCATTAGCAAAATTGATCAGGTATCGATGGACGAGATATGTCGTCGAAGCCACTCAGACGGTTAAATATGGCAACCCTGGTTCCAGGTGCAATCAGAAGTAAATATTTTTAATTCGAGATTTATAATAACGCATTAAGAAACGCATGAAGCAAGCAATTTTCGTATAAACTAAATTTTGTTATTTAGGTGGTGCTTATTTCTCGTCCTTCCAGCTTCTCCTGACTGCAAGCAAATAATTACAATCTGTACAGATAAATTATTCATTCATACATATGCAAGAATGAGAAAATTTTAGTAAGTCGACTAAATTGCATTCCGAAATGCGAGACATTAAGGCTAGTACTTTCACTTATTTAGAAATATTGTCGATACTCAAATCCTTAATATATGCATTTATCACACATGATATTAAGCTAATTAGTCAAAATGAACTCATAAGTTTCATTCAAGTTTTCCTCAGGGAACCATAAGAGTTGCAACAGTTTGGCTGTAATTTGAATTTCATTTATTTTCTTAGTTCCAGTAATGAATAATTTATTTTCCCTGCGAAAAAAACTGTAATTATGTAAATGCTAAGTCTTGACATAAACTTTCTGCACTTATTTACTGAGGTTCATGATCTAACGTATTAACCATTAATTACGAGAAGTCTGAAGATTAAAAGTTTTATGTACCTGTCCTCCGGAAATACGTTTTTTTTTCTTTTCCTAAACTACATCTAGTTTAGAGTTTTAATACCGAGTATAGAATTTTGTCATTTCGGTCGTGCTAGCGTCTACCTACGCATGTTTTGAGGTTGAAAGTTTAAAAATGCCCCCAAAAGAAAGAGAAGGATGTATTTTCAACCTCTGATGTGTTTAAGACTTTGAAATGGAGGTTTTATTGCACTTACTATGTGTAGATATCACTCAAATATTAAAGCTACTTCAAATTTAAGAAAATTCAATGTACTTATATCCGTAGATATAAATTAAATATTAAATAAATTTCAAATATAAGAGAATTTATTGCAATTATTACCTGTAGTAAATCAAATATCAACCCTCTGAGCGTTGCCAGACTCCCGTGTAGTGTAGTATTGATTTTAACCCACAACACATTTGACAACACAATGACAAAGTAAAGCCACTTGCAATCAATACATGTGGAATCTATGGATTCCTTCAATCTTTAGAAATCTTCTATTGCTTCATTCCTTTGAAGAGAATCCTATGTAACGCTTACATTGGATAATTATGTAGAATAAGATATCTTGGAAAGATTATATTGGTCCTTTCCTTAGAATTGAATCCTTTGATTGATAGGGTCAAAACTTATTAGAAGTTATGCAGGAGCGACTGCAGGTTTCGAGGTGCAATTATGCGGGTGAAATCCTCAGAGGTTTAAACATGCTTCAAATTTACGAGAATTTATTAAACTTACTACCTGTAAATGTAACTCAAATATTAGATATTTCAAATTTAAGAGAATTTTCACACGTGATTTACATAAAATGCTTCATAGATCATTCTTAAATAAGGTAGGTATTTTAATTAACGTCTCACTGGGACACTACGGGATAATTGGCGACATTCCGGGATCAATCACCGAAAGGAAAGATCCGAGGACAACACGTAATTTTGAGTCAAGGTCACATGACAAGGTAACACCCGAGCTGGCACCCCACTCTCCAAACTTCCACACCACTCGAACGTGAGGACATTTGGGGCCACGACAGATTTATCGTGCACCAGCCTCCTTTGTACACGACGGTCTTTGGTTGGATTCGAACTCGCAACCCTCCGGTTGATAGTCCGATACTCTTCCAACCGAGCTACCGCGGTCCCATTCTCAAATAAAGATGAATTTGAATGCCGGCATGGATGATAGAACCCTTTAATGTGTAAGACTATGTCTGATTATACCTCTTGTTACCAAAAACGACCCGTAGAGCGAAAAATTAGCATACATATGGCATATACCTATCGGAGGTTACAAATCTGAACAGAATCATTAGATTTATACCTATCGTAGATTACAAAATTGACCAGAATTATTCTAGTTTGTACCTACCTCGAAAGTTGTAAACTGACCAAACATAGGTCCCCTTGGATAGATGTGAACCTTTAGGCTTACACCTATCGAAGGTTACAAAACTAAATAAAATCATTTCGATTTACACTTATCTAAGATTACAAAACTAACCAAAATTATTTAGGTTTTTACTTATCGAAGATTACAAAACTCGACAAAATCACTTAGGGTTGTACCTACCGAAGATTATAAAACTGACCAGAATAATATAGATTTTCTATGAAAGGGGTTACAAAACTGACTAGAATCACTTCGGTTTATACCTATCGAAGATTACAAAATTGACCATAATAATAAAGGTTTCCTCTCATTGGTAACATAACTGACCAAAAACCCATCCAGGTTTACTCTTATCATAAATTACAAAACTAACCAAAATCATTTCGTTTTACACTTATCGTAGGTTACAAACTAACCAAAATCATACACACACATTTAGGTTTACACTTATAGAATGTTACAAAACTAATCAAAATAATTTACACTTATCGAAGGTTACCAGCTAACCAGACTCATTTAAAAAGGGTAAGAAATTAAAAGTGCTTAGCCGAATGCTCACAAACATCTCATGTTTACTGAAAAAGAAAACGTATCTTTTAATATCAGCACTTGAAATTTTATACTTGTCGAAGAACTGCTCGATATTCATTTATTTCCTCAATAAACGACCGTTATGCATGTCATTTATTTCCTCAATAACTGACATATACAGCAGAAAAATGAGATACAGATGTAAGGGACCTTCAGGGGTTATCGTAAAAGTATTTATCACAGGCGTTAAGAGAATAAAGAAACGAAATTCAATTTTCTACATAAAAAGGAAAGTAATTTCCCAGAACCCATATTCCTCTTGTAGTATGTAGTATAGTTTTGACAGGAGAAGGTATATAAGTATTTCTGTTAGTACATATACTTATGATAAGAGGTGAGACAGCTTGTCTGAAAAAGTTATTGGTTAGGTACTAGAGGGAATCCCACATGTTTCTATATGTTGACGAAGTATAGATTCATTTTATATGTTCACGGAATATAGATTCATTCTATCTGTTCATGGAGTGTGGAATCAATCTGTTAAAGAAATAGATTAATTATATTTGTTCACTGAATATAGATTAATTCTATACGTTAATGAAGTACAGATTTCATCTATTTGTTCGCGGAATATGGATTCATTCTATCTGTCAACGAAGCAGATTCATTCTATATGTTCACGGGGTATATATTCAATTGTATCTCTTCACGGAGTATAGATTCATTCTATATATTCAGAGTGTAGATTAATTCGATCTATTCACGGAGTATGGATTCCTTTTTTTATTTATGTTCTAGGAGTACATATTCATTCTATCTGTCCCTTAAAATTCCACCTGTTCCCCAGCCCCTTAAAATAAATATTTACATCGATTCGCAGGCAGCAATTCTAGCAATTAAAAAAATGCTTTACCAGTTTTGATCCTCCTTTAAAAAATATAGCCCTTCTAATATCAAGTTTCAATAAAAATTCTAAAATAAATTTTCAATGGATCCCATCACATGTTGGCATTCCGGGCAATGAGAGAGCTGATTTATTCTCAAAAGCTTGAGCAAATAAACAACGTGGCACAAGTGAAAGTACCGTTCTGCTCTCAGAGGACGATCATCTGTCAGTACTTAAAAAAATTACGCAGATCATCTCCAGTATCCTTTCATCACTGGTACCTCAGTGGAACACCAGGAGCTTGCCTTAAATTTGCCCCTGAAAACTTTCTCTGCTTGCCAGGCTCTGATCTGGCCATTTGAAAAAGATGATACTCATTGATGGTCAGAAATCCTTTCCCGCCTGTATAAAGTGCGGCTTATTACCCAGCCTCTCCCTCACATATCCTGAATTGCATTGGAGACTCATTAACTTAGTGTAATTTGTTGTTTTTAACACTGGGATAAGAAAGAAGACGAAGTATAGATTTAATCTATTTGTTCATGGAGTATATATTTATTCGATATGTTTACGGAGTATATATTCGCTCTGTTCATGGAGTGTAGATTGATTCTATATGTTCACGAAGTGTAGATTTCTTCCATATGTTTACGGAGTAAAGATCCATTCTATCTGTTCACAGAGTGCTTATTCATTCTATCTGTTCACAGAGTGTTTATTCATTCTATCTGTTTACGGATTCTAAATTTGTTCAATTCTGAATATGTCTAAGGGGTATTGATTCATTCTGTGTTCACGAATTATACATTCATTGTATCTGGCCATGTAAATAAAGGTTCATTTAATCCGTTCATGAAGTATAGATTCATTCGATATTTTTACGGAGTGTATTCTGTGCTTACGGAGTACAGATTCAATTCTATCTGTTCACGTAGTGTACATTGATTCTATCTGTTTACGGAATATAGATTCATTCTATACGTTTAAGGAGTATTGATGCATTCTATATGTTCACAAATTATGGATTCATCCTATATGTCCAAGGATGATGGATTCATTCTATATGTCCAAGGAGTATAGATTCAAGACATTTGTGGATAACTTTTTCCCTGAATCAAAATGTGTGTTTGACACTCTTGTATGTCCCAATACAGTTGCTGCGTATAAGATGGTCCAATGTTGGGAACCATGCATAGATTCTTAGTTTTTGTCCCTAGACAGTCATTTTGCTGTACGAAAGCTAATTAGACGGGAACCTACGGCTAAAAGTTTATACCGAACCAATACGAATATCCATATATAGACCTAAATGTATAGCCTTAAACCGAAGGCCAGACCACGCATACATGCTTGAGTTCGAAGTGTGAATGAAAAGAAATTTCTATTTCCAAACATATTTAACAGTATTTAGCCATTATTTTAAGTTTTTTCGTCGATTTGCTTAACTTGTAGTTTTATATACTTTTAACTCTGAGTGTTAAGATTTCTCCGAGTAGTGTAGTATTGATTATACGCCTCAACACACTTAATGACTAAATAGCTAGTGTTTGAAAGAACCTGCGGATTTTGCAAGCTTTTGAAATATTATATTATTCCTTTCTTTGGAAAGATTTTGCTGTTCTTTTCCGTAGAATACAATCCTTTGGAAAGATTGTGGTGATCAATTCCTTAGAATAGAATCATTTTAAAGATAGTGCTGTTTCTTTGCTTAGAATAGAATCTTTTTGAAACATTCTATTGCTTATTCTATAGAATGTAAACCATTGGAAAGATTTTATCGTTACTTTCCTTAGAATAGATCTTTTGGAAAGATTTTATTGTTACATTCCTTAGAATAGAACCTTTTAGAAAGATTGTATTGCTCATTTCCTTATCATAGATTAATTTGTAAAGATTTTCTTTAGAATAGAATCCTTTAGAAAGATTTGATTGCTCAATTCCTTAGAATATAATTATTTTATGTTTTTCCCATAGAAAAGAATCTCTTGGTAAGATTCTATTGCTGATTTCTTAAGAATATAAAGATTTGAAAAGCTTCTATTCCTAGTTTCCTTAGAAGAGAATCCTTTGGAAAGATTCTAATGAACACGAAGGTCAAAATTGATTATAAGTCACGCAGAGAAGGCTGGAGGTTGCAAAGTGGAATTATGCCTGTGAGCCATTCAGAGGGTTTAATATAAACTCATGATTTAATTCTTAATCAGTACATTTTATCTACATAAATAACAACGGAATGTTTGTACATTGAATATTTTCAACCTATTTCATGTTTTCTATCCGTTTTGGGTCCTTCTGATGCAAAATCCGTCCCTTGTCCCTTGCGCGTTTGGTGTCTGTTCATTTGTCTATTCATTTGTCTCTGTATGTGTGTGCCCATACTACTTCCAAACGGTTGAATATATTTTCATGAAACTTTGCTAACTGTGAGTACTTACATTTATTTAGCGATTGAACTTAGTTGCGTAAGTATGTCTGCCCGTCTTCCCGTTCTATTTTTGAGTTTGTGTCTGTGTTTATACAAGTATCACATAAAACTTTTTCAACATATTTTAATCCAAAGTTCTACATTTTATACACCATAACTTAGTTTACAGAATATTGGGTCATGCGGAAAGTTCTGCGGTTTTTTATGATAAATACCAACGAAGCTGTACAATAACTTAATAAAATGTTATTGAATCACATAAGCGCCATTTTGTTCTATGACTTTTTGCCATCTTTTCGGCAGCTGGAAAATTCCTTTTTAAAAAAGTCATTAGTCTTATTTGTAAAGAAATTATCGAGGTGCTGTTTGACAGTCTCCAAAGAATTGAACTCCAAGCCGTTCAGAGAATTTTGAAATTACCTAAAGAGGTGAAAATCTGAGGGGGGAAAGTTCTGGTGTATATGGGGGGTTGACACAAAACATCCCAGCCATACTCAATAAGTCTTTGTCTGACATTCATTGTCATGCTGAAAGACAACACCTCGACGATTGGTCAGTTCTGACCGCTTTGCTTCGATTTCTGTTTTTAATACTGCCATTTGAGAACAGTATTTTTCCGAATTTATTGTCTGATTTCGTGGCAACAATTCATAATGAACAATTCCTTTGTAGTCCCATCATACACAAAGCATTTCTTTTTTGGGATGCAGCCCCCTCTCGATGTTACTTGGGGAGGTTCATATGGCTTACCCCATGATCTTTTTCTTGTAACATTATTGTATAGTATCCACTTCTCATCTCCAGTAATGAGCCGTTTCAAAAAGGAGCTTCTTCATTTCGTTTAAGCAAAGAATCACATGCCGAAATTCGAGCAAGCATATTCTGTTGTGTTAAAGTATGGGGTACCCATACATCGTAGCGGCTTACATACCCAATCTTCTTCAGATGATCATGAACTGTACTTTTTGGAATATTTAGTCTGTGTGATAGTTCCTGAACTGTGTAACGTGGATTTTCAGCGATGGCATCTTTTAATAGGTCCTCATTTACAGAGGATGGTCGTCCAGAGCGGGCATCATCTTCGAGGCTGAAATTTCCGCGCTTAAATTTATCAAACCATTTTCGAACTGTGTCATCAGAAACAGCACTTTGTCCACATACAGCACACATTTTACGAGCAGTCTGACTAGCATTTTTTTCTTAGAATAAAAGAAGAGCATAATATGACGAAAATGAATTTTTTGGTTCTCCATTCTTAGCACTGCAGTGAAACAAAAATTGTGCCACAACACAAGCTAGAATTATCCAGTGAAAGCAGAAAAGACCGAATTTACATATCTGCTTCAATCAAGGTCACTCCTTATTAGTGGTAGCAAAATAGTAACAAGAAAGCGCGCTTCGATTTGAAAAACCGCAGAACTTTCCGGATGACCCAATACATTATTTGAAATTCCTTTGCTTACATATTTAGGCAAGTTTCATTTTAAAACATCTGAGTAACTATATTTAAATCAGTTGGTAATTTTGGAGTAGCTGAAAGGTATATTGAGCATTGCAATTAGTTGAATTGTTTTACCAGTGCTGCTGAAAAATCAATTATTATTCCAAATCAATTATTATTCCAAATCATTAGAATCCAAATTCCGTGAACAATTTTAACGGAATTTGAATTCTAATAATTTATTTTGAGCCTTATTTTTTTACTAAATATTAAAAATTCTGAATATTGGGACACGATACAAAGAATTAAAAATTATAAATGAAATATACAGCACTAAATCATTAAAAATAGAACTGGTAGCTAAAATGGCAACCTTGGTATTTTTTTAATAATTCGTTTTTTCAAATTTGTGTCTTATATTCCAAGAATCTATGTTGTAGTGAAAAAAAACATACATTCATTACTTTTCGTTCGAAGTTTTTTAATCTGTTTTAAGATGTATTTCTGGATTTTGAATTTGATGTTTTTCGTTTAATAACTGTAATGAAGGTAAATAATGGTTTAATTAGTTTTAAAATATTTTTAATCATTGTATGATAATTTTGGGAAACACTAGTTTTTAATTGACATACAAGGCACTTATATCCATACTCTGAACTATTCTATGCATTCTTGGTAACATTGGCACTCTAGAGACTTCTTACTAAAAATTTAAATTCTGCAAAAATGTAAAATGTTAAATGAGATTTATTTACATTTGTGAAATTGTGTATTTAACAATTGTGTACCCTTATTAGAGTGTGGTAGTTGTTACATGTGATGAATAAGAATTACAATTTATAAACGAAAGCGGAGTTAACCAATTCAACCCGAGAAACGCCGGGTTATTCTGCTAGTATCTGATAAAAATGTTTTTCTCATAATACCCCCAAAGAACGTCATATATATGGGGGCTGGTGCACGTTGAATCTGTGTAATACCTTAAATCAAATTATATGTCTTCACTTTGGCGTGGTGTGGAAGTTTGGAGAGTGGGGTGCCAGCTCGGGTGTTGCCTCGTCAAATGACCGTGATTCAAAATTGCGTGGTATTATCCTCGGATCTTTACCTTCGGATTTGATCCCAGACCGTCACCGATAGCCCGTTGTGTTCCACCAGTGCGACGTTAATTAAAATACCTACCTATTGGTATATCGAGCGTTTTTCTGGTCTCCATAGCAACTCAATAGATCGGATGGTTACCGGGATGCTTTATTCACTTGAAAAAATAGAAACATATATGCAGATAATTGAGTCTCACGGGAACATCACTACGAAATATACCCCGACATTTACATTTTATTTGCAGAAATATTTCAAAAATCGGAAAGTAATCTTATCGCTCTGGGGGCGGAGACTTTAGGGTCCCCTGAGCCCCTCCCCTATCTGCGTCACCATAATCTGTAGATTGGTTGGTTTTAGATGGTGTTTGCCGAATAGCAAAATGATGCTGTCGATAGCCAGCCCTATTTGCGCTTCGCTATCATGTCCACGTCTTCCAGAGTCACGCTATCTAGTAAAATCAAGACGTGGTGATACATCACTATCCCGAGTTTTGCGGGACTAGTTTATGTGTCTGGCAAATGTTATTTTTCTCGCTGGTTTGTGTTCATACGTCGCGCATAAAACGATTTCCTTTTTGTTTGGCTCCAGCATTAGAAAGGGTGGCCCAGTCGGAAGAGCAACGGATTAGCAACCGGAGGGTTGCGAGTTCGAAACCCGGTCCAGCTGAAGCCCTTGTGTAAACGGAGGCAGCTGAACGTTAAATCTGTCATGACCTCAAATGTCATCAGGTTGGCGTGGTGGGGAAGTTTGGAGAGTGGGCTGCCTGCTCAGGTGTTGTTTTCGTCATGTGACCGTGGTTAAAAAGTACGAGGCTTTGTCCTCGGTTCTTTCCATTTGGGATTGATCCCGGACAGTCGCCAATAGCCCGTTGTGCTGCTCAAGTGCTGCGTTAATTCAACTTTTTACCTCAAGCCAACGATAGCTGAGGTAGGTATTTTAATTGACGTTGCACTGGAGCAACGCAACGGGCTGTTGGTGACGGTCCGGGATTAATTCCCGAAGGGAAAGATCCGAGGACAACACCACGTAATTTTGAACCACTGTCAGATGACGAGGCCGCACCTGAGCTGGCACCCCACTCTCCAAACTTCCATACCATGCCAACGTGACAGAGATATCTGAAAAGTTGGTTCTTTTTACTTGACAAGTGAAACTGAAGTGAAAAATTCCAACAACGTTAAAGAACTTTCAAAATTCAACTACATACCTACCTCTCCAGTTTCTTGCACTTAAGAGTCGCATTTCGTTTGGGTACCTACCTCTCCAGTTTCTTGGAGAGGTAAGTATGTAGTCGAATTTTGGTAGGTATATACTTTTCTTTAGAGTCGTATTTCGTTTGGGTACTTTCTTAACCAACTGTTCAATCAATTAATTCAACTACATACCTACCTCTCCAGTTTCTTGGAGGGGTAGGTATGTAGTCGAATTTTGGTAGGTATATACTTTTCTTTAGAGTCGTATTTCGTTTGGGTACTTTCTTAACCAACTGTTCAACCAATTAATTCAACTACATACCTACCTCTCCAGTTTCTTGGAGGGGTAGGTATGTAGTCGAATTTTGGTAGGTATATACTTTTCTTTAGAGTCGTATTTCGTTTGGGTACTTTCTTAACCAACTGTTCAACCAATTAATTCAACTACATACCTACCTCTCCAGTTTCTTGGAGGGGTAGGTATGTAGTCGAATTTTGGTAGGTATATACTTTTCTTTAGAGTCGTATTTCGTTTGGGAACTTTCTTAACCAACTGTTCAACCAATTAATTCAACTACATACCTACCTCTCCAGTTTCTTGGAGGGGTAGGTATGTAGTCGAATTTTGGTAGGTATATACTTTTCTTTAGAGTCGTATTTCGTTTGGGTACTTTCTTAACCAACTGTTCAACCAATTAATTCAACTACATACCTACCTCTCCAGTTTCTTGGAGAGGTAGGTATGTAGTCGAATTTTGGTAGGTATATACTTTTCTTTAGAGTCGTATTTCGTTTGGGTACTTTCTTAACCAACTGTATCTTTTGTTGTAATGTGTATCTTTACTCGATAAATAAAGTTTTCCATGCACAAATTTCTCAAAATAAACCTATCGTGGCCTTAAATGGTATTTGATATTTTAATTAACGTCGCACTAGAGCACACAACGGACTATTGGTGACTGTCCGGGATCAAACTCGGAGGGAAAGAACCGAGGACAGCAACAAATAATTTTGAACCACGGTCAGATGAAGAGGTCACACCTGAGCTGGCACCCCACTCTCCAAACTTCTAAAATTCGCCAACGTGAGGACATTTGAGGCCACGATATTTTTAACGTGCACCAGGCCCCTTTGTACACGACGGTCTTTGGTTGGACGCGCAACACCCCGGTAGTTAATCCGTTACTTTTCCAACCCGGCAACTGCGGCACGTGGCTAAAACGTCGTGCATTAAACGATTCCCTTTTTGTTTAGCTGAAGAATAAGGAGCCACGGATTAGCAACCTGAGGGCTGTGAGTTCGAAACTCGGTTCAGCCGAAGACCGTCGTGTACACGGAGGCAGGTGCACATTAAATCTGCCGCTAAGATGGCGAAACCTATTTTGATATTGAAACATGATTGAAAGAATGCTTAACTCTCCTAGTGGTTGTCTTGACGTGGAATCTCGTCACTAACATTTTGTAATTCATTAGATTAAGTAAAAACTAACCAGATCTTGATGACGAGATATCTCGTCACTAGAAGAAAACTGATCAGATCTTGATGGACGAGATAATTCGTCACTTGAAGAAAACTGACTAGATCTAGATGGACGAAATATCTCGTCACTAGTAGAAAACTGTCCAGATCTTGATGGACGAGATATCTCGTCTCTAGAAGCAAACTGACCAGATCTTGATCTCGTCGTTTAAAAAAATCGACAGTAACTTGACTGCAAAATTGGTCAGATCTTGATGGACGAGATATCTCGTCGAAACCAACTTGGGAGGTTAACTAATGTTCGTAAGCGTTCATAAAACATCTAACGGACTGTTCATCTTATACATAATGAGATATATGACTACTCGAAACACCGAGAAATAAGGAAATGCATCCCATTCTGTATCTCGCATGCCGCGCTAGAAAAGCAACGAAAATAGCAAACGGAGGGTTGCCAGTTCAAAACTAGGTCAAACCAAAAACCGTCATGTACACGGAGGCTAGTGCGCGTTAAATCTGTCGTGGCCTCAAATGTTTCTCGCGTTGGCGTCGTGTGGAAGTTTTGAGAGTGGGCGCCAGCTCAGGTGTTTTTCTCGTCATCTGACCGCTGTTCAAAATTACGAGGCGCTGTTCTTTCGGGATCAATCCCGAACAGTCGCCAACGTTAAGGTTTAATTAACGTCGCACTGGATCAATAAAACGGGCCATTGGTGACGGTCCGGGATCAAACCCAAAGGGAAAGATTCGAGGACATCACCACGTAATTTTGAACCATTGTGCTTTAAAGAAAGGACTAGAAATCACGAAAATCGACCAGAATATCGATACAATTTTATTAATTCAAAATATTTTCCAACTCCCTAGTTTCAAACGATACCAAGATCTTGTAAATATTCGAAATAATTTTCTAGTTACAAGGGTTTTTCGTTAGATATTGTCATAATGTGTGTGCACACGTTTCCAAAACTTTAAAACTCAATTTCTGAAGAACTGTTTTTGAAATAGGATGCTTCGTTCAGTGATAACTCAACAATGAATTGATCTATTGTAATTATTTTTGTATCATAATCTATATAAAACAGTGAATGTGTGTGCTTTGACCCTCATTCAGAATTATTAGTTAAGAAATGAATTTTTAGTTGATATTTAAATGTTAAAATTTCTGAAAAATTCTTGGGTTTCTTAGACTTCCTTGGTTAAAAAATATTGAAAATAATATCTATTCTCTCTAGCAACTTGATTGAGGGTCAAAACATCAAGAATCATATTAGGAATAATTTCCAACAGGAATCGTCTTTCTGAACAAATTAGAGCTTGAGATATCACTGTTTAAAGAACATGCTAAATGGCTAATTACATCTAAATTAGATAATTAATGATTAGCCTAATCTGATTTTTTACACTGATATGATATTAAGCACAAGTGACCTATTGTAAAGAAATCTGTATTTTTAAAGTCAAAGTTAAAAATAATTTTCCAGTGTATACATGTACCTTAATTAACTACCTAACCTTACCCAAACAGTAGAATCCCGATTGTCCGAGGTAATAATTATCGAAGCCTCCTCGGATAACCAGAAACTCAGAAACTCGCAACGTTAACGCAAAATATACTATACGAAGTACAGAAAAATTCAGTGTACTGCATGTTAATATTACTTCTACTGAAAGATTCATAAAAAAGGTCTTCAGTTATGTGACAGATAGCTGTCTGTCAGCTAAACCATTCCAGTTAAGGTCATAGTGCTCACAATCGTCCTCGATTTATTTAACCCTAGCAGGGGCTCACATGCTGAATTCCACCTTAAAACCTAGTCCTTGACTTTTATAAAAAGTGACAATATTTCCAATTGGTCTATAAAGGGATATATTTACCCCTCTGAGTGCCGCGAGATTTGCTAGTAGGGTTACTTTAACCCTCAACATAATTAATGGCTAAATTATCTCATCTTTAGAAAGAATCAATAAATTCTTTCAACCTGTAGAAGGATTCAATCGGTCTTTTCCTTAGAATAGAACCCTTTAAAATAATTCAAATGGTCCTACCATTGGAATAAAATTCTATGAAACGATTCCATTGGCCCATTATCTAGAATAGATTCCTTTGGAAATTCCATTGGTTACTTCCCTAGAGTAGAATCTTTTTGAACTATTCTCTTGTTTCTCTGTTTAGAATATACTTAGGTAATGGCAATAAATTAATGTCGCACTGGAGCAACACCACTGGCTATTGGCGACGGTCTGAGATGAATCCCCAAGGGAACGCCTTGTAATTTTGACCCACGGTCAAATGACTAGGTTAACATCTGATCTGGCACTCTACTCTCCAAACTTCCACACCATGCCAATTCGAGGGCGTTTGAGGCCCCGACAGATTTAACGTGCACCAGGTCCTTTTGGATATGACGGTCTTGGCTTGGGCCGCCTTTCGAATTCACAACCCTCAGATTGCTAATCCGTTATTCTTCCAACCGGGCTACCGCGGCCCAGAATATTCTTTGAAAAATTCTATTGTCTTTCTTGTAATACAGTGGAATCCCTTTTAACCGGCCACTTCGGGACCGGGACCCAGACCGGATAACGATTTGGCCGGTTAAACGGTCGTTCCCTTAATAGCATTAAAATACACTCCCGAAATCGTTTTTATTAGAATAAAACTAAGTATATAGCCTACTTTATTGTAATATGATATGTATAATTAAGAAAACTTAACCTGGAAGAGCTTCCTTTGTTGAAAAACTAAACATGTTACTGTAGGCTACTGTATTTACAGTCATAATTGGTCACCCTGGAAGAACTTCCTTTGTTGGAAAAACTAAACACATGTTACTGTAGGCTACTGTATTTATAGTACATAATTGGTCAGTGGCGGCCGGTTAAAGCGGAGGTCGGTTAAAAGGTGGTCGGTTAAGAGGGAGTCCACTGTAATTCTAATTAGCGAAGAGTTAAGAGCACATGTCAAAAGGCATAGGTGCATTGCGAGGAAGATAAGTAGCATGATTATTTATGCATTTAAATACTTTCATAGTTAGCAGATGCTATCGATGTTGTAGTGAAGTTAACCCATGATTAACCCTAGCTCTGCTCATTTTTGTATTTTGTAATACTTGTAGACCAAGCGTTGAATTTTGCAGTTTTTGATCTCTAACCCTCTAAGCATAACGAGTTTTCTGATCATTTGTAGCAGTGCATATCCCACAACACACTTAATGACGAAATAATCGCATTTATTGGGCGAAAGAATCCACGGATTCTTTCAACCTTTTGAAGGATTCTACCACTTTTTACCACAGAATAGAAATTCTTGGGAAATTATATCGCTCCTTTCCTTAGAGGGGCCGCGGAGGCCTGGTTGGAAAAGTAACAGATTATCAACCGGGGGGTTGCTAGTTCGAATCCAACCAAACACCGTCGTGTACAAAGGGGGCTGGCGCACGTTGAATCTGTGGTGGCCTCAAATGTCCTCACGTTGGCGTCGCGTGGAAGTTTGGAGAGTGGGGTGCCATCTCAGGTGTTGTCTCGTCATCTGACAGTATTTCAACACAACGGGCTATTGGCGACGGTCAGTGATCGATCCCAAGGGAAGAATCCAAGGAAAACACCACCTAAGTATGAACCACGGTCAGATGACGAGGTCAACAATTAGACACACCACATCACGTCAACGTGGGGACATTTGAGGCCCCGACAGATTTAACGAGCAACAGCCCCCACGTATGCGAAGGTCTTTGGATTCGAACTCCAAACCTTCCTGTTGCTAATAAGTTATTCTTCTAACCGGGCCACCGCGGCCCACGTAACAGGTAGAATCAGGTGAATATGTTTACTACTGAATATACACCTAGATGATGACAAATCCACACGCCTACAGACTTCAAAGCTTCATCAGGAGGAAAACAAAGAAATTTTTGGTGCCATTGATAAATTAGTGTTTTTACAAACACAAAGGAGAGATTTATGTAATTTATTCTTAATTTAGTGAACTGAAATAAAAACCTTTTAAGGTTTCTGTAAATGCTGTCAGTTTAAGCATCACTTTTGTGACTTTCCTCTTTGAGTAATTAGAGGATAATTCGTAGATGGCTCAATTATGTCCGAAACAAATTAACCGAACGACTGTTCATCGCAGAAATTTAATCACGTGTAATTGGCTGATAGCGTAGTTTATTGGTAACTTCAATTCAACGAAAAAATCTCGGTGTGTCCTTTCATTTCATTTATTCTTCGAATCTCCGAACATTTTTTGCTTTCGTCACCTATTCATTCCGGAATGGAACTCTTCCTGGCTCTATTCGGTTCGTGGAGCAGAATTCTAACTGGAGGTAGGGTTTTTTTTTTAATGTGGAATGTTTTCTAACAGCGATTTAAATTGAGACAACGATCCAATTAAGTCATACGAATGTTAAATCAAACCCTTTATGTTCTTGGAGTGTGTTCGAATATAATAGGATCCGATGAAAGAATAAGGCGATTCGAAGAATGAGTGAATCGAATACGAAGAATAAGAGTTATTTTTTATCTGGATTTAAGTTTTTCCTGTTTTCGTTCCCGAACTAGTTCACATACCCAAAATAGAATCGGTGGATGGTAGCCTGGTAGGAAGAGTAACGGATTAGCAACCGGACGGTTGGAGTTCGAATCCAACAAAAGACCGTCGTGTACAGAGGGGACTGGTGCACGTTAAATCTGTCGTAGCCTTAAATGTAGTAATGTTGGTGTGTTGTGGAAGTTTCGAGAGTGGGGTGCCAGCTCAGGTGTTGCCTTGTCATCTGACCGTGGTTCAAAACTACATGGTGTTGTCCTCGTATCTCTTCCTTCGAATTAGGTCCTTTTTTTAGAATAAAAACCTTTAGTTAAATTCTATTGGTCCTTTCGTTAGAATAGAATCCTTTGGAATTAATCTACTGCTCCTTTCGCTAGAATAGAATCCTTTGGAATTAATCTACTGCTCCTTTCCTTAGAATAGAATCTTTTGGAATTATTCTACTGCTCATTTCCTTTAAATAGATTCCTGTGGAATTATATTGCTTCTTTCATAAAAGAGAATACTTTATTACGACTCTCTTGACCTTACCTTTGGAAAGGTTCGTTTGGTCCCTTCCTTAGATGGCAGGTAATTGAATTAACGTCGCACTATTGACGACGGTCTGGGATCAATCCCGAAGGGAAAGATCTGAGAATGCTCGTAATCCTCTCCTTAGAATAGAATCCTTTAGTGTAACATTATGTTAGTCATTTCCTTAGAAAAGAACATTTGAGATTCTATTGCTCTTTTTCTTAGAATACAAGGGGCCGCGTAAACCGGTTGTAAGAATAACGGATTAGCAATCCGAGGGTTGCGAGTTCGAAACTCGGTCCAACCAAAGCCCGTCTTATACACGGGGCATGGTGCACGTTAAATCCATCGTGGCCTCATATGTACTCACGTTGACGTGGTTTAGAAGTTTGAAGAGTGGGGTGCCAGCTCAGTTGTTGTCTCGTCATCTGACCGTGGTTCAAAATTACGTGGTGTTGTCGCGTCATTTGACCGTGGTTCAAAACTACGTGGTGTTGTCGCGTCATCTGACCGTGGTTCAAAATTACGCAGTTTTGTCCTCGCTTGGGGATCGATCCGCTTGGGGATCGATCTCGGACCGCTGCCAATAACCCGTCGTGTGGCTCCAGTGCTACGTTAATTAACTACCTACCTTAGAAGATAATTCTTTGGAAAGATTGGACTTCTCTTTTTTTTAGAATAGATTGACTTGAAAAGATTGTATTGCTGTAAAAGGAACATGATTAAAAGTCATATAGGGAAGACTGATGTTGCAATGTGGGTTTATGCATGAACCCCTCAGAGGGATAATGCATGCTGTCTGCGTTCACTTCCAATCTAGCTCCCAGTACTCAAAAATGTAGACCTACGCTCCAGCACAGTACTTTCCAAAGTGTAGTCCGCGACCCCCTGGAGGTCTACCAAAAGGTTTCCGGGGGTCCGTGTAAAGTTTCATAAACCAAAATAGAGAACGTCCAAGCAAACATAAATTATTCCATTATTTTCTTTGGTTCTCCAAGCTCTAAAATCTAAATTTTAGAATCTAAAACAATTAGGATATTCAAGTTTTTATTGATTTGAAATAGACTTGAAGTTGTTGGTCTTTTCTTTAGAATAGAATTCTTTAGTAACATTCTGTTGGTCATTTCCTTAGAAAAGAATTTTTGAAAGATTCTATTGCGCTTAAGACCAAACCAAATGTTATACGATTTCTAAAATAAAATATGTAGCGTTTTCTAACAGTGAGTTAAATGAAGACAACCATCCAATTATGTATTACAATTGTTATGCTAAAGCTGTTATGTGGCTGATAAAGTGGTCAAATAATGGGTTACGATGGAAGATTTGAAATAGACTGGAAGTTGTTGGTCCTTTCCTTAGAATAGGATTATTTAGTAACATTCTGTTGGTCATGTCCTTAGAAAAGATATTTCGAAAGATTCTATTGCGCTTAAGACCAAATCAAATGTTATACGAATTTTAAAATATGTGACGTTTCTTAATAGTCATATGTTACAATTGTTATGCTAAAGTTGTTATGTAGCTGAAAATTGGTCAAATAATGGGTTACGATGGAAGGATAATACATATTGTCTTTTTGGAATTACTTTTTCTGAAAGTGTTATCTCAAGTGTCTATTAATATCACCTTAAAAATAATTATTAATACTTATGATAATGTGAACACAAATAAAACCAAATAAACCAAATACTGAAACAATTAATGTTTCAAAACAGTGAGTTAAATTAAGACAACGATCCACTGAATTAAATCTTAGAAATGTTCAGTCCAACTCTTTTTGTAGTTGAAGCGAGATATAATAATGGGTTAAATTTAAGGTAAGGTATTGTCTTTCAAGAAATTAGTTTGTCTAAAATTAATTTTTTTTTGTCTAATGAACAATACTTTAAAATATCCCAATGATACAGATACTAAAATAGTTAATATTTCTAACAGTGATCTGAATTAACAAAGAATATGGTTAAGTTAAGCGTTAAGTCAAACAGTTTATGTAGTAGAAAGAGAAGTTGAATAATGGGTTCTGATAGAAGATAAAGTATTTTCTTTTGAGTTATTTTTGTCTGGAAATTAAATTACCTGCTTTTATCTTGTATTGATGAACATCTCTTACAAAATATTAATTAACACGTTTATACATACCCTAACTATTACAAAACCTTCATCATTTTTTGTATTGGATATCGATTTCTGAGGATCTAGGGTTTAGTCGAGCTTTCTTAAGACTTAATTTTCACATGGATCCAAAGTAGCTAAGTTTAATCTTTTAAGTAAAGAAACAGCTACAATAAAAAAGTAGGTCATAAATTTCAACTTTACCATTTTTAAGCGGTTTTTTTATTGTACTGATATAATCGTGGCCTCTTAGCATTGCTTCAATTTAATTCCTCATATTTCTTATGATAATTTATTATTTATTTAATCTTAAAACACTTTAAATTATAATCAAAAATTATTTTCAGAATGGAACTAATCAAATTATTATGTCGAATAAAAATATTTATGTTAACTAATCATAACTGTTGAATCTAGCCGATTCTGCATTCAATTATTGATATCAAATAAAAAATTCCAATATACATACATAATGCAAAATTTTAATATATATCCCGGTCATATTTACTTAGATATATTAATTTAGATATTTTGAAGTGTTTAGTTTTTGGTGTTGTAAACATTGTTTCAAGTAACTAACTGCGATTCTTGACTTCATATTTCTGTAAACAATTGGTACTTGAGTAAATATTTTACCAATATCTTTAGAAAACAAAGCATCGCATTTCATTTGAATCTTTCACAAGCATTTCCAAAATAAAGAGACAAATACTGTTTGAAAAGATCATGATAATTCTGAAACATCTTACAGTATCTTTAGAAAATAAATCCTGCATTTCATTTGAATACTCCACAACAATCTTCAAAATAAGAGACAAATAATGTTTGAAAAGATCCTGATAATTCTCAAACATCTTAGAGTATTTATAGAAAACAAATTATTGCAATTCATTTGAAAGCAAAGCATTACATTTCATTTGAATCCTACACAAGAATTTAAAATAAAGAGACAAATATTGTGTGAAACGTTCCTGATAATTCTGAAACATCTTAGAGTACCTTTAGAAAACAAAGCTTACATTTCATTTGAATCCTACACAAGAATCTTCAAAAAAGAGACAAATAATGTTTGAAAAGATCCGGATTATTTTGAAACTTCTTAGAATATCTATAGAAACAAGCATTGCATTTCATTTGAATCTTTCACAACAATCTTAAAAAAAAGATATTACTGTTTGAAAAGAGCCTGATAATTTTGAAACATCAATGGGAGTAATATGTTAGAATACAAAAAAATTAAATGTCAAGCAATAAATATGCATGTATATTCACTATACAGTTCTTTAAATGGCATACTTTCGAAATTCTTCTCAGAAACAAGTCATCGTTTCAAAAATAAAATTATGCGGATAAGAGACAACATAATTAAAGCAAGTACTTTATGGAAAAGTTTTTGGTTAAAGAATAGTTAAATGATGTTTGATAGAATCCAATGATATCAGTATTTAAAACGTAAGCTCCTCCGTAAAAGCCCTTGCTTTTAAAGTAAAAGACTTTGAATTAAAAGTATTAGTAGTAAAATGAAAAATTTTAAATGGATACAATGGCTGCGTTTTATAAATCTAATATTAAATTCGTTCGAATAATTTAAAATAAGCGTATAAATCATTAAAAAGAAAGGATTATTACTGAATTTCTCATTATATTCTACATTTTACCCTCCAAGTTGTTTCCACAAGATATTTCCTCCATTAAGATCTAAAAAATTTTGCTAATGACGTGTTATTTCATCATCAAGAAATTGCCATTTTTTATGAAGTCTAGATTAAGAACTGGTCAGTTTTCTTCTAATGGCTAGATATTTCGTCCTTCAAGATCTTATCAGTTTTGCTAACGACGAGATACCTCGTCGAGACAATCACCAGAAGGGTTAAATATTTTACCCAATGTGCACGTTTGTTCAACTTTTTAAAATAAGTAAACAGTAGGTTTTGCAAGTTTATATACGTTTCATCTAAAATTCAAGCTTTGAAAATCATCAATGCGATTATCATACCAGAGAAAAACTAAGCTAACCATAAATTGAAAACTTTGAAACAAAAGACGAGTAGAAAATTAGAAAAACATCTAAAAATTGAACATTTATGGTAGTACAATATCTACTCATTTAAAGTACAAGTATATCAACACTTTGTTACAGTTTGATAGACATATATTCGTTTCAAATTATTATCATGATTGTTTAACCCTCCAAGTAGTTTCGACGAGATCCTCCATCAAGATCTGACCAATTTTGCTAAAGACGAGATATCTCGTCATTAAGATATTGCCTATTTTTATGATGGCGAGATCATGATCTGGTCAGCTTCTTCTATTGACGATAGACGACGAGATCTTGATGGATGAGATATCTCGTCCATCAAGATCTGGTCAAATTTGCTAATGACGAGATGTCTAGTCACGACAACCACTACGAGTTAAGTAAAGAAAACCGTTTCTCATTTACAAGAGATAATAATGAAATACTTATATTTTATTTAGATCTGGGCAAACAGCTATAATAATTACGGGATTTAATTCCTGCTTTCAAGAGGATTAAAACTGTGTACAGAATAAAATTTTAGTTAATAGACAAATAAAAGCCTTAGTCATATTAATAAAAAAATTAACCTTTAAAAAACTCCTAATAAAGATTGAAAGAAGAAATGGAGAAATGAAATTGAAGAAAAAAAATCATCTAGAGCCATTTCGGTGGAGCCAAACGTCCACAATCACCAGTACCAGGGTCGTCGATCCTGATGGTGGACGTCTTCCTCTTCCGAAATGGCCATAGACGATCTTTTCTGTTTTCAATAGTTATCAGCCGTTTGTGGGACTTTCATTTTTTACTAAAATTGAAGTTGTTTGCATATACAAATGCACGGTATAT
Source organism: Meta bourneti (assembly GCA_933210815.1). Classification (NCBI taxonomy): domain Eukaryota; kingdom Metazoa; phylum Arthropoda; class Arachnida; order Araneae; family Tetragnathidae; genus Meta; species Meta bourneti. The sequence continues at coordinate 78,886,941 of OW119934.1, read as the reverse complement.
ATCCATCATTTACCATATCTATTACTATTATTCCGTCCTTTTCTGAAGTTTTTGAATCTATAATTCGTCAGAAAATTTCACATCAAACCTCTCATGTTATTTCTGAAAACCAACATGGTTTTATTAAAATACATTCAACAGCTAGTAATCTTGTGCTTGAGCATTGCTATTGTTTATGTTTTATGATTAATAAACAATTAGATCTTAGTTTTACTGATTTCGCTACAGCTTTTGAGAGTGGATTTTTATTTGTTAAGGTATGTATACACTAGAAATCACGAATCTCGACTAGAATATCGATGTATTTTTTATTAATTCAAAATAATTTCCAACTCCTTAGCTTTCAAACGATACCAAGATCTTGTAAATATTCGAAATAGTTTTCTAGTTACAAGTGTTTTTGTTGGCAACTGTCACCATGGACAAACATGTTTCCAAAACTTTAAACTCAATTTCTGTAGAACTGCGTTTTTGCAATATGATGCTTTGTTCAAACAGTGATAACTCAATAATGAATTTATATATTACAATTACTTTTGTATCATTACAATCTATATTATACAGTGGATGTTTTGACCCTCAAAGTTATTAGTTAAGAAATGAATTTTAGTTGATTTTTAAATGTTGAAATTCCTGAAAATTCTTTATTTTTTAAACTTATTTCGTGAAAAAAATTGTAAAACAGAACCTATTTCCTCTAGCTACTTGACGGAGGGTCAAAACATGAAGAAAAATTTAGGAATAATTTCCAACAGGAATTTTCTTTCTGAACACATTAGAATTTGAGATATCACTGCTAAAATAACATGCTAATTAGCTAATTATATCTAAATAAGATAATGAATGAGTAGCTTAATCTGAAATTTTCACACTAAAAGGAGTTTAAGCACAAACCAATGACCTACTGAGAAGAAACTGGATTTCTAAATCAAAATTTAAAAAAAATGTTTTAATGTATACGTACACCTTAATACTAAAACTAGTTCATATTGGTTTTGGTCAGAGATTAATCAAATGTCTGTATACACTTATTTAAAGGGAAGACTTATTTGTACGTGTTATAGATCTGCTCATTTCGTAGGCTTTTTCAATACTTTTGGAGTACCCCAAGGATCTGGTTTGAGACCTCTGCTTTTTATTTTATTTATAAATAATCTAAATGATGCATTTGATGCTTGTTGAATTAAAGATCTGGGTTATTGAGAAAATCAATCGCCTTGTCGTCTTTTGAGATCCAGATACAATGCCTTCTCTACAATGTAGAATTGTCTTCGTGTTTACATTTTTTAAATACTATACTTACTACATAACAAAATAAATTTTACCAGCCTATTCCATGAGGGAAATGTTCGTGTATCCTCTCATAATACTCGCAATAAAATTATTCTTCAGCACACTGTTACAGTAAAAACTATTTGAAAAATTTTCCAATAGCCCAGTTTGTCGGAACGATCAATAGTTGTCAATAATCCCAACCCTTAATACTTTCTTTGACGGTTTTATACATTTAAACGTTTTAGAAATTGTATAACTTTAAAATTTGAAAATTGGTTTTTGACTTTTTTGTGTAGTTGATAATTGCTTTCATTTGTCAGTATCGTTCTATGTAATTTTAGTTTTGTGCTTTTAGGATGTAGTTCTTGTTGCATTATTGCAATGTTCTCTTTTCTTCTCTGTCATGTAACTGGAGTGATCTGTTTGACAGCATGAATAAATAAATAATTATAAAATATGAATTTGAGAAAATATAATAAAATAGGAATTTCAAATGGAAACTATTCCCTTTAGAAAAGATCTCATTAGACTCATACCCATAGCTGCTACCTAGCATGATGTATTTAAATCAGGTAAAAATGTTATTGTTATAATATAGTATAATTGTTAAGAAACATACATTTAAAAATGTGCATAGTTCATTCAAGTGAATGCAGAATAAAATTAATGATTACATATTGAATGCCCATACTTATAGTAAATCTGTGGTGTACGATATGTTAATAGGGAATGTTTTCACCACATTTTTGTAAAATACAAAAGCCTCGTACATTAACATACCAAACTTATGTATATATCTTTCAATTAAGCATATGAAGGTTAATTTTCTTCCTAATCAAATTAATACTACGCAAATTTTTTATCTTAATGTCAGTCATTTTAATACTAAAATAAGAATAGCAGAAAAATAAATGTGAAGGCACGAAATAATCATAAAAAATTACTAGCATAGAAATGTATTTATTTCGCGCGTTCACCATTTTAAGAAATATATATATATATATATATATATATATATATATATATATATATATATATATATATATATATATATATATATTAATTTCAAAAATAATTTATTACATTTTCTATCTATAAACACTTTTGATAACATGCACCTATCCTCATAGAAAAGTAGTAAAATCAATGTATCACAAAATACAGCTGCAATAGTCATCTTTTATTTGATTATTTGAAAACCTGATAAAACACTATTAAATGCACACTGATTGAAATGACTGTACATTACTTCTATATTCATAATATTCATATCAAGGAAAGTGGTGTAGTTTTAAATCACTGCGAAAAATATTTGTTTCACCTTATCGTTATATTATTAATAAAAATGCAATATATATATACATACATATATGTATATATATATATATTGCATTTTTATTAATAATGTAACGATAAGATGAAACAAATATTTTTCGCAGTGATTTAAAACTATATAAATATATAACTATATAAATATAAAACTATATAAATATATAATTTAAAACTATATATATATATATATACATTGCCTTGGTCAATCTTGGGTGCGATTAAAACCAATATATCGTCGGAACACATTGAGAAAAATTTCAAGATATGTGTTTTTCAGCATTTATAAGCAATAATATAATCATTAAACTGGTGAAGTCCATTAAGTCATTTTTCTTTGCCTGAAGGTTAGATTTAATCTGGAAAAATATTAGTGAGTAGAATTTTTCCCCTTCGTTTCCTCAGAACCATGTTTTTTGACGTGGAGCGTTTCACTGATAATCCGACGACGTATACGCAGAACATGTTAATAAAATCCAACAAAAGAACTACCTTAAAAATAAAAACATCTACATAATAATACATTAGAGCCCATCGAAAATTATGAACGTATTTCCAGTAAACGGAAACAGTGCATTATAATTACCCCCACAACAGCCGGTCTTTATTAAAGTTTCGCACAAAAATACGCTGATAAAATTTAAAACAGAACCAAATGCCACACTGGCTCTTACCTTGGAAATAGTTGATCATTCTGCACATGGCCTCTCCAAATATGAAATTTCTCAACAGACTTCCAATAAGAGTGAATGGCATGCAAAAGACCCCAAGCAACAAGTCGCTAATGGCGAGATTCAACAGGAAAACATTGGTCACCGTTCTCATGCGCTTGTTTTGAGCCAATGTCAAGATGACCAAAGCATTGCCCACGACAGATAGCACGAATATAGTTGAATAAAGGAATATGATAAGTGGAGCATCACTTGGCAATGAAGTGTTGCCTTTTTGTCGCGTGCGGTTGGACAGTGTGAGATTGAAATCAATGGGGAAGATGTTGTCGGTAATGTTGTAGGTGTTATTCCCAATATCGAAAAGAGTCGCCTTGTCATCAGAGTCACTGAATTCCATATTGAATCTTTATGCGATAAAGCAGTTCTTGTTTAGTTTTACGGAGACTACGCTAGACTACGAAATATGCCAATCATCAATCGGAGATAACGAATAGTGTCAGAAATACGTAATGGCTCAGAGTCAGGAAAGTTTGAAAGTCAGGTGCAAATGACTGTTACTTGCCTTGTTTGGTCCAATTTATAATTTTTTCCTGCATCAGAGATTGAAAAATGGACATAGAATCGAGGGCACTCATACACACGTTTTCTATAAATCAGACTGTCCTTGTTTAGTTATTTTCTGCTGCATAAACTGTTAATCAATCATCACACTACGGGCTTAAATTATGACCAAATAAATGCTAATCATCAGAGATAATGAAAAGTGTCAGTAATACTTGTGGGTCAGTTTCAGTTAAAAGTTTCAATCGCAACGCGAAATGATCTGGTACAATGGAATGTTACCTGATGAATGTATGATCCATAGTTTCTTCGTGCATCAGAGATTGAAAAATAGATACAGAATCAAGGGTATTCATACACACATTTTCTATAAATCAGTCTGTCCTTGTTTAGTTTTTTCCGCTTTATAAACCGCTAAGCAATTATCACACTCGCATCAATTATGACTGCAAATACTAAGCATCATAGATGGTTTGACAGGAATACCTAATGGGTGAGAATCAGGATCAGTGAAAAGTTTCGTTTCTCAACGCGAAATATCAAGTAGAAAATAATGTTACCTGCCTTGTTACGGTATGATCCATAATTTCTTCCAACATCAGAGATTGAGAATTAAATATAGAATCATTGGCAAACATACACTAGATCATAAACTTCAAAATGTCTTCAATTACAAAGTTCCACTTACTTTCGCATTGAGTTCGTGATCTGACCACTTTCCGGTACCTCACAGATAAAAAATTCAGTCACTTACTGGTTTTTATTATCCTACACAGCTTCCTGTCTTAGATTTTTATTTTTGACGCACATTTATTTTGTAAGCGTATAGCCACAGTATTGTTTATCGAAATGCAGTCTTCAGGCTTCACCAGTTGGGAAAAGCATTTTCATTCCGATTCTCAACACAATGCGAAACAGCGAGTACTCTCCTCAGTACTCTTGGGTAATAGAAACCAGTATATTTGTTGGGAAACAGCTTCCGACTACAGAAATATCTGAGAAAATCTCTAATCTCGGAAACTTTTTTGCGAAGTGTTGATAACCGAGTCGAAAAGTTTCACACTAAAGCTGAAACGTGACCAAAATCTCGAAGTTTAGGACAGCAACAATTTCCAACCTAGCGACCATTCCCAACTTCAAATGACCGAGCGTGGAAAGTTTGTGGAAAGTTTCCGCAACTTTAAAATTTTACTTTTCCGGGAGAAAAGACGTAACTGGTAAGGAAAAACCACCAAGAAATGTTCATTGGAGATCTCTGAGACATTCACATATTCTGATGTCAGATATACGATTCGGTTGGATGTAGGTCTCGGACTTCCAGAGTCCGGATGTCGGGCTTGTGAATGAAACAAAGGGAGCGAGTTTTGATTTTACGGGATCAAGTGTTCGCCGGATAATAATCGTCCCAAATCGCCGCCGCTTCGTAAAATGGGAAAAGGGGCGGAGCCTGGTGACGTCTCGATTTGACGTCACGAAAGTACGCCCTCGAGCGGCCGAAGCGTAAGATTACCAAGAACGAAGAAGGAACTGAAAGTTGGGAGTTTTTCTCCTGGCTCTTTGTTTTAACGCTCTCTGGACTCATTTATAGCTTGTGGTGTCGTTTTTGCTTTTCGTTAGCTCGTTATCTTTGGAATGTGAAAATTTAATTTCGGAATGGAATTTATTTGAATGAATTAGATGACTCCTCACTGGGGCTGTTTTTACTGTCCCCATCTTTATGGGGGTTTCAGGAGATGGACGCGCAATGCCTCTGAACAAATATTTGAAGACCGCTGAGGTTTGGATCGCGAAATGGTTGGTATCAAATCCAGAAACACATTGTAGAGGAGAGTAAAAGTTATTTATGCTTTCGTTTCTGTATGTGAGGCCTTCACATAAAGTTGTTTTAGATCGGATAACCGTTTATAAATATAATTCGCTCAATCGAAACCCTAAGGTTTCAATTATTTTCCGAGTCCACTTTGTCGACAATTTGGAGAAAAACCTATTTACTTATAATCCGTTTATGGGGTACTTAAACACTAGATTTTTTAAATTTCGACTTTAAAAATCCACTTGTTTTACAAAAGATCGTTGGTTTACGCTTGATATCTATAATATATATATATATATATATATATATTTGCATATATATATATATATATTGCATATATATATATATATATATATATATATATATATATATATATATATATATATATATATATATATATATATATGCAAAATCCGTCTCTTGCGCGTTTGGTGTCCGTCTGTTTGTCCATCTGTCTTTCTGTATGTGTGTGCCCGTGCTGTGTCCAAACGGTAGGATATATTTTCATGAAACTTTGCATACTGTGAGTTCTTACATTCATTTAGTGATTGAACTTAATAGCGTAAGTCTGTCCGTCTTCCGGTTCTATGTTCGATTTTGTGTCTGTGTTTTTACAAGTATTACAAGATTTCAATAAATTTTAATGCAAAGCCCTACATTTGATAAACCGTATTTTAGTGTAGGGAATGCATTATTTTTTAAAAATTCCTTTGCTTACGTATTTAAGCAAGTTTTATGTTAAAATATCTGAGTAACTCTACTTAAATCAACCATAATTTGGTAGTTTTGGAGAAGCTGGAATGCAAATTGAGCATTGTAATTACTTAAATTGTTTTACCAGTACTGCTGAAAAATCAATTATCTTTTAAAAAACTATTTTTACAGAATTTAAATTCAAATACTTTTTTTATTTTGAGTCTTATTTATTTTCTTTGCAGAATATAAACTATTTCCGAACATTTGGGACACACGATATTTTGCAACAAAACGGAAACTCGTGTTCGTTTGCCACGCGCAGTGATACTTTTTTCGTTCCTAATTAATTTTGTATTTTTAATTTCTATCTAATGTTTAGTTGTAAGTTGTGGCAACTGTGCGAGATCAAGAGATAAAAAAGAATCATGAATTTATATCTTTAGAACTTTTTCCCTCCAACTTTTATTTTGTTTTAATTCTTTCTTGTTTTAAATATTTATTATTTTTATAAATTGTATTCCTTTTCATTACATGCTATACCACCGCAAAGTATTCTGTTTAAAACGGCATGTAAGTTAGAATAAAGCAAATTTTAAGTAGATTTTTGCCATTATTGAAAGAACGTTAATGTTAAAAATATCCGAACTAGGACTTTTGAAATATTATAAATTCTTTGTCATAGATAGCGACAGATGGCCAAGGTGGCTATTTTACGAATTGAAGAAATATTTAAGCAACTTATATAGAGAAAGTTTGTTTAAAACAATGGTTTTCTTTAGAAGAAAAACTGTCAAATTAATTCACCATTTAAAAAATGGAAATAGGTTACCTTTGCTTTATCACTACTGAAGATATTAAATTTTAAAACAAGTTCTTTTATTATTGCACGTATCACGAAACGGAATTATCAAGGAAAACGTACAAACATATTCGCTATTAAAACAAACTTAGTGATAAATATCTTATCAAATTAGTCATCTTTCCCTTAATGGTTACGAAATTCGAAAAGTGTGCCACAAATAAAAATATATTGGCAGGTAAATTATGTGAGAGAGTATCCGAAGTAGATTCGAATTGAGTTGAGCAATTTTACAGGAATAGAATTTGTATGTATAGAATTTGTGTCCAAAGTAGGTTGTAGAAATTATAAAAATATCGAAAAGGTGTTAAAAAATTATTTTACTTATAGGTAAATGATTTGTCATTTTCTACGAAAGAGGAAAGTGATTATTTTCTGGTCACTTTTCAATATACAGTAAACCAATTCAACCCGAGTGAGGTCGAACAATTTTGCTAATGTGTATATATATGTGTATGTATATGTGTATGTGTATGTGCATGTGCATGTGCATGTGCATGTGCATGTGCATGTGCATGTGCATGTACATGTGTATGTGTATGTATATGTATATGTATATGTATATTCATATGTATATGTATGTATATGTATGTATATGTGTATATGTGTGTATATATGTATATTGTATATGTATATGTTACTGTGAAAGACCGATATCTAGCAAATGTCGATATTCTCCGGTGAATGTCAGCATTCACATAGTCGCTTGCTGTAGGTCCGAAATATTTGCTAAATATAATTATTTCTCACCAATAATAAACTTTCACATAAATTATGTGATTGACGTTATACAATCTTATTTATTGCAACAACTTAAACTGAAGGCGGAGAGGCTTCTCTGGCAGTGGCCTCTCCGCCTTCTCGGCTTCTCGTTTCGACCCCCACCAGAACTTATCTGTGCTTGTCGACATACACCGGCGATGGTCCGAATTTATAAGAATCTAACCAAATATTCGGTCTTTCACCGACGTATTTGGTGTGTGTGTCGACATTCACTGGAGAATATTGACATTCTCTAATTTCGGTCTTTCACGATAACGCACATATATATATATATATATATATATGATAATAAACAATCGAGCACAAAATATTAAAAATCAAACATACAAAACATTAAAACGCAAAGTAACAGAAATGCAGACAAGCAAAACGCCAAAAGGTCAAAAATACAGACAAGCAAAGAGCCAAATGGCTAGAAAGCCAAAATACCGGAGTATAAAAATAGTCAAACAGAAGCCAGAAAGCAGAGCTGTCCACGTATGCGCGCTGAAGCTGCAGATATAGCATGGATAGCAATATAATTCAATATTACAGAACAAAGAGAAAATTAGGAATTTAAACTTAAGAACACCAAGAAAATCTCGAAAAAATAAAGTAGTGTTGGTGGAACAGGGCGTCAACAGGGAGGAGCCTGACACCCAGTCCACACAACATGGTGTTTTCTGCGTGTGGGCGGACGTTCACCAAGAGTAGCCCATACACCCCTCCTATATATATATATATATATATATATATATATATATATATCAATCTTGGCAATATCTTGATGATGAAATGTCTCGTCATTGACTAAATAGGTCAGATCTCGATGAGCCAGATATCTCTTCGAAACTACTTGGAGGGTTAAATAAAGCGAATACAGTTTCCGTTTTCACTCGTGATAATTCCAATACCCCATTGAAGTCCGTTTTCTGTGAATTGCCGTAAATTCGTCGATGGCTCCAAAACTTTTTACTCCCGACGAAAATGATAAACTTCCGTGATTACTCATTCATGCCATTTCGGTATCAACTCTCTCCAGTTCCCCCAAATCTTTTGATCATATTTGACTTTGGAACACAATGGAACCGCAGCGGCTATTGTTCCGAGTTCAAAAGGTTCCGAGGCGCATTAATTAGAGGTGAATATTCGGAAGAATATGTCTTCGTACACCTTTAAATTATGGAAATGCTTGGAATTACACATTGTAGCGTCTGTGGAGGTAGATGGGTCTGATGTTTGTTTACTGGATTCTAAGGAAAAATCCTCTAGAGGATTGAACGTGTAAATATTTATGAAAGAATAGGTTGGTAATTGTTTTAGTGTTCGCGTCGAAAAGGTTGGGTAGAAGAGTTCCGTAAAGTAACAGAATCGTGTTGAATTAACCCTCTGGTGGTTGTCTCGACGAAGCATCTCGTCATTCATTGGATGAGGTCAAAACTGACCAGATTTTGATGGACGAGATATCTCGTCAAAACCACTTGGAGGGTTAAGCGCGTGATTAATACGAAGATAATTGATACAATTAGATAATATAATTGATACAATTAGGAGTCGAATTCACGTTCGAAAGCAGCACAAGAGACTGGCAATTTGGTTCGAAAGAACAGTGGGAAAATGAAAATCTGTAGAAATAATTAACATTCCAAATGATTCCGACGATATATCTCGTCTATCAAGATCTGACCAATTTTGCTAAAGATATTGCTCGTTATCAAGATATTGCCGATTTTTATGACGACGAGATTAAGATCTGGTTAGTTTTCTTTTATTGACGATATATCTCGTTCATCAGGATCTGGTCAGTTTTCTTCAAATGACTAGATACCTCGCGTCGAGACAACCACCAGGAGGGTTAAGCCCTTGTATATCACTGTATTTATACTCCTTGATTTCCTAAAGCATAAAATTAACTTGAGAAAGCCATTCGACACAGCTGTTCTAAGACAGTGTGGGCACTCATGACTATCTAACGCTATTTCTCAAGGACGTCAAATTGTGAACTGAAAGTAAGCTCGTGTGCTTTACACAGTATCGGATATCGGACGCATGCGCAATCGTGTTTCTTCCTCAACTACTAGTGACGACACACTGTAGGAGATTTTACTTATCAATCAATCTTCGTATTTTCCGAAAACGTTCCTCACTGTGAATGTTTACCTTTGTTTCATAACATCCTTTAACCCTCCAAGTGGTTTCGACGAGGTATCTCGTCCATCAAGATCTGACCAATTTTGCTAATGACGAGATTCCTTGTCATCAATTTATTGTCGATTCTTTTTAATGGAGAGATCAAGATCTGGTCAGTTTCTTATAATGACGAGATATCTCGTCCATCCAGATCTGGTCAGTTTTCACTTAATCTAATGAATTACAAGATGTTAGCGACGCGATACCTAGTCGAGATAACCACTAGGAGATGTTGCCGATGTTTTATGATGGCGGGTGAGTTTTTCTAATGACGAGATATCTCGTTCATTAAAATTTGATCAACTTTGCTAATGACGAAATGTCTCGTTCATTAAAATCTGATCAATTTTGCTAATGACGAGATACCTCGTCATCAAGATGCTGCAGGTGTTTCCTTATGATAGCGGGACTAAAGTCTGGTGAGTTTTTTTCCAATGACGAGATATCTCGTTCATTAAAGTCTGGTCATTTTCGCTAATGACGAGATACCTTTTCTAGACAACCACCAGAAGGGTTAAAGCAGTTCCCTCTTACCACTTGGATTGCTACTTAACTGATTTCTTCTCACTCAATATTCATAGTACACCATTGTTCTTATATAATTAGTCAATAACTATTAATTTAGTTTCAGTGCAAGAATTTATCTCGAATTAAGAAGAGCTACCCATGTCAACACGGTATAATCATTAAATGTATCAAACCCTGTAAGCAAACATTTATCATTCCCTCTTAATAGATAATCGCTAACGTTACTCAGCTCTTTTTTATTACATTTTCACGGGATATTAATATTAAGGTTATGTATTAATAATCGAGTTACGAAAATAATCCGGACATTTGGCTAAAATTAACGCAAAAACAAACACCGTGTCTCATCCCCCTTTCGAGTAACGTCGCAGATTATACACATCAGCCTGTAAATCCTCTTACAGTAAGTGAAAGGTAAGCAAAGTGTTTACAGTGCGGTTGCATTTCTTCGTTTTTATTTCTTCTTAAAGCCATCTTCGTTTTCTTTATAAGTTCTTTATAATCATCTTTCTTGACACCATCGGTAATTTTAATCGCATTAGGCTGCAAAAAGGGGAGAAATCTTCCTTGCTTTTTAATGCTGCGTTTGTGAATTGATTTTGCGAGGAATAAAGAAGCTTCGACTAGTTCTTAGTCGTTCTTTTTGCTGGTTATAATGGAGGTATTTGAATGGGCATTTTTTCTCGAATTATCTGCTGATGAATAGTTAAATTATTATCTCGGGGTTGAATGTTATTACTCCATTCACTTCCATTATTTACCAAGTGGCTTAATATGCAGAATAAATTCACCCTAAAGCCAGACAATAACATTGATGATCCAAGACAAAAGATAATAAGTGGCGCGTTAAACCTCCAAGTGTTTCGAAGAGATATCTCGTCCGAGATCTGGTCGACATCTCATCGAGACAAAACTGCCCTATTACTCCAAGGGGAATGAAGATGCAAGTAGGAAAAATATTGTCCTTGCCCAGAACTGGAGACAGTTTGTAACAGGTTTTTGCACCAGAGGCCGGCCACTACAGGACAGTTTTCGATGCAAAGATAAACCACCAGGAGGGTTAACCCTTTGAAACCCCCATGGAATTTCCATCCCTTGATAAATTCTCCTGTCCTGTGTCCTGGCGCGTTAATTATTTCAAAGATAAACTGCGCATAAATGGTTTTTCTACGGGTTTTGGAGTGAAGGCAAATTAGCTTTGAATTCAGATATATTTGCTGTACAAGAGAAACGAGTTCCACAAATGATTCGGAAAGCACTAGCCTGAATTCTGGCAATCTTTTGGAGGTTGGTTTTGCAGGTTGAGATCCAGACGTGAAGAGGCATATTCAAGCAAAGGTCTTATTAATGTTAAACAGGTAAGTTCAAAGAGTCTTGGCGTCAGAGCCCCAAACTACCAGAAATTTTCTTTAGAATAATGAGTCTCTCTTTTGCTTTTAGAGGAAGATCCAGACGTGAAGAGGCATATTCAAGCAAAGGTCTTATTAAGGTTAAACAGGTAAGTTCAAAGAGTCTTGGCGTCAGAGCCCCAAACTGCCAGAAATTTTCTTTAGAATAATGAGTCTCTTTTTTGCTTTTAGAGGAAATATAAAAGTAGAGTGAGCGATAGTAATCCTTTTATATGCCCAAGATCATGCGACCAAAACTAGTAGTAACGTGACCTTTAAATGAATTTCATCTGCTGTGGAAAAACACCCATCCATTGATTCATGATCTGATTTGTCTGCTCGACATAGTAGTAGACTTTGGCGATATCACCATTTTTGTAGCCTCTAGAAATGTGCGTTAGGGTTTTTGTGGAAGGTACCCCCAACGAGGTCTGCATCTTTTTCTCATATAGCTATAAAGCATTGTATGCGTTTCTCAGCTCAGACGAAAATCCTTTCTAAGGCCATTAAAATCTTGTACAAAGAGGAAACAAGTGCCTTAAAAGCAAAGGACTGTTGCAGAATTATGTTATTGTAATCTGTTCATTTTTATTCAAATAAAGCTTAGGTGTATTCACTCTCATATTTCCCCGCATAAAAAGCATTGTTAAAGTGGTGTATTGCAGACACGTCACTCAAAACTCGCGCTCCGTTAAATTTATTAATTCTGTGGTTAGAATATTTCATGCAACTTCCATAGGGACCGAAATACCACATACCCTTAAGCCACGAGATATTGAAGGCTCAGGAATGTTTCGATTGTTCTTATTAAATATTTAGTTTCATATTTCTATAAGCAGAGCTTCAAACGAATTCGGTTATAGGCTATACTGACTTTAAATATTGAGTTGTAGTACTCAGAAGAATACAGATACTCTGCAGAAGACCTGCGTTTGAAATTAGCTCCTGCCAAACATATTTTACTTCAATATTTGCTTATAGGGAATTTAGGCTGTTTAAGCAAATTAAAATGAGCCTGCAAATTTGTGTTCGGAATACATTGTTCTTTAACCCTCCAAGAGGTTTCGAGATATTTCGTCAGTCAAGATCTCGCCAGTTTTGAAATTAACGAGATATCTCGTCATCAAGATACTGTTGATTTTTTATGAAAATGAGGTCAAGATCTCTCTGGTCAGTTTTCTTCTAATGACGGTTGCAAGATCTGGTCAGTTTCCTTCTAACGACTAGATCAAGAACTGGTCAGTTGTTTCTAATGACGAGATTAAGATTAGGTCAGTTTTCTAATGACGAGAACAAGATCGGGTCAGTTTTCTTCTAATAACTAGATTAAGATCTGATCAGTTTTTTCTAATGACCAAATTAAGATCTGGTCAGTTTTTGAATGACGAAATCAGAATCTGGTTAGTTTTCATTTATTGATGAAATCATGATCTGGTCAGTTTTCTTCTAATGACGAGATTAAGATCTGATCAGTTTTTCTAATGGCGAGATCATGATCTGGTTAGTTTTTTCTAAAGATGAGATTAAGATCTCGTACGTTTTCTTCTAACGACTAGATCAAGTTCTGGTCAGTTTTTCTAATGGCTAGATCAAGTTCTGGTCAGTTTTTCTAATGCTAGATCAAGATCTTCTCAGTTTTCCTCTAATGACGAGATATCACGTCCATTAAGATATGGTCAATTTTGCTAATGACAAGATCTTAAACTTCGTCGAGACAACCACCAGGAGGATTAATGCTTCACATCTGTGTCTTCGTACACCTCTGACCGTCGTAAGATTTACAAGTAGTGTTGTGTTGTTTTTATTCCACAACACACTTTATGACTAACACATCTTTCTGAATAATCCATGGATTATTTTAACCTATAGAGAAAGATGCTATTGGTCCTTTTCATAGAATTAAATCTATCTTTCATAGAATTAAATCTCTTTCATAGAATTAAATCTCTTTCATAGAATTAAATCTACCTACAGTATCTTTTCTGGTACATCAAACTAATAAAGGAACCGTATCTGTAGAAAGACGGGAAGGGGCCAAAATGGCTCATAACGCATTTCGCACTGATAGCGATAAATTTCTCCTGATTGATGGCTATAATTACCTTGTAACGAACATTGAAAGTATCATTTCACGTTATTGTTCAGAAAAGGCTCAGATTTAACGCTTATTGCTTATCAGGGAAAGATCAACAAAAATGTTCTGTTATTAAGTTTTCTTCCCCTACTGTTACCATCGATAATAATGAAAAGACACCAGAAACTACATTTTTATAACCAGACTAAATATAGCGTTAACATTGCAGACCAAATGGTACGCCTGAACACTACAAGATTGGGATCTCGTCTATAGTCTATGCAAGTACTTTTTAATATTTTAGATTTGTCTGCGGTAAATGCTTGGGTTTTGTATAAAGAAGTGACGGGATAGCAGAAACTTAGCAGGATAAATTTCATCCTGCAGCTTTGTGAATAGCTTCGCACTCCATATGCGGCATCTAAAACTAATGCAATGAATACTCAGATTTTGTCGAAGATAGTTATAAACGAAGACATCAATAAAATGAAATGCAGAGTGCGGAGATTTTGCATGGAAAACAACACAAAAAATAGCTGCTCGAAATGCAAAAGGGCAGTATGCGGGAAATTCTCATCGAGAGAAGTAAAATGCTCTGATTGCTTCAACGATGACCAAAATAAAATGATATAAAAAGCAGATCAATGCGATAAATTTTCAATCTGAATATTAGTATATATTCTATTATCTATCATTTGCAAACTAAAATAAGCTATATAATATAATCTAACGCTCAATAAGAGTTAGGGCTAAATCTGCCACTTCCATCTTCCTAGGTATAAGACAACTTCCCGTCTTTCTAGTGTTAACACAAACTTTGCCTTTGAGATACCCATAGGACTACCATCGATTTGACATGCTCGGGTCTTTTGCAACACTCACTCAAACATTTATCTGTGGCTTCCTTCCTAATCGAGCGTGGCCTGTCTATTCGTGGAAGGCCGCTTTCTGAAGCCGTTTCCTCAGAACAACCAATCAACCGTCTAATCATTGATTCGCTTGCGGAATCCCTTTCGCCATAATTGCGACGATACGCTCTTTCAAGCAGAATTATTAATCCCGGTTTGATAGTGAAATTTTAGATTTTTTGTTCGTTATTCCGTTGTGAATGTTTCCGAGCTTAAACTCAAAGGTCTTTAGGTGGGTAGGTAGTTACTTAACGTCGCACTGGAGAAACAATTGGGGACGGTCTGGAATCAATCCGGAGGGGAAAGTTTCCGTGGACAACACCTTGTAATTTTTAACCACGTTCTGATGACTAGTTCAAAACCTGAGCTGGCATCTCACTCTCCAAGCTACACCATGCCAACGGAAGGACATTTGAGTCCACGACAGATATAACGTGCACCAACTCCGGCGTAAAACGACGGTCTTTGGTTGAACCGAGTTCGTAACTCTTCCAACCGGGATATCGCGGTCATATAGATCTTTATAAAATATCTAAAGAAATATTAAGAAGAAATTAATCAAGGAAAGTATTAACCCTCCTGATGGTTGTCTCGATGAGGTGTCTCGTCATTAGCAAAACTGACCAGATCTTGATGGACGAGATATCTCGTCAATTGGAAAAAATTAACACATCTTAATCTCAGAATCATAAAAAATCGGCAATGTCTTGATAACGAGATATCTCGTCATTTACAACATTGGTCAGATCTCGATGGGCGAGACATCTTGTTGAAACTGCTCGGAGGGTGAACTAGACGTCTGCGTCACCTTGGACCCACTCGTACGATATGAAAAAGTAATTGACTGCTAAGAAAATTAATTCCTTATCAGTTTTCAACTGATACACACTAACACTGTTTGGTCGTGTATTTATCCATGGTTAATCCCGTAAGTTTTCAATATATGTAAAATACTAGCTGATTTTACCCGGCCTTGCTCGGGTTTAATTGGTTAACGTCCACTGAAAGTGATCCAACAAATCACTTTTCTGTCTTAGAAAATGTAAATATAACGAAAAAATGAGCGAGTGCCAAATAATTTTTAAAACTGAGATTTTTATAGATTCTACAATTTACTTTAGATCCGTTTCACATACTATAGGTAAGACAAACCTACAAAAACTGATACTGAGGTGACTATATACAAAAGTCTATGTTAATTTTTGGAGTGATTGTTAATGCTCTTTAAGTTCATTTTCTAAAAAATGACATACATCGTATTATTAAAGACAGTTTTTTCTATCAATATTTTTTATAGCACCTTGCACCAGGAATGCGAATTTCGGAATTCCATCATCATTACGAAAGGCTGACAAATCACATTGATACGATATCACGATCAACGTTTCAAGCAATTACACTTTATGCTTGAAAATTCCATCCGGCATTTTACAGACGGGATGCATAAACGATATGTTACAGAGGTGTTTTCAGCACAACCGCACCCATCTGAGATTGCACCCTACTCTAAGATTCTAAAAACTCCAAGGTCATGTTAGCTCTGACGTCATCTGCTCAACCAGACCGGCCCAACAAGTGTTCTGTGCAGTATGACGGGACGTTACACCCCTATGCGCATCCAAGACAAATAGAACGGGGGTTAATATGCATCCTACGTTACCCGCAATGTTCCAAAGAATAAGTATACCAAATTTGGTGTGGATTGGTCAAAAGGTATAGATTTGTATAGAGAACAGACAGAAGCCAACTCTGCTTTAGATATATAGATATGAAGAAAAATAAAAAATAATAGTTAAAAAAGTCATTAATTAAACCCCAGATCCCTTCGTGGCTTTTTACTCGTCCTGTACTTTGACCAAATATGGCCTTTGTACTCATAACTCAAGACACGAACCTCTATCTATAAAACCGGCCTACATTTGTCCGGCCTTAAAGCTTCTTGAATAGCTGGGTGGTCTCAGCCATAAGGAAACCCGTCAATTTTAAGCGAGTTTTGCAATAAGCCTAGCAATTTTAAGCTTCATTTTACCAGTGATAAATTTTATATATTTAGATTTTTACATCAGTCTTATTTTCACTCAACAGACTTCGCGTAATTAGTCTTATTTACATATCTAAAGTTCATAACAAATTTTAGTGCCAAGGAAATAATTTTGGACTTTCATGCTAAATTTGATTGGTTTGGGCTCTTTAGTCCAATAATGTACAAGCTTCGCTTAAGTGAAGAACAAATGCAACACAACTGAAAACAGAAACGATACAAACAAGTAGGCAATGTAAAAAAATAGTAAAATTCAAAACACCAATTCACACCAAAATTGGTATATTCATTCTTTAGGATCCTGCGGGACAGAGGCTACATATTAACCCCGTTCGATTTGTCCTGGGTCTTCAGAGAGAAGGTTAAAACAATTCGAAATCCCCATAGGAATAGCATTGAGTTATATTATGATAAATTACAAATAATTTAACCAGTGCAATGACGGGTAATTCAGCTAGTATAATAAAAAAAATAATATAATATTTTCCTCATCAGCATAAAAACAGTGAAATTTAGTTATTTACATGACGAAAAGAAATATATTGTCTTATTGTAATATGTTTGAACGAAAACATAAAACTCAAAATGTTTATGCAGTCGCTGATAAAAAGGAACCACCCGTCCTCATTCGAGCAATTTTAACAGTAGAGAAAATTCAAAGATGGTGTTTGATAGGAACTAACATCTTTAAATTCAAATGCATAAAATTTGCATAAGGGGCCGTCTTCATATTAAATTGAGCACCAATTTCATAATTCCAATGCAAACGCCTATTTAGACACACAATTTCGAATCTATATCAAAATGCAACTTCAAATACCAAATTTCATGTCATTGGGTCTTACCGTTTCGACGTTACGAGTACATAAAGATTGAAGTTCCTAATCTTAAATCAGTTTCTCAGACTTGTATGGATATCTTCGCAAATAATATTTCTCTAGCGCTGATAATTTGTAGCATGTTAAACAACCCAAATTAAATCCACCTAATATTTTATCTAAAAAATAGTTTATGTATTGGAACCTTACTATATTTTGAAAGGAATCGATTCAGAAGGACTTCTAATATCATCATGCAAAATTTCAGCTCATTCCAATGGTTAGTTTTTGCATTACATTAATTTTTCCTTATTATTGCGATCTTAGGGGGCAACCAAAAGTTTAAAAAACGTCTTACAAACCTCGGATAATAACTCTCGGATCGTTTGCACATGTAGTTCTCCAACCGATTACAATTGTATAAAAAATATAATTCTCGGATCGTGCACGCGCTGACAAATACGTTTGAATTAGTGTTCAAATTTGAAATTCCGGTAAATATAACTACAATTAATCTCGATCTACGAATAGCGATTTTCAATGTGGAGTTGATCCCTCGAATTGATTAATTTCATTGAATATTTCCGGATATAAAGACAGTAAAGTAATGAAATTTCATATTTAGACTAATTCAACGATGCCGAATCTGAGTAAGGCATCAAAACATGGTGTTTCCATTGGTTGGTTGGTTGGTTTGAGGGTTTTATGGCTCAAGGGCCATATTTGGCCGTGCTGCGCCAGACACAACACAATATCAAGTAATTGACACAAGGCATTTACAATATCAAGTAACTGGCACACACAGTGAAAGCTTTACTGACACAGAAGAGAGAAATACACCCAGGGCGAAATGCACCTGGCAGGAATAGAACCTTTCCGCCAACAACTCGAAGGTTGTTAGAGCAGTGGGAATACCCCCTGAACCACGACTGCCCCGGTGTTTCCATTAGAAATTTTGGTGTTTGTGCAAAATTTGTTATGAAGACGGCCCCTAATGCAGTTTTTTGCATTCGAATTTGTAGAAGACGTTATTCCTTATTGAATGACATCGTTGAGTTTGTTCTATTATGAATAGTGCTCGAAATAAAGAGGGTGGTTTGTTTTCCGCGACTGTACGTTTTATATTTGGCGTACTAATAATCTTACTAATACGTACTAATAACCTAAAAACTAATAATCTAATGTAAAATTTGTTTTCTCGTCAGCTAAATTCTGCTCTAAGCCGACGATCTTTGCAAAATACAAACCAACTTTATTTTTCAATATATTTGGAAGTGTATAAATATATTTTAACCCTCTAAGAGTCACGAGATTTCCAAGTAGCAAAGTATTGCTATTTTCTTACAACACACTTAAAAACTAAATAACCTTATATATTGGGTGAAATAATCCATGGATTATTTCCTCACCTTTAGAAATATTTTATTGCTTCTTTATTTGAAAGTGAATCCCTTGAATCGATTTTTTTTATAGTGCTCATTTCCTAAGAACGGAATCCTTTAGAAAGATTCTATTGCTCATTTCCTTACAAAGGAATTCTTTGGCACGATTCTGTTGCTAATTTCCTTAGAATTGAAACCTCTGCAACAATTCTATTGATCGATAAGATCAAAACTGGTTAGAAGTCAGTGCTGCAAGGTTAAGTTATAAACCGTGAACTCGTCGGAGATGTAATTATATATATATATATATATATATATATATATATATATATATATATATATATATATATATATATATATATATATATATATATATATATATATATATATATATATATATATATATATATATATATATATATATATATATCAGCAGACAAAATGTTAACAGAATATCTGATTAAAATATCTTCAACTGTCCAATGGATCTATGTTAAAAGAAATATAGTGTACTGATGATAATTGGATTCTGGAAAAGGTTACTCTTTGTAACATGAGAAGCAAAGGGCAAGGTACAAATTTCTTTCTACCTTAATTGTGTTACTTTTATTTATAATTATCCTTATCTACCTACAAAACTTTCTAACTCTTTGATAAAATTAAAGCTCTTTATGGAGGAATGGTTGAACATGAATACTAAACGAAAATTTGAATATTAATGTTTTTGATTAATATTTGCTAGAGCATTATTAGCTTGCGTAATAGTAAACTATTTCCAAGAGTGTCCCTATCTATGCATAAGCTTCTTCAACACAAAGAGTTTAAGGTACGCGAAGAAGTAATTGAATTCTATATTAACAAGAATTTACTCCTACATAAATGCGTTTTGATGAGGAAGAATTTTATTCTTTCAGGAATCAAAGAAAAAATTGAGATCTCTTATGAATGGTTTTATTTTTTTTAATCAGAAAACACGGTTTCAGCAAATAGCACATTTCAATTTGCATTTTAATTTTAGGAATCCATACCATGGAGTTTTAAAAGTTTTAGTGTGTTCAAAGCTGTTTCTGACAAAAACACTCGGCGCATGTAATGACTTTTTTCTTGTTTATCAGTTTATTAGAAAGCTGCGTGTTTTCTAATTGAAAAAGCGGCTTAAAATTATAAGCAGCGTAATTTGTATTCGTTTGGTGGCTGTATTTGTTGCTTTTAATGTGATAAAAATAATTGTTTCCTTCGGTTGTTGTTCAAAGGATTAGGGAAAACAAATTGTTTTCAGATACTTTCTTTTAAATAGTTAACCATGGGCCCCAGTAGCCCGGTTGGGATAGTAGCGGATTAGCAACCGGACGGTTGCGAGTTCGAATCTGACGAAAGACCGTTGTGTACATGGGGGCTGGTGCATGTTAAATCTGCCATGCCTTCAAATGTTCTCACGTTGGCGTGGTGTGGAAGTTTGGAGAGTGGGGTGCCATTTAAGATGTCGCCTCGTCATCTGACCGAGGACCAAAATTACGTGGTGGAAAATTACACAAGCGTAGGATCTTTCCCTTCGGGATTCATCCCGGACCGTTGCCAATAGTCCGTTGTGCTGCTCCAGTGCGTTGGTGTTAATTAACTACCAACTCACCTATTGATTGTCTCGACGATGCATCTCGTCATAAGCAAACCTGGCCGAATATTCTTGGACGAGATATCTCGTCATTAGAAGAAAACTGACCAGATCTTAATCTAGTCATCATCCAAAAACAGGCAATTTCTTGTTGGCGAAATGTACCGTCTTTAGCAAAACTGATCATAACTTAACAGACGAGAAATCTCGTCGAAACCACTTGGGGTTTAAATGAGGATATAATTTGAGAAGTTGGGTAACAATCATGTGGTCCTGTTTGAATGATCCCGTCATCATAAAAAACTTGGTAATATCTTTATGAGATATCTCGTCCATAGGGAAATTGGTAAGATTTTTATGGACGAGATATCTCGTCCAAGCCAGTTGGAGGGTTAAGATCTTCAAACATGCGTGTCATATTTCAAGTCGAAATTCGCAAAAATTACGCGTTCATAACTATTGAAAGACTGCTCAGATGTAGAATTTGGAGAGTGTAACTTCATCAATAATCTATCTCTCTATATATAAAGCAGTTGGCCATCTGTCTATTCTCTATACAAATCTACATCGTTTTACAATTACACAAATCTGGTGTACGTATTCTTTGGTACCCAGCGGATAACGTAGGCTATATATTAACCCCCGTACTATCTATCTAGGGTGTGCAGAGGGAGCTTAAAATGCTATTCGAAATCCCCTTAGTAATAACATTGGGTATTTATACGATCAATGTCAGTCCAATTCACACTAAATTAGGTACATTCATTTTTTGGATATTTGCGGGACACAGGCTGTATATATTAATCCTGTTCGATTTGTCCTGGGGCAGCAGGGAGACTAAAAACAATTCGAAATAACCACAGAACTAACTTTGAGTATTTTTATGATAACTATCAGACCAATTCACACCAAATTTGGTAGATTCATTCTTTAGAATACTGCTGGAACAGGCTATATATTAACACCGTTCAATTTGTCCTTTGTCTTCAGATCCCCATAGGAATAACATTTTGTATTTATACGATCACTGTAAGATCAATTCACTCCACGTTTGGTACATTCATTCTTTAGAATCCTACTGAAAACAGGCTATATAATAACCCCGTTCAATTTGTGCTTTGTCTTCAGCGGGGATAGAATTTGAAAATAGGAATAACATTGAGAATTACGATCACTGTCAGACTATATCACACAAAAATTAGTAGTCACTCTTCAGAGGATTGCTGGTAACGCAGTCGATATTAATCCTGTTCGGTGGATTTGTTCTGAGTCTGCAGAGGGGCTAAAAACAATTCGAAATCCCATTGGCATAACATTATTTTTACGATCATTTCCAGACCAATTCATATCAAATTTGGCGCATTTATACTATAGAATCCTACTGGAAACATAATCTAGATATTAACCCCTGTTCTATTTGTCCTGGGTCTGTAGATGGGCTAAAAGCAAATTGAAATCCCCGTAGGAATAACATTGAGTAATATTAGGATAAATTAGAAACACTTCAACCAGAACAACGCCGGGTAATTCAGGTAGTCTATACATATAAAGCAGAGATGGTGGCTGGTCTGTTCTCTATACAAATCTACACCGTTTGACCAATCCGCACCAAATTTGGTACACTTATTCTTTGGAACCCTGCGGGTAACGTAAGCTCATATTAACACCCTTACTATTTTTCTTGGGTGTGCAGAGGCGCTTCAAACACTATTCGAAATCCCCTTAGTAATAACATTGCGTATTTATGCGATCAATATCAGACCAATTCGCACTAAATTTGGTACATTCGTTCTTTAGAATTTTGCAGAACACAGGCTATATTTAGTACACACCACGTTCGATTTGTCCTGGGTCAGCAGGGGGGCTAAACACAATTCGAAATAACCACATCACTAACATTGAGCATTTTTATGATAACTATCAAACCAATTCACATCAAATTTGGTAATTTCATTGTTTAGAATCCTGCTGGAAACAGGCTATAAATTAACTCCCGTTCTATTTTTCTTGGTTCTGTAGAGGAGCCTAAAAACAATTCGAAATCCCCATAGGAATAACATTGAGTAATATAGGATAAATTAGAAACACTTCAATCCGAGCACCGCCGGGTAATTCAGCTAGTAAAATTTACCAAGCCGATTTACAACGATTTGTTCTCAAAGATCCCCACGCATATCGACAACACTGTTTTGCACTGGTATAGCAGATTGGCAGGAAAATATTATAAATATGAATATGTGTACCCTTTAACTGAAGAGAAACTAAACCCTTTTTTCTCTGAACAGCTGTTCGCGAGTGATTTTGATATCTATAAAACTATTGGATTTGTCGACTTCAAAACTTTCAGCTTGTCGAGCAAACATACTTTTATCATTTAATACACCAGAATAGCGAAATGTTACGTTTCTATACTTTATAGACGAAATCTGAGTCAATTTTTCAGCTAAATCAATGATAAGGATTTTGTCAAGTCACCATGTCCACAACTCCTTCTGGTTCGTCAAACTATATTCACGTGTATATGTAGTACAACACAGTTCAATTTTTTTCATTTAAGATCATTGCCGTAGTGTGGAAGTTTGGAGAGTGGGGTGCCAGCTCAGGTGTGACCTCGTCATCTGACCGTGGTTCAAAATTACGTGGTGTTGTCCTCGAATCTCCTTTTTGGTCTGATTCCGCACCGTCGTCAATAGCCCGTTGTGTTGCTCCAGTGCGACGTTAATTAAATACCTACCTCATTTAAGATCACTTGAAATTGAGCGACAAAGAATCTTGCGTGACGTCACTGCCGCGAAGGTTTACCAAGTGTGATTCTTCCTGAAAAGGATAAAAAGTTATGAATACCTTTTAACATAATAGTAAATAGGTAGGTAGGTATTTTAATTAGCGTCGCACTGGAGCAACACAACGGGCTATTGGCGGCGGTCCGGGATCAAACCAGAAGGGAAAAATCCGAGTACAATACCCCTCACGTAATTTTGAACCATGGTCAGATGACGAGGCCACATCTGAGCTGGCACCCTTCTCTCCTAACTTCCACACACCATGCCAACGTGAGGACATTTTGGGCCATGACAGATTAAACGTGCACCAGCCCCTTTTGTACAGGACGGTCTTTGGTTGGATTCGAACTCGAAACCCTCCGGTTGCCCTTACACTTCCAACCGGGCTACCACGGCCCTATAATAATAAATAGACATACATAGTTTAGAAGAATTTGATTGCACAGATTTTCAATAGAAAAAACACCAAATGCCAAAATTTTAGCAAAAGAATGAGAATCCCCGTAAAGGTAACTTTATGGGGGACATAAATATTCACGCGTTTTGATTTGGGTGTTACGCCACAAGGTCCTAAAACGGGCAACCTATATCAAATACAAATACAACGCCCTCTTAGCATAGTGAGATTTGCGGATAGTGCAGTACTGCTTTCCCCCCACAACTCTCTCATTTATGCACTAAAGAACAACACCTATTGTTTGAAAGAATCCGTGGATTCTTTAAAACAATAGGTGAGTTGGTAGGCTTGTAGATGAACTATTATATTTATATATGTACATATGTATACATATATATATATATATATATATATATGTAGGGTGAGTCTACATTGTTTTTACAAAATAAGAGGGGTGATAGTCCCCATCCAGACGAGCAATAATTACCATGGAACATAGGGTCGCATTCCACTCGGGGAGGCAGAAAAGAGTAAAGTTAGAGTTTCAACATGAACTTACAACAGTGTTGGGAAAGCGAATGAACGATAACAAAAGTTGCACAACCTGATTGATTGATCAGAGAAAAACTCACAGCAAGTGCTCAAAGTGGCGGCCACGCGTGTCGTTGCACAGTTCATACCTGCGAAGGAATGACTGGCGCACCCTCTCGAAGATTCCTGGTGTGTTAATTTTGTCTGCGGCAACACCGATTCTCGCTACGAGATCTTCAGCCGAGTCCACAGGCGTCTGGTGCACTAAAGATTTCATATGCCTCCAGAAGAAAAAGTCCATTGGGTTGAGGTCCGGTAGCGAGGAGGCCAAGCCACAGGTCCGCCACGTCCGATCCATCGATCAATAAATCAGGTTGTGCAACTTTTGGTATCGTTCATTCGCTTTCCCAACACTGTTGTAAGTTCATGTTGAAATTCTAATTTGACTCTTTTCTGCCTCACACAGTGGAATGCGACCCTATGTTCCATGGTAATTATTGCTCGTCTGGATGGGTACTATCACCCCTCTTATTTTGTAAAAACAATTTACACTCACCCTGTATATATAAGTACATATAATAGTTTATCTACAAAAGCTTGAATAAAAGTTTATATACAAAAGCTAGAAAATTGTCACAGAATACCACTTTTTTCCGCACGCAATATTGCACCATTACATAACACTTACTGTCTATCTATTCTGCTGATAAATTCCCTAATATATATCTCCGTGGTTTGTCAGATGTCTGTCAAATGATGTCAATGTCCATCTACTGTCAAATGAAACAATAGGAAAGGTAGGTAGGTATTTTAATTAACGTCACACTGGAGCAACACAACGGGCTATTGGTGACGGTCCGGGATCAATCTCAAAGGGAAAGATCGAGGACAACACCATGTAATTTTCAACCTTAGTCGGACGACGAGGAAACACCTGGGTTGGCACCCCACTCTCCAAACTTCCACACCTCGCCAACGTGAGGATATTTGAGGTCACGACAAATTTAACGTGCACCAGCCCCTTTGTACACGACGGTCTTTGGTTGGATTCGAACTAGCAAGAAACAATAGGAAAATAAGTTTTGAAGGCATTCTCGGATGAAAACTTGTGCACAGATACTGAAAAAAAGAAATCACTATTCATTCATTCAATCACTACCCCATTTTATTCATTCATAAAAAGTAAAATATATAGTAATAAAGCAATTGAAAGGTGCATTAGTTTGGTAATAACGTCTTTAAATAAATATCCAACATGTGGTTACAATCCATTTTCATATGACGTTGGACACTAATTGCATAATTTTCAATAATCACCAATGACAAATATTGCTTCCTCAAATAAGCATTTGCAGTAAAACTGCACACATAAAATTGCTTAAAAATTAATGAAAAGTGATGAAAGAGTGGAATCGAACCCAAGTAGGACAGTCGGATATATATATCGGTGCACAGCGTACCTCGATAGCTATGCGTCTGACTGGCATGCTACCGTCCTGAGTTCAATTCCCCTTTTTGTATTGAGCCAAAGAAAACTCCCCGTGCACCGCAGATGTGCAACACGGGCTCAGTTTTTTTTATCGAATTCGGAATGTTAGAGAAACACATCCTATTCAACATTTATTACTTATCATTTAATTAGTGCAGTATTGTTTTTACCTCACAGCACACTTGATGATTAAGTAACCACATCTATTGAGAGAAAGAATCCTAGGATTTTTCAACCTTTAAAACCATTCTATTGCTCATTTCCCTAGAATATAATACTTTTGAAACATTATATTGCTCCTTTCCTTTGAATGGATGGTTGGTTTGTTGATTGATTGGGGGTTTGTGGCGCAAGGGCCATATTTGGTCATCTTTTGAATTTAATCCTATGGAAATATTGTATTGTTTTCCTTTCCTTAGAATAGAAGCCTTTGGAAATATATGATTACTCCTTTCCTTTGAATGGAATCCTTTGGGAATATTGAATTGTTCCTTTCCTGAGAATAGAGTAGAGAATGCTTAGGAAATATTATATTGATCCTTTCTTTTAATAGAATCCTTTGGAAATATCCTATTAATCCATTCCTTTTAATTGAATCCTTTGGAAATATCCTATTAATCCATTCCTTTGAATTGAATCCTTTGGAAGGATTATATTGCTCCTTTCTTAAAATATAATCCTTTTGATATATTGCATTGCTCTTTTCCTTTGACTAGAATCCTTTTCGTAGGTTATATTGCTCCTTTCCTTAGATTAGAATCCTTTGGAAATATTTCTTGGTCCAGATGGTCAAACCTGAGAAGTCATACAGGGATGACGGCAGGTTACAAAGTGGAATTATGCTTATGAACCCTGAGGGGTTAAAATTTAGAGAGGAGAGATTATGGTAAAAGAAATGACATTTATTTTAGCTTGACAAAAATATTAACCTACAGAACAGCCTTTTCAACCTTCAGATGTTAACCTACGAAATTAAATCTCATAAAACCAACTAGCCATTGCTCTTTTTGCTTATAAAGAGTTTTTGAATTCAAATACTGTCCGTTTCATGGTAGATAAAATTTGTTTTCGAAGGAAATTGTTGTGAAAGTGAAAATATTTACATTGGAAAGAATACGATTGAAGGGGAAAATCGACAGACGGGAGCTAACAATTCTCAACAATAAATTCTACGAATATTTCCAGGGTATAGCATCCTAAATATTTTGCAACATATTTTATTTCAAGATATTGATTTTTTTTAACCAGTTTCAATGTACATAGAGAATAAATGCTTCTATATCAAAGATCGCATACATTTGAGCACAAATATTCATTGCATCGCAGTGATTTTTCAATTTAACCCTACAAGTAGTTTCGACGAGATATTTCGTCCATCAAGATGTGACTAATTTTGCTAATGACAAGATATCTGGTGGTCAAGATATTGCTGGTATTTTAACGATGATGAGAAACAGATCTTGCCCGTTTTCTTCTAGTGACGAGATATCTCGTCCATTAAAATTCGGTCAGCTTTGCTAATGACGAACCCTCCTGTAGGTTTTCTCGACGTGATACTTCGTTCAGGCAACAACCAGGAGGATTAATGCAAAATCAGCTATAAATAATAAAAACTCCGTTTGCGGCTGTATGTTTTGTAACATGATTTTAACGAAATTCATTCAATGCAAATTTGCAAATGCTTTTTGCTACACTAACACTTTTGGTACACTAATTTGCAGAAATGAAAGATAGCAAGTATGTGAATAATGTTTTTATCAGTCTTAATTTTACCTTGACCTTAAGGTGTGACCTTTTAAGGTTCTGCTGTCACCAACAGTTCTGACAGCGTTGGCACATGAATTGCAGAACATGAGAAAATATTCCCTGCTTTTCACCTGACATTTGAACAGCGATATGCCTTGAGTGCTTCCGGGGAATATTTCGGTTTCACACAAAATCTGGTGTAAACGCATAGTGATTCTGAACATGTCTGTCGAAGTAACGGTTACGATACATTCTCAGAGTGGCTCGTCCGTTTCCGTTAGTAGCCTCATATGCTCGGCGAGTAATACTTATTACCCGTACAAAGTCAGAGTCTACAATGACTTTTGACTTAATAAATGTTTTAATAGTCTAATTGAATGCTTTGAAAATCCTCCTTCTTATTCTCTACTTAATTATTTCTTGACACTATATCTTAATTAATTCTTATTCTCTCCCAATTATTTCAACTCTTTATATTCAGTAGTTAACGTATTGTAATCTAAGCACCAATGGCATGGAAAATTGGCCCCATTCCATTCGTGGGCTTCAAGCATCGATTCCTTTTACTATGGCAATTGATAAATTTAAATTCGCCACCCTCACATGGCCAATCTGCCATTTGGGGTGATCAAGCATGGATCGATTTAACTGTGGGAATCTAGGAACTTAAATTTAACAAGTTCACATGCTTAATTCACCATATTTGTGGGGATTAAACATGGATGTATTATACTGTGGAAATTAATAAACTTAAATTTGCCATACTCACATGGACAATAAGCCATTTGGGGCAATCAAACATGAATTTATTTTACTATGGGAATCTAGGAACTTAAATTTGCCAAGTTCACATGGCTAATTCGCTCCATTGGGATGATTAAACATGGATCAATCTTACTGTGAGAATTGAGAAACTTAAATTTGCCTCACTCATATTGCCAAATTGTCATTTGGGCAATCAAACATGAATCAATTTTACTGTGGAATCGAGGATTTTAAATTTGCCAAACTCACATGGCTGATACGCCCCTCCTTTTTTGGTGATTAAACATGGATCCATCTTACTGTAAGAATATATAATCTTACTGTGAGAATTGATAAACTTAAATCCCCTTCACTCCAATGGCCAATTCACCATTTGTGTAATTTTGGCGATAGGGTAATCCACCCTTCTCCGATTACATGCGAATATCGCGTTTTACCACTAAGCCGTTACTCTGTGATACACCAAGTTAAAAAATAAACATCCTAGATAACAGATCCTTATTTTGGTAGTAGTATAGTCCGGAATCCAATTTTATTTTTACCTAAAGCAGAGAGTATCAACATGCGAGCTATTCAATTATGTTTTAATTATATGACGAAAGCGAAAGGTGTTATCGCGCGAACACAAAAGATATGTGTTTGCGATGTAATCTCTTTGTGTGGTTATAACCGAGAACATTGAATCGATGAATCGATACGGGCAATCCGAAAAGTTTTTGTGATAGTCCTCCGAGGAGAAATAATAAAAGGATACCAACATAATAATGGAAGGATATAATAAAAATACTTAACTGATATCGCTATTATACCAGCGTAATCGCTTTCGATAATAATATATAAATTGATGAAAAATGCAAAGGTAGACAGCAAAGTATGTAAAACGTAATTCATTTAAAAATAGTAAAATTGGGACTAATTTTGATTCCGTTATCTTTTACGAAATGTAATTTATGAAGAAAATTAATGCGAATTGTGTGCTCAATGTGAAAATCTCAAAAATTTTTATCGTAGTTTTCAAAGGACATCGTCCAGTTTAGCCATATTTAGCTCATGAGCCAGGAAAATCACGCCTGCCCCTACCTAAGATATATATATATATATGCCTATATATATATATATATATTTCTTAGGTATGCCTATATATATATATATATATATATATATATCTTAGGTAGGGGCAGGCGTGGTTTTCCTGGCTCATGATCTAAATATGGCTAAACTGGACGATGTCCTTTGAAAACTACGATAAAAAAATTTGAGATTTTCACATTGAGCATACAATTCGCATTAATTTTCTTCATATATATATATATATATATATATATATATATATATATATATAATAAAAACAATCAAATTACAGAATATACAAAACATCAAAACGTAAAACAATAGAAATGCAGACCAGCAAAACGCCAAAAGATCAAAAAGTCAAAATATTAGAAATGCAGACCAGCAAAATGCCAAAAGATCAAAAAGCAGATAAGTAAAAAGCCAAAAAACCAAAAAAGTTGGGGGTAAAAAATAGTCAAGCAGAATCCAGAAAGCAGAAGGCAGAACTGTCCATGTATGCGCGCTAAAGCTGCAGACACAACATGGAAAGTAAAATAATTCAAAATTACAAACCAAAACAAAGAGAAATCCAAAAATTTTATAATCAAGAAATTTAAGAAAATTTTGAAAAAAATGATGGAAGTGTTGGTGGATGAGGGCGTCATCAGGGAGGAGCCTCACCCAGTCAACACAATATGGTGTTTTCTGCATGTGAGCGGCAGTATACCAAAAGTAGCTCACACACCCCTCCAAACACCATAAGAAAATAAATTAGAAAAACAAAAATTAGAAAAACAAAACCAGGGACAACCAAGGACACATACCAAAGATAATATAATACAAAATTAAAATTAAATTAAAATTAAAAATTAAATTAAAATTTAAAAGGAGAAAACAAACCTACCCAAATAGATTGACCTAAGATCGACAACAACCCGCCGCAAACTACATGAGGACCGCCAACAAATGCCATTCATAACGCCGTATATCAGAAATCGGAACCACAATTCCGACACGGAACCCCGACTCGAAATTCCGACTCGGAATTCCGAACCGGAACATCGGAATCGGAAGTCGAAAAAATAGTGTTCAAATCCAGTTTTTTAAAATTGATAGTCAACAGGATAGTCTCCGAAATAAGCTATTAAATAATATTAGTTATCTTAAATCTTTCAAAAATAATCCTATAAAAAGAGTGAGGGTATTTATTATTAAGAAGTGTGTTAATGAGATTATTATTTTATCTGTAATTTGATTGTTTTTATTATTATATATATATATATATATATATATATATATTGCGGCTCCATCTTGGACCCAATGCTGTCGCATAATTTGGAATTAAGAAGTCAAGCGTTCGCATTTCAAAAACTATTAATTAATGATGATGAGATGAAATATGCAACAGATGGAATATGGTACACAATTGGTATCCAAAATGGTCTGCCTACTACCTACAAAAATCTCCGATGTTCTCCTGTTAGAATTAATTATTTTCCCGCTCTGCTTTGAGCGTTTCCATCGTGACCAGAACTCACGGAACTCCAACCAATTAGAAGATCGTTCTCGGAATGGAAAACGATTGAGTGATCTAAGAATGGGGAAAGGCTTTCTCTTGCCTCACATAATATATACAGGGTGACCTGTTAAGTCTCTTTAAGCCCTTTAAATTTAAAACAGGGTCTCGTATAGTCAAGGAAGTAACGTGTGCCATTAGTAAAGTGACCATGCTGAATTTATTGAGACAGCTTACAGCGCTCCTAGCGGCGAAATAAGGAAGTTAAAGAAATAACTCGAAAACTAAAGAAGATCGGCCAAAAAGTTCAATTAGAAAAATGTGCGCAATACCATAATAAAAGCACAGGATGAAGTTTCATGGAGTTATCTGTTAAATTCGCGGAAATATTCGCGATTGCAATTTGAACTATTCCATGCCTTGAAAAGGGGGTCGTCCAGAAATTCAAAAACGTGTTTTCCGGTGCTATACAGTTTTTCTTACCCCTTTCCAGATCTTACCCCTCTCGATTTCTTCCTCTGGATTTACATCAAAGATCGGGTGTATAAAGCTCCGTCGACAATTTTGCTGGACCTGCGGCAGCGTATCATCGATAGCTGCGCTACTGTCACACCGCAGAATAAGGAATGTGCATGCCGGCGTGCTTGATCGAATATAAATGTGTATTGTGACCGAATGGTGACCTTTTTGAACACACTCGTCGTGTTTTTGTTTAGCAATAAATTTCTTGCTTTTGCTCATCTGTCTTATTTTTCCAATGTGCCACACTGAATAACGCGTATTTGTTTCTGACATTTTCGCATCTGCTCGAAGTTTATCAGGATAAAATTATTAAATAGTAAATCTGCGTTCGTGGCTGTATAGCCGAGAGTTGTGATTTCGGATCGTCAGTTTTTTTTAATTTCCGGAGTGCGTTTCAGATATTTTTTATTTATCTTTTTTACTTTCTTTGTTTGAATTTAAATTCGTCGTTGCTTAACTCAGAAAAACTGTATAACACCGGATAACACGTTTTTGAATTTCTGGACGACCCCTTTTTCAAGGAATGGAATAGTTCAAATTTCTATCACAAATATCTCCGCGAATTTTACAGATAACTCCATGAAACTTTTCCCTGTGCTTTTATTATGGTATTTCGAACATTTTTCTAATTGAACTTTTTGGCCGATCTCCTTTAGTTTTGGAGTTATTTTTTTAACTTCCTTATTTCGCCGCTAGGAGCGCTGTAAGCTGTCTCAATAAATTCAGCATGGTCACTTTACTATTGGTACACGTTACTTCCTTGACTATACGAGACGCTGTTTTAAAATTAAAGGGCTTAAAGGGACTTTACAGGTCATCCTGTATATTAAAAATGCAAAGTAGTAAAATAGCCAAAAAGCTAAAAATCATGGAATAAACAATAGTCAAACAGAACTCTCCATGTATGCATGCTAAAGCCGCAAGACATAGTGTGGCGAGTAAAATAATAACTCAACTATAGTTAAACTTACTGCTCGCACCCTACTCTCCAAAACTCCGCACCCCGACAACTTAAGGGCATTTGGGGCTTCGACATATTTAACCTGCACCAGTCCCCACATACATGATGGTCTTTAGTTGGATCTAGTTTCGCACCCCCTTCGTCAATCCGCTATGCTTCCTACTCGGCTACCGCGGCCCTAAGAAACACAGAGATAATTGTTTTATGTGAAAGGATAGGTAGGTAGGCATTTAACGAACGTCGCACTGGAGCAACACAACGGGCTACTGGCGACGCTCCGGGATCAAACCCGAAGGGAAGGATCCGAGGACAGCACCACGAAATTTTGAACCACTGTCAGATGACAAGTTCACACCTGAGTTGGCACCCGGCTCTCCAAACTTTCACACCACGCCAACGTGAGGACATTTGAAGCCCCGACAGATTTAAAGTGCACTATACCCCCATATACACGACGGTCTTTGGTTGGATTGGAACTCGCAATCCTCCGGTTGCTAATCCGTCACTCTTTCAACCGGGTTACAGTAATCGTATGTGTGAGGAAATATATACTCACAATACATAAATGGTCATATGTCAAATGTTTGCAGACTCCTATAGATAAGAACAAACTGACATGAAATAATTTATTTCCATATTCTTCCCCGTCTCGTCTTGTTTGTTTCATTTATAGCTTCCATACTGAAAGATGAAAGCCGCAGACACTGCTATTCAATAGTTCACTGTATTCAGTTCCATTGTCATATTGCCTTCCAAGGTGGTATATTTCAATGTGCCTTTTACAACATCTTGCAATGATAGCTATGACGTTTCTAGCAATTTTCTGACCATATAAAGTTCAGAAACTCGTTCCAACCAAAGACCGTCGTGTACACGGGGCGGGTTAAATCTGCCGTGGCCTCAAATGTCCACGTTGGCGTGGTGTGGAAGTTTGTAGAGGGGTGCCAGCTCAGGTGTGACCTCGTCATCTGACCGTGGTTCTAATTTACGTGCTGCTGTCCTCGATCTTTCCCTTCGGAATGGATCCTAGACCGCCATCAGCCCGTTGTGTTGCTTCAGTGTGACGTTTATAAACTGCCTACCTAATAATATCCAAGTGAAATCATGCCATATTCAAGTAATGAGTGTTCAGTTTCGTCCTCAAACCACTTTGGATTACCCTATATTAACCATCTAAGTGGTTTCGGCGCGATATCTCGTCCATCAAGATCTGACCAATTTTGCTAATGACGAGATATATCGACAAGACATTGCCGATTTTTTTTATGAAGACGAGATCGCTGTCTGGTTAGTTTTCTCATAATGGCGAGATATTTGGTCCATCTAGATCTGGTCAGTTTTTTTCTAAATAGATAGAGATAGCCACCAGGAGGGTTAAATGTACCCTATATAATGTTATATGTACTATTGCTAAAATATTATATGTACTATATGTACTATTGCTAAAAATATAGTGAAATTATACAAGTATGCTGTCAGAGTGTACCAATAATATACGAGTTACAATACATTGTGGATGGGATATTTGGGGGCCAGATTTGCCTGAGAACACTTTAAAAAAAATTAAGAATTTGAAAATTTAGTTTTTGCAATCAATGAAAGCATATTGGGGAAAGTTTCCCCTTTCATTTATCATTTATATGCCGTCTTTGAAATGGCTCTATTTTGCCTGAGGCTTCAAAATTTCAACAATATTATGCATTATTTTCAAAAATGATGCATTTTCTCCTTGGTTAGTTTGTTGGTTTGTGGTTTTATGGGCTATGCAATAATGTTTGGCTTGATTGGTTTGGTTTTGGGGGGGGTTTTATGGTGCAAGGGCCATATTTGGCCTGCTGCGCCAGACACAAGATATACAACATCAAGTAATAAACAGACACACACACAATGAAAGTTTTACAGAAGAGAGAAATACACCCAGGGAGGAATAATGTGTTTGGCAAAGCTGCGCCAAACACAAGGCAGGCAACTCCAAGCAAATAATTTGAGAGAGAAATAAAGAGGGATTGGGAATATATTCAATAAATGGTCGGTAGGTAGTTAATTAATGTTGCCCTGAAGCACCACATCGGGCTATTGGGGACGGTCTGGGATCAATCATCAAAGGAAAAATCCAAAGACAATATCACGTAATTTTCAACCACTGTCAGATGACGAGGCAACGCTTGATCTCGCACCCCACTCTCCAAACTTCCACACCACGCCAAAGTGAGGACATTTGAGGCCACGACAGATTTCCCGTGTACCAGCCCCAGTGACCACTATTGTCTTTGACTGGGCCGAGTTTCGAACTCGTAACTCTCCGGTTTCTAATCCGATGCCCTCCCAACTGGACAACCGCAGCCCTAGAATAAAGGGATTAAAGCAGAAAAAGATCACTAGTGTATCCCGGGATCGCGACTGTCACCTTGTGTGTGAAATGAAGAAAAGCACAAACAGTTAAGTAATGTATTATTTTCGAATCACAAATTAACTACCTTTGTGTTCCATGTAATCAAACTATACGGTATATAATCGAGTTTCAATATAATTTAATTCAAATTAATTAATAACAAATAATTAATTTAAAATTTTTATTTGAATTAAAAACATTTTTACTTGTAAACAAATATTTTTTTTTAAATTATCAAGTTAATTTTTTTATTAAAATATAAATACATATGAAAACAGATAGTTAGATATGTAGTTATTTTAACAATGAAATAACTATAGTAGAACCGTGATCATTGACTCCGATTTACCAAGTGTCCATATTATCCTAGCCAAATTTAATATAGTATTTTAAGCTTTAACCCTTTGAGATTAGTGAGTTTTTCGATTTGTAGTAGTGTTACCTTTACTCCACAACACACTTTATGATTAAATAACTACATCTTTCTATGGTATTCATGGATTCTTTTAACTTTAGAAAGATTCTACTTGCCATTTCATTAGAATGGAATCTTCCTTTGGAGTGATTCTACTGGATTTTTCCGTGGAAAAGAATCCTTTCAAACGATTCTATTGTCCCATTCTATAGAATAGAATTCTTTGGAAACATTGTGTGGCTCTTTTCCTTAGAATAGACTCCTTTAAAATGATTCTATCACTCCCTTCCTTAGAATAGACTCCTTTAAAATGATTCTATCACTCCCTTCCTTAGAATAGAATCCTTTAAAATGATTCTATCACTCCCTTCCTTAGAATATAATCCTTTAGAATGATTCTATCACTCCCTTCCTTAGAATAGAATCTTTCTTTGGAACGATTCCATTGGTCCTTTTCATGAAATAGAATCCTTTGGAACGATTCTATTGATTCATACTGCAGAGTTGAATCCTTTGAAACGATTCTATTGACTCATTTTGTAGAGTTGAATCCTTTGAAATGATTCCATCAGTCCATTCCTTAGATTATAATTAATTAGAAATTCGGTTGATCCGTTCTTTATATTAGAATCCTTTGAAACTCTTTATTGATCTTTTTCGAAGAATAGAATCCTTTGGAAAGAATTCATTGTTCATTCCCTTAGAAACGAGTCCTTACAAAAGATTCTATTGGTTAAAAAGGCCAGAATTCATACAGGGAAGACTGCAGGTTTCAATGTGGAATTATACACGTGAACCCCTTCAGAGGTTAAAACATCGACCAGGCGTGTGTACACTTTGGCATTTCTGATTGCCTGTCACAATGGAAGAATCCTTATAATCCTTGCTTTGTGAATCTTTCAGTGGCATTAATATAACATATAGTATACTAAATCTGTTCTGTATTTCGTATAGGCTGTTTTGTGTTACTATATCCGTATAATCCCAGTTTATGGTTACTCTAGTTGGCCTCGGTCCACATTACCTAGGATTATAAATATTCTACTGCATTATTTTATTAGAAGAACAAAGAAATATATTTTACGCGTGTATGTGTTATTTTGTGGGATATTGATTTATTCAATTGTTCCTCTGCAGAAAAATATCCAATTACACGTAGCAAAAATATATGATTTGAAATGCTAGACAAAATCAAATAAATAGTTTAATAGAAGATAAAAACAAAACACTTCACTGAATCAGATTACTTATTGAATTGAAGTAATTAAATATATCAAGATTCATGAAAAAATTATACATTTTAACCCACCAAGTGGTTAAGACAAGATTTCTCGTCCATCAAGATCTGACTAATGTTGCTATCTCCCATTGCCGATGTTTTATGACAAGATTAAGATCTGGTCAGTTTTGGTAATGACAAGATACCTCGTGAGGCAACCACAAGGAGGGTTAAAAATCTGTAGCAAAATTGTTGCATACATTCTTTTTAAAGGTTTCACAAAAAATAATTTACATTGTCTGCTGATATACCTGTGGATGTCAAAATCAATAAAAGAAACAAAAAAGGGCGAATCAATTTTTGTGACGAAGGTGAATGTGAAAACAATTGTTAAAGCAATGTCTCTACGGTAGGTAAGTATTTAATTAACGTCACACTGGAGCAACACAAAGGACTATTGGCGACGGTCCGGGATCAAACACGAAGGAAACGATACGAGGACAACACCACGTAATTTTGAACCACGGTCAGATGGCGAGGTCACACCTGAGCTGGCACCCACTATCCAAACGGAGAAATGTGCAAGCGCGGTGCAAATCCTACATCAGTGTTTGAGAAGGCTAGAACTTGTGACAGGTAGGAACAGATTTTTGCGTTATAGGCTGACCTCTACAGGTTGTTTTACGACCCGATGATAAACTATGAAAAGTGTTAAAAAACAGAGAATAACATATTCGGGGGATTGTTTAGGCCCCTTAATCCCATACTGACTACACCACTGGTATACAAACATACCAGTCAATTAACCGTAGTTCGGGAATTCCTATTGCCGAGTTATTGAAAAAATTGATAATTCCTAATTCCCAAAAGCAGGTTCTGGGCATACAAAAAGGATTAAAAAACACATATAATTCAACAATCCCTCCGGGCCTTATAAATTCCAGTTAAAATAAGGAGCATTTATAGGATTTGTCAAACAAGAGCTCATTCATGTAGTATTACCTTAAAAAAGCGTTTTTGTTTAATACAGTTTAATATTCTCATAGCTCATTAACATCCTTCATTTGAAATGATAATTACGTGGCGTTTGGCAGAAAAACCTAGTCTTATCAAGATAAATGAGTCGTACACCAAGTTCTTATCTTTTTTCTTTCATTATACAACTTACTCGATATCTTTGTTTTCATAGTGTGCTCTTGAAATCCTTTTCGTTTTCACATCGTTGAGATACTTCGTCGATACAAAAACGCCCTATTACTACAAAGGGAATGAGGATTCAAGTACGAAAACCAAATAGCCCTTTGCCTAGCCCTCCAAGTAGTGCCGACGAGATATATCGTCCATCAAGTTCTGACCGATTTCGCTTATGACGAGATATCTCGCCATCAAGATATTACCGATTTCTTTTATGATCACGAGATCAAGATCTGGTCAGTTTGTTTCTAATGACGATTTGTCTCGTTCATCCAGATCTGGTCAGTTTTCTTCTATTGAGATATCTCGTCCATCATTATCTGCTCTGTTTTTTTCTAATGGATATCCCATCCATTAAAATTTGGTCAGGTTTCTTCTAATATGAGATATCCCGTCCAACAAGATCTGGTCTGTTTTCTTCTAATGATATATCTCGTCCAACAAGATCTGGTCAGTTTTCTTCTAATGAGATATCTCCCCATACAGACCTGGTCTGTTTTATACTAATCAGATATCCCGTCCATCAAAATCTGGTCAATTTTCTTATAATGAGATATCCTGTCCATCAAGATCTGGTCAGTTTTC
The DNA here is from genome assembly GCA_933210815.1 of Meta bourneti. Classification (NCBI taxonomy): domain Eukaryota; kingdom Metazoa; phylum Arthropoda; class Arachnida; order Araneae; family Tetragnathidae; genus Meta; species Meta bourneti. The sequence goes on along the minus strand of OW119934.1, from coordinate 78,848,466 downwards.
TTCTAATATGAGATATCCCGTCCATCCTGATCCGGTCTATTTTCTTCTAATGAGATATCCGTCCATCAAGATTCAGTCAGTTTTCTTCTAATGAGATATCTCCTCCATCCAGATCTGGTCTATTTTCTTCTGAGTTATCTCATGCTTCCAGATCTTGTCTATTTTCGTCTAATAAGATATACCGTCCTACAAGATCTGGTCAGTTTTCTTCTAATGGGATATCTCCTCCATCCAGATCTGGTCTGTTTCCTTCTAATGAGATATCTCGCCCCGGGAATTCCTACTGCCGAATCCCTGAAACAATAAATAATTCCTAATTCCCCAAAAAAGGTTTTGGGTATACAAAAAAATTGAAAATACTCCATATAATTCAACAATCACTCCGGGCCTTATAAATTCCAATAAAAAAAATAAGGAGCATTAATAGGATTTGTCAAACAAGAGACACTCAAGTAGTATTACCTTTAAAAAAACGTTTTCTTTTAATCCAGTTCAATATTCTCATAGCTCATTCACCTCCTTCATTTGAAATGATAATTACTCGGCGTTTGGCAGAAAAACCTAATCTTATCAAGATAAATGAGTTGCATACCGCGGTCGTCTTATCTTTCTTCTTTTATATACAGCTTCTACGATATCTTTGTTTTCGTAGTTCGCTCTTCCATCTCTTTCGTTTCCACATCGCTCCGCTGCTTGATAAAACATCTTTCGGGTAAATATGATTCCGGAATACACAAATCGTCTTCAAATGCTCCGCGATTTCTTCATATTTAATCAAGATCGTATTGTTCTTTGAAACCTGGATTAAATATCCCCAGGCGGTTTTTTGCCTGTGATGTATCCCGTTATTGATACTTAACCTCTTATCCGTCGATGCAGTTTTTGGTGCAATCGACCGACAACTCAAACACTTTTGTATTGAAACTTTGAAAAGAAAAGGTTGTAAAAGGAAAGCTATAAATATTTATGGTTTTGTTTCTGGTTTATTTCGCAATTCCCTTGACTCAGTATTAATTATCTCGAATGATATATCTAAAATATTAGCTGCTACATTACTTAATATCAACCAAACTTCCACTGCTTACAAATGCGAATCAATTTTATGTAGATAAATAAAAAATGAGAGAATGAAGTTTTATACTATTGTTTATGTGTGTTTGAGTGAATTGAAAATTAATTTGCAAAGGAACTTATTCTTTAATTTCACATATAAGGGATGCAGATCACACCATAGACGTGAGAGGTAAGTAGACTGAGCATTGCTATTGAGTGGAGCTTCAAAAAGTGTTTCCAACTTGTAGACTAGCAGTCACGTGATAGATTGACTTGGTTAGTCGATTTGGCTTCTTATCGCCTCTTTTGGCGATATAACATCTAATGACAATGTAGGTGTTTGGATGCGCATTTCAATAGAGTGATGACAGAATTGGCGAAAACACCCAAGTCTGACACTGTGTCGCGCGGATCAATCAGATGATGTTTCAATGAATGGGCGTCTTCTCTAGTCCCGTGAACAAATGAGATGATGAATGTTTTCACCCAGCTGACGAAAGCAGTCTAAAGTTCACGTTACTACTAGTTTTGGTCACATGATTCTGGGCACATAAAAAGGTTATCATTGCTCACTCTACGTTTGTATTCCCTCTATGGATCACACAGGAACATTCTATATGACGAGCAGGGGCCAACTGAATTTATGACACCGACTGTTGAACACTGTTCTTATCGTTCTTTCAAAGTTCCAGTTAAAGAATCATGTGGATTCAATTCTGATCAGTTACGGTATCGAACTTCACAACAACTATTGAATATGTTTTTGCCAGTCTTTAGCTGCAAATTAATTCCATTTTCATTTTCAACGAATTAAAATTTGACACCATTGCATGTATCCTTTTCCGAGGTGAAACCAAAGCAATAATTGCAGGTGTATTGAACACTATAGATGTTCAGGCTCCCGTGCACACTGAATTCCAGAGATAGAGTCCACTAAGCAAATATTTTATGGTAGCTTCTTTCAGTTTTCATCAAGGATACAAAACACAAAGTATTCTAGACAATGTAGCAGCGCATACCATGCAGAGATACATATTGTAGAAGACGGCGTCATATTCCATTTTCATTTCCAATCAATTAAAAAGCCTACGTTAGCTACCTTTAGTTTTCATCCAGAACACAAAAGCAAAATGTTAAGTATTCAAGACAATGTAGCAGGGCATACAATGCAGAGATGCAGTACACCTTGAAAGCCGGCGACAAAATCCACGTTTGCATCGAAACAATTAAACGGTTTCATTATAGTTTTGTTCAGTTTTCATCAGGCAAAACAAAACCAAATTACTGAGTATTCAAGACATTATAACAACACATACAAAGCTCAGACGGTGTTAGCCAATTTCAATATTCTAAAGGCAATACGTGAACAGTACAATATAGAATTTAATTTTTTTTCATTTAGCTGTAAGGAAGAAAGCATTCCTTTTAATGTTTGATTCTTAGAGTTTTCGAAGAATGCTCTCATTAACTGTTGATTGCAAAACCTAAGTGAGTTATTTCGATGATACTTTTTAAAATTGAATAGTATCAATAAGCAGCTGTTTAAGGAGCAAGCAAAGGAGACCCTTATAGATTCAAACACCAATATAACAATAATAAAATACCTAAATTCTAATGGTTTGGTATGAGCACTACTGTAACCATTTTCATCTTAATATTTGATTAATGTTTATAGTGCTGATCTACAGAACGCGTTCACCAAATTTCGGGGTTATTCAGAAAATACAAAAAACCAGCACTTCAGCTTACCACCATTGACTTGTTTATAATAACTTACTACTGTCATTTTCATTGACGATTATACGACAACGAATAGCAGATATCTACCGATTAATTGTGATTGCAATGTGTGCTAGATGCTATTGCCCAGAGCTTTTAATCGGTTCCATAGGTGCTTTCTTGGATCTTTCACAACCGTTTAATTTCTTGAAATGGCCAAAAAACCCGGTAGGCACAAGAAATGTGTTCACTTAATATCTACATTCCACGGTTATTATGGAGATGAGCAAACCACCACTCCACCTTAACATCAAGTATTGTTTACAATAGCTTATTTGGTGACACCCTGTTGTGTTCATTGATGATTATACGCCAACGGATTGCAGATATATATGCCTAATAATAGTTGAATGGTCCATTAATGTAGGATGGTATAGTACGTAGTAGGATGGTATAGGGATGAAATCAGAGTGCCTCAATCTACCTGGTATGAGTTATTAACCCTCCTGTTGGTTGTCTCGAAGAGGTACTTCATCATTAGAAATACTGACCAGATCTTGATGGACGAGATATCTCGTCATTAGAAAAAAACGAATAGGATCTTAACCTCGTCGTCATAAAAAAATCAGCAATATCTTGATGACGAGATATCTCGTCAGCATCAAATTTGGTCAGATTTTAATGGACGAGATATCGTGTCAGTAGCATAATTGATCAGATCTTTATGGACGAGATATATCGTCGGAACCACTTGGAGGGTTAAGACGAATATACTGATTGTTTCTGTTGAGTGGTTAGAATAACTGAACAGTATTAATCTCTAGTCTGCAACAAAACATTTAGTAAGTTAGTGTAAATGAACTTATAAACGCAAACTGCCTTCGTAATCACGAATACATGTACCATGAAACCAACCAATCATCATCTACGAATGATATGCACTGAAGTACTAGAAAAACTGGCACAGACGGGTATATACAAAATACATAAAATGCCATATGCACGTCATTGGTTGCATCTGCTAGTGCATGTATAAAGCGAAATCCAGCTGTGGATTCATCTACAGCTGTTTCCGCAATGAGAATGGCACTAGTTAAGCGATTTTTTCACTAGGTTGGCGATTTTAAACTGGGTTTTATAGTTGTAGCTCGTGAGATGGGTCATAGCTTTTTCCGAACTACCATTTCAAGGGTGTACCTTGACTACAAGAATTCTCGCAAAACCTGTAACTTAAGACAGCAGTGTGACTTTGTGTACTTGACTTGCAAGACGACGAAACAATATATTTTCATATAAAATAATTTGTTCGAATCACCCTGACCCAATTTTTTTGTGACATAAAGATACACCAAAGTCAGCCCTCCTGTAACAGAGCCGTGCTGTAATTTGATTGTGTACTTGTAGTAAGATGAAATAATGCCTCCCAAAGTCTTTAGTTATTGTGACACACTTAGTGAATAGAATCTTTTCCCCTTCGATTTCTACGAACTGAGTTTTTTGACTTTGCGTGCTTGACTTGTCAGCTGACGATATAATATATTTTCATATAAAATAATGTGAACGAACCACCTTAACCCCCCACTGGCTGTCTTGACGAGGTATCTTGTCTCCATTAAAACTGACCAGATCTTGATGAACGAGATATCTCGTCGTTAGAAAGAACTGACCAGATCTTGATCTCGACATTATAAAAAATCGGTTATATGTATCTTGATGACGAGGTATCTCGTCATGAGCAAAAATATTTGTCGGACGAGATATCTCGTCGAAACCATTTGGAGGGTTAATCATCCTTTTATTTTTGGTACATAATTCTACACCGAAGTCACCCCTCTAGTAACAGAGTGCATTGTAGTAAGATGAAATAATATAACCCAAAGTCTGTTTAGTGATTGTTTGACTCAAGTCCCCAAGTGTAATTTGGTCGATACCTTTAGAAACTCCCTCTTGAAAACGAACTCTTGTCAATAGCAGGTTGTTAGAAACTCATCATCCCTTTTTATTATTATTTTCTATCAAACTGATGGGCATTAAAGTTGGGCAAGTGGAAAACTTTTTTCATTCCCACTCGTGTCCTAATCAGTACTTTATACTCCTCTGTCTGTTCCAAGTTTCTTTTGTATCCCTCCTTGAGCTGTAAAGGACTTATTTACACTCTGACATTGCTCTGAACCCGCACTAATTGATTGAAGTGACTCTTGAGAAAAACCCAGACGCGTTTGAATCAGCCCAAGAAATAACTCACTGGTATGAACTGAAATTTTTCTCGGACATGGAGAGAATATTTTCCTTTTTTCAGCTTTGGGATCGAGCTTTAAACTTCTCGTCGGTTGTCTTGTGTTTTACATTTTTTGGTGTTGGCTCGTGTGATTAGAAGAGGGTGACGATCTTGAGACATGCTGCGCTTTCGATTTCCACTTTCTCTAGACAGTCTTGTCTTGCGAGATATAGAGGTAGGTAGTTAATTAACGTCCCACTGGAGCAACACATTGGTGACGTTCCGGGATCATCTCTAAGAGAAAGATCCAAGGACGACGTCTCGGCACTTTGAACCACAGTCAAATGACGAGGTCAACACCTGAGCTGGTACCCACTCTCCAAACTTCCACACCACGCCAACTTGAGGACATTTAAGGCCACAATAGATTTAACGTGCATCAGCCTTCGTATACACGACGGTCTTTGGCTGGACCTAGTTTCGAACTCGCAACCAAACGATTGCTATTTCTGTTGCTCTTCAAACTGGGCTAACGTGGCCCTGAGAAATAAAGAATGTAATGCAATTTCTTATTTTTCGTGGTTTCGAGTAGTCATCTATCTCACTATGTGCAATATGAACATCCATTAGAAGTTTTATGAATACTTATGAACATTAGTTAACCCCAAGTGGTTTCGGCGAGATATCTCGTCCATCAAGATCTGATCAATTTTTCTAATGACGAGATATCTCGTCATCAGATAATTGCCGATATTTTTGAAATAACAAGATCAAGATCTGGTTAGTTTTCTTCTAATGACGAGATATCTCGTCCGCCAAGATCTGGTCAGTTTTTAAATAATCTAATGATTTACGAGAAGCTAGTGACGAGACAACCACTACGAGCGTCAAGTATTCTCTCATTTATATGTTTAAGATATCCTGTATACCTTTTAAACACCATTTTCACCCAAATTTCACATTTTTCAAATCTTACATCTATACATGTAGAGCAGAGTTGGTACCTGTCTGTCTGTTCTCTATACAAATCTACACCGTTTAGCCCTACAACAAATTCGGTTTACTTATTCTTTGGAACCCTGTGTGGGTAACGTAGGCTACATATTAATCCCCGTTCTATTTGTCTTGGGAGTGCAGAGGGGTGTAACGTCCCGTCATCCTGGACTGAGCTCTTGCTGTAGGGCACTCTCTCCCGGTCTGGCTGTGCAGATGACGTCGGAGTTAACATCTACAGGAGTCGCCTCTCAAGATGACCTTGGAAGTTTTAAATCTTAGAGTATGATGCAAAAGCAGATTGGTACTGCTGCGCTGAAAATCTCTCAGTATCATGTAGTTTATGTATCCCGTCTGTAAATTCTTAAACTGTAGCTTTATTATTGGAATGTAAATTTTTATAATAATATAAGATTATTTTTATAGAAATGGTATTTTCTTATCGTCGGTATGGTACAGGGGGCTAAAGACAATTAGAAATCCTCATAGGAATAACAATATGTATTTATACGCGCAATGTCAGACCAATTCACACTAAATTTGGTACGTTCATCTTGTATAATTCTGCGGGACACATAGGCTATGTATTAACCTCGTCAATTTTTCCTGGATCTGCAGTTGGGCTAAAAACAATTCGAAATCTCCATAGGAATAACATTGAGTAATATTACGATGAATTATAAATAATTCAATCCGAGCAACGCCGGGTAATTCAGCTAGTATTATTATACTATAATTCTTTAGCTCTTCAAATCACTTCGTATTTTACCTCTACGACCCTTAGAACTACAGATATAAAAAAATTTAAAAGTAATGAGATTTATATTTGACATGGGGGTTTATGTTGTTTCTAGCTTTTTCTCGAAATGCAATTTTTGCATATTGTTACTCTTCGCGAAACACAATGTCTCAGAATGCATCAATTAAATTCTTTTGACGTTTTTTTTACATGTTCTGAAGATTATCAAGTAGGGTTTGAACTGTTAGTATTTAGAATTACGCATTTTAAAAATATTGAGCAGGATGTAAACCTGGATATTTTTCTTGTTTCGTTTCAGGGATGACTGACGCGTTAAAGCCCGCAATTAATTTAAATATAACAATATAATAATTATTGTAGTTCAATACCCGTATCAATGATTTTAGAAGTTAAGTCACTTTACAAACTGGAAAAATGTTAACTATTTTTTAAATATAACGTTTTGCGTAAATGGTATTTTTGGCTGTTTTTTACACTTTCCCCCCTACTTCTCATTTATAAAAACAAATTTAAAGCACATTTTCCGCCATAAAATTCTTTTTCTAGTAAAAATCAATTGCAAAATCAATAAAAAATCTTTTCCTTGATAATTTCAAAAAACTGCATTCGAATGTGTGCATACACCTTAAATATAAAAATAGATTTCTCCATCTTTTAAACATTTCGTGATCATATTCTGTAAACAAACTATTCGTTAAAACTTCGATGTTATTACCTATTGCCCTTATGAATACAAGCCAATTTTTATCTCAATTTCATATTGAGTAAAATAATTGATTGTACCAAGCTTTAAGCTTCTGGAGATGATCTGATGATTTACATTTTTTTTGCAGTTCATTCATCTGATTAGAAGAGTGGTAAGGATCGTGCTGGGAACATATACTGTGCTTTCGATTTCCAATTTCTCTAAGCAGGTTCGTGGAAGAGATATATAATGCCATTTATTTCTTATTTAATCGACCAATCGGTCTAGTGGTCAGGTGTTGGCCTCTGGGCTCCTGGTGAGACATGAATGTTTGTTTATTTGGTATGAATATGTACCCTCTAATCGAGTTGTGTGTGCTTATGATGCATGATGTATGATGCTAGGTGTAATGTGAATTACCCTGAATTACTTTTCATTACTCTGCGTACTAGAGTAATGAAAAGTGGTCCTCAAATTCACCCTTGTAGTGGAATAATGAATATTATTCGAGCATTAAAAAAATTCTTAACTTTCGCTGGTTGGAACATTCATCTATCTCGCTACGTATAAGGCAAATTCTCCGTGATAAATTCTTTATAGAATTGCTTATTAGACTTGTGAACATGAGTTAATTTTTCTCTCAATTATAAGTTGAAATATAATAATTGGTTACGCAAGCTAAAAATTCCTTGTGATTATCTTCCGTAAACAAAAACTATACGTAGAATTTTCATGTTATTGCTTATGAATATCAGCTAGTTTTTATCTAAATTTCATACTAAATTCTACAATTGGTTACATCAAGGTATTAAAGTATTTTTAATTAACGTCGCACTGGAGCAACACAACGGACTATTGGCGACGGTCCGGGATCAATCCCGAAGGGAATGATCCGAGGACAACGCTTAATAATTTTGAACCATGGTTATAAGACGAGGTCACACCTGAGCTGGCACCCCACTCTCCAAACTTTCACACCACGCCAACGTGAGGACATTTGATGTCACGACAGATTTAACGTACACCAGTCCCCTTGTACACGACGGTCTTTGATTGGATTTGAACTCGCAACCCTCCGATAATCCACTGCTCTTCCAACCGGGCTACCGCAATCCCGTTATTTATGAACATCAGCTAGTTTTTTATCTAAATTTTAAATTGAATTCTACAATTGGTTGTATCAAGCTTTAACCTTATTGAGGCTTATGGTTTACAGTTTTAGATTAGTAGCTGATTAGAGATTTTAAAGAGTACCCGGAACACATATTGAGCTTTCGATTTCCAATTCCTCTAGACAGCTTTTGTGAATGCTAAAGAATGCGTTATGCGAATCGTTTATGGGCTTTCGGTGTTTATAGTACTCATCGATCTGGATACACATAAGGTGAACTATCAGATAGAAATTTGTGTCTTTGCTTACTACACTTATGAACATGAGTTAATTTTTCTCTCAATTATATATATGCTGAAGTATACGAATGTGGGTTTTACAATCTGAAACTATGTGATTATTTTTTAAACATAAACTATCCTTTAGAATTTTGATGTTTATGAACATAAGCTAACTTTTATTTAAATTTTATATTGGATTTTTCAATTAGTTGTATCAAGTTTTAAACTTCTTGAGGTCATCTTGTGGTTTACATTTTTTTTCTGAAGCTGATTCATCTCATTAGAAGAATGGTGAAGAGTTTGCTTTGAAAACATACTGTATTTACAATTTCCGATTTCGCTAGTTAAAGAATGGGTCGTATTTTCTTATTTTTTTTAATTTGCAATGCTCATCAGTATAGACATATACGTAAGCTGACTTAAGAAATATTTTTATTTACTACTTGAGTTCATTTTACTAAATTAATTTGTCGATGTAACTACGATGTAATGTAAGCGTACAAAATAATTTTGTAAATTAGGTTTGAACAACATAACCACATAGATTAGGAATTCGAGAAACGTACTTAGATACATAAATGTTTTCGGGCAACATGATGACATGCCACTTTTCAAAAATTTCAGATTAGCAAATTTAAAGCATTAAAAACTTCCAAAATTGCGATGTTTACGCAAGGGCTATATTTGTCCAAGCTGCTCCAAACTAAGACAATTAAATTGACTTATGGACACAATTTGTTGATTGTCAAAAATCTGACGAGTGACCAACTTAGGTTAAGTTGGTCACTAACCTAAATTCTATATCCTTGCGATATCATAGAGAGTGGTTCTGAGGAAACTTATCTAAATCTGACGAGTGACCAACTTACGTTCAGTGCATTCCATATCCTTGCAATATCATTAAGAGTGATTATCCGGAGGAGCCTCATCGAAAATCTGACGAGTGACCAACTTATATTAAGTTTATTCCATACCCTTGCAATATTATTGGAAACGATTGTAGCAAAGAGCATCGTCGGAAATTTAACAAATGACCAACTTAGGTTAAGTGTATTCCATATCCTTGCAATTTATCATTACGAGTGATTGTCAGGAGGAGCATCATTGAAAATCTGAGTGCTGTACGTTTTGTTTATTGAATTTGTTTTAATTAAAAAGGCTTATTTATTTCGGACATGAACTATGATATATTGTGTGAATTCAGGTTTCTACCGAAAACAAAATACTCATCTGCACCCGGATCTCTGGAAGTACTAGGATACAGAACGGTAAGGAAGCTTTTCTTTACCTTCATTAGGTATCATCTGTATACAATGAGAGCTTTACTGACATGGAGGAGAGAAGCACAGTAGGGAGAAATTGAACCTGGCAGGAAATCGAATATGCGATTCTCCTACAACTCGCAGGTTGCTAGCGCAGTGGGGAAACCCACTAAGCTAAGACAACCCCAGGTAACTTCACAGACTTGTGCCGAATCACCAAACATTCCCACCAGACTTTCTGTGGAAAATTCTCCAGAATGCTGTAAAAAACTATCAAATCAGGATTAATGAAAATGTTCACATATTTGCTGTCTTTCATTTATGCGCCTTAATATTGTCCTTACTGGTCTTATTAGATTTCTAGGTGGCGCTTGTGGACAAATATATCTATGAATACCATGGATGTGAAATGTAAGTAGACTGAGCATTGCTATTGAGAGGAATCTCAAAAGGTGTGATTTACATGTCGTCTAGTAGTCACGTGACTGCTTTGAAAAATTGATTTTGTAATCCGATTTGATAGTTTATCGCCTCGTTTGGCGATACATCTGATGACAGCGTAAATGTGTGAATTCTCATTTCTATAGTAGCTATAATAGAGTTGAAATTAAGTTAAATCTGCCGAGGCCTCAAATGTCTTCCCCTTGGCGAGGCATGGAAGTTTGGAGAGTGGGGTTCCAGCTCAGATGACTTGCAATCTGACCGTGGTTCAAAATGACGTGGTGTTGTCCTCGTATCTTTCCCTTTGAGTTTGATCCCGGACCGTCGCCAATAGCCCAATGTGTTGCTCCAGTGCGACGTTAAATAATTACCAATTAACAACCTAACAGCTAATAATAACTGTTAAATTTATTTTCTAACTGTTAGTTATTAATCGATAACAAAACTGTTAATATTAGTAGTTGATAATAACTCATTAGTTTTCCATCGTAAGTCAGACTACACTTCACCCAACAATGCGGTTATCCAATTTCAATTTCAGCGCAAAGTGCTAAAACCAACAAAATCTGTTATAAAACTTTAAAAAAATGTTTAACAAATTTTTTACGATCACGCGATCTTGTTTCATTTTGCCATCGCAAGGTGTCATAATTCAGGGGCACCGAACACCATTTTCGATTATTTAGCTTCAGGATCGAATGGCAGCTGGTCCGGAAAGCAGCAAATTCATGTGACAGCTCATTTCATTATAGGCGTCATTTGTATGACGTGTATAATATCTCTTATCAATGGTCGATATATATAATGACTAGTGCTTATTAATAATTCTGCTTCTGATATAGCTAAGGACATTAGTTTTCGTACCACCCCTGTGCATTTTTCTCATTAATCCTTTTATTGAAGAGATATTTCATTTTTGTCGTGGTTTATTCGATTGAAAAATTTGGGCCCAAATTTTGTTAGTTGAAATTTACTACGCCAGTTAGTGTTGTATCTGTGAGATACGTTTTCAGCGTTTCGGAAATAATTACTGAACCACCACTTCCGTTAGACAATTGCGATATAAAAATGAAACTTCATCTTGTTTCCTAAAGGTATGCCCTCACCCAAGTAGCACAGCCAGGTACTTAAGTTGTGCTGACTACAACCGATAGGCTTTACATAGGTACGCGAATAAGACGCTCAGATGTCATTGGCGTACTTGTCATATTAACGCTGTTTGTAGCGCGAATGAGACAAACAGCTTAAGTAGTGAACAGTGGAGCTCAATTAGTGAATACTGGAACTCAATTAGTGAACAATGGTGCTCAATTAGTGAACAATTGAACTCAGTGAACAACGGGCCCAATTAATTAACAACGAAGCTCAAGTAATGAACAATGTAGCTCGATTAGTGAACAATGAAGCTCAATTAGTGAACAACGGTTTTCAGTTAATGAACAAGAGAGTTCAATTAGTGATCACAAGAATTTAATTAGTGAAAATTGAGCTCAATTAGTGAACAATGGTGCTCAATTAGTGAACAATGGAGCTCAGTTAGTGAACAATGGGCCCAATTAGTTAACAACGAAGCTCAAGTAATGAACAATGTAGCTCGATTAGTGAACAATGAAGCTCAGTTAGTGAACAATGGGCCCAATTAGTTAACAACGAAGCTCAAGTAATGAACAATGTAGCTCGATTAGTGAACAATGAAGCTCAATTAGTGAACAATGGAACGTAATTAATGAACAAGAGAGTTCAATTATTGAACACAAGAATTCAATTAGTGAACACTAGAGCTCAATTAGTGAACAACGGAGATATAGTAAACGTATGTTTAGTACGTCGAGCACTGAACGGACGCTGGCTCATGGCAGAAGAGCAGTGAGGAAATATTCTTCTCCTTCCCTCTGACTACAAGCGAGGCTAGACGGTAGAAGAAAGGGAAGACGCTACTCACTCTGATTAGGTGGGCAGCTTCCCTTGCTTCAACCATCCAGCCGCACGAAACTTTCAAGGCAAGTTTCCTATTCCCCACTTTTCCTTATAAAGGCTTCCCCTGTGCGGCAACCTGCTAATTTCCCGAAATCATCGGGAATATGAGAGGGTGCAAGGAATTAGAACGGACTCCCCTTAACACAAACGATGCATTTGCTATGTCTTTAGTAGTGTTGTTTTTGCGACGACGGGATTCTTTGGCAGCACGCATAAAATATGTGATAAATACATAATTGTTGGTATATTTCTGTTACCGAAAGTGGCTTGCAGTTTCCGATGTTTGCCATACTTTTGTGGTTGTATTTGGAAAATGCTGTATTATAAGTGTATCCTCTTCTCTGGGGACCTATTTGCTTTGAAAAATATTGACGGCTATATCCTGGCTATCGACGTCGTAGGAATATTTTGGATACAAACGTCGAGGCATAACCAGCGTTTTCCATTTTTAGAGAGAATTTCTCCCGTTCCGAATTCAAAAATAGCGCTATTTTTACTTATTTCTTCTTTCGAGATTTAGTATTCTACTCGCTGCACCACGGACATAGATATATAGATATATTTGAATTGAAGCAACTGAAAGAGGAGAATAAAAAAAAAGACAACGCTCAATTGAGGTATTCCTCTAATAATTGCATAGATTACATCGAGCAAATAATAACTGATTGATGTCTTTTTGTCTCTGTTTTGAACAATATAAATTATAGCAGCTGTTTATTAAAGCAGCTGAAAGACGAGAATGTAGGTACTTTTAAAAATAAAGGCAACGCTCATTTGGGGTATTCCTCTTATAATTGCATAGATTACATCGAGTAAATTATAATTCATGGTTGTCTTTTTGTCTCTATTTTGAAGAGGACGAATTATAGCAGCTGTTTAGTGAAGCAACTAATCGAAGAGAATGTAGGTACTTATCAAATTAAAGTAACATTTAATTGAGGTATTCGTCTTATAATTACATAGATTACATCCAGCAAATTATAATTGGTCGTTGTCTTTGTCTCTATTTTGAACAGGAGAAAATTATAGCAGCTGTTTATTGAAGCAACTGAAAGAGGATAATATGTAGGTACTTATCAATAGAATACCATCAATCAATTGGAATATTCCTCTTTTAATAAGATAAATAGATTATATCGGGTAGCAGAGAAATTTAAAGCAGTTATTTGCATCTAGTATTTTGTAATTTATAGCTGTCTTTTATATCTCTTTATTTCTGAACATGGCTAATTAAAACAGCTGTTTATTGAAGTAGATGAAAGAGGAGAATATAAGTACTATTCATAAAAAGTCAAAACTTTATTGGTGTATTCCTGATTTAATGAGATAAATATATTACATCGAATAGCAGGACAAATTAAAGCAGCTGCAGCAATTGCAGAATCTGACAGAGGAGAATGTAGGTACTTATCAAAAGAAAGGTAGGTAGTTGGTTATTGATAGTCGCACTGGAGCAACGAAACCGGCAATTGGCGATTGTCCTGGATGAATCCCGAAGGGAAAGATCAGAGGACAACACCACGTAATTTTGAAACATGGTCAGATGAAGAGGTCAACAACTGAGCTGGCATCCCACTCTCTAAACTTCCACACCAACCAACAACTACTTCGGAACAAAATTCAAGAATTTAATGCAGTACTTATCTTGGAACAGAGTATTTAAACGGTTTTTCCATCGATTTTGTGTTCACCGTTAATTCTTACTTAACTTGAGATTAATACACTTTTCTTCCTAGCTATTTTTAGATTTATCGTGCCTTTTCTTGTCCTACCAGAAGTGGGATATATCAAAAAGTTACTGCTTACAACTTGCAGTATTTTTAAAATTTTACGTAAGTTTGCAGGTAAAAAACCTGAATATATAAATGTTCTTCAATCTATACATATAAAGTAGAGTTGGCATCTGTCTGTTCTCTATACAAATCTAAACCGTTTGACCAATCCACACCAAATTTGGTACACTTATTCTTTGGAACCCTGCGGGTAACGTAGGCTACATATTAATCCCCGTTGTATTTGTCTTGGGAGTGCAGAGGGGTGTAACGTCCTGTCATCCTGGACAGAGCACTTGCTAAGGGGCGATATCTCCCGGTCTGGCTGTGCAAATGACGTCAGAGTTGACACCTACAGGAGTCGCTTCTCAAGATGACCTTGGAGTTTTTTAGAATCTTAGAGTATGGTGCAATCGTAAATGCGTGCGGTTGCGCTGAATCAGTATCATATCGTTTATGCAACCCGTCTGTAAAATGCGAGATGTAATTTTCAAGTATAAAGTGTAATTGCTTGAAACGTTGATCATGATATCGTGCTCGTCATCTGACAGTGGTTCAAAATTCCGTGGTGTTGTCCTCGTATCTTTCCCTTGGGTATTGATCCTGAACCGGCACCAATAGCCCAATGTGTTGCTCCAGTGCGACGTTAATTAACTACCTTACCTTATCTTACCCACTTACTCAAAATTAAACTATTTAACTGCTAGTCTATAAAAGAAATTTAAAAATTATTCTCTAATTTTGTTGCTCTAAAGCTGCTGATGAAATTTACATATATTGCTCGTAAAATTGCATGTGTTGGGTAAAAGCATTTAATACGGAACATCTGATTTTAAAAGATTGTCAAAAATAGGGGAATGTTTTTTTTCTTTTTTTAATAAATCAAAATCCAAATCCCGAAAAGTTAAATAAGATTCATATGTGGATGAATGATTTACCAAATTTAAAAAGGGGGGTAAAAAAGTCCAAATTGTCGATTGGAAAAAATGGAATCTAACATGAAGCACCTACAAATTTGTCTCAAACACACGAACATTTTATTTTTTCAGTGAAAATGTATATTTAATTCGTGCTTAAGTACAAAGTTATACGTAATTTTTATGTTTTTACATTACGATTAACCACACTAAACATGTTTCTTACATTAGGAGAGGTTCAGGATGTTTTCAATAAGCAATTCTCACCATATAGAAGTGTTCCTTATTAAGAGCACTTATGCATTGATGGAAAAGTTATATTTTTTAAGAAAAAAATGTACTCAACAGAAAACTTATTGAAAATTCACAAGTGAACGTATTTTTTGATAAATAGCCCCCTGTTGTTTGTTTCGACGAAATATTTCGTCATTAGTAGAATTAACCAGATCTTGATGGATAGACCATTATAGAACTAACCAGATCTTGAGATATCTCGTCATTAGAAGAAACCTGACCAGTTCTTGATTTCTTTTCCCCATAAAAGAATCTGCAATATCTTGATGATGAGAAATCTCGCCATTAGCAAAATTCATCAAATCTTGATGGACCTCATCGAAACCACTTGGAGGGTAAAATGAGTCTGTAAAATATTTTCACCATTTTTTCATAAACTTAAATATGCTTCTATTTTGCCCTCCAAGAGGTTTCGACGAGATATCTCGTCCATGAAGAGCATACCAATTTTCTTAATGACGAGTTACCTCTTCATTAAGTTACCTCTTCATTAAGTTACCTCTTCATTAAGATATTGCTGATTTTTTATGATGACGAGATCAAGATCCGGTCGTTTTTCTAATGACGAGATACCTCGTCGAGGAAACCACCAGGAGAGTTAAAAAAACGGATTATGGACTAATGCTCAAAACAGAATATGGATATTACTAATTATTTGAAATTGCCTAAACTACATAAGTAGTTTGCACAAATTCAAATAAGTTGAATAATGACTTATTGAATTTTTGCATTGTTCCATATTATTCCATCCCTCTATAAGCATCCCCCTATCTACCTATAAACGCCATCACCGAACTGTAATTCAACAAAAGATGCAATATTAAGTGACATTCAAGGAACATGCCTCACGTATAAAGATATCTGATTACGCAAAAGTTATATTGAGAAAATGTATACTAAAAGTATAAACAATTTCGTTTGAAACTACTTTCAACTGAATATAATTTATTCTCCAAATACGTTCAAATAATCTAGTTTTCCGGGAGAATAGTTTTACAGTTTATTGAAATTTGATAAGAGAAACGAGTCTTCTATTTCGAGTTCTGTACAAATTGTGCAACTTCGACTTTTCATGGAAACATTAGATTAGGTTTTCGGTTTATAAAACAAAACAATTCATCCTACATTAGCAAATGATATCAAATTTACATCAACCTTCATTCTGTGACATACGAACACATGCAGATTTATTAAACAGCGTCTTATATTTCTACCTCGGTTCTAATGCAGCTGTTTCTTCGTTATCTCAACACTATTATTTTCTTTTTCCTTTGTCCCAGGATTTTCCCGTTAAAGATTTTGAGCACATCTGAAATACTTTGTTCTTTAGTCTTCCATTAGAGGAAGTATACAATTCTGATGATGTAGGAATGCATTTGAAAGAATTGCAAAGGCTTGCATTAAATTCTTAATGAATAGAAATTGGACACTTTAAAACTTGTTTCATTTCTACTCTTGTAAGCAAATAGTTGATCTGACTACACTATTAACCTTAATCGTTTATCCTATGTATAATAACGAACAAAAGGTTATCATTTCGTTATAACAAGGATTTTTTTCAGTGTTAACAAAAAACCAGACTAAAAATGGATATTTTACTTACCGAATGCTTTTGCATGATAGAAAAGGAGTTAAATCAAAATACACTCTATCACCGTTTAGCATTCTTGACAAATTTTTGAGTTTAATCTAATTGACGTTGACTCGTCAACTATCATGTATCCCCATTCCGAAATTTATTAAAATATTTATTCGCGTCGTGCTGAAATCACGTTCGAAAAAAAGCCAAGTGACGTCACGTGCGGGATACATACAGGAAGCACATTCCGACACAAAAACACTACCACCACCTGCATTTAGCTTGACAGAAATAGCCCGTCAGACGCCTTTTCCGAAATGCTAAATTCGAGTAAAAAGAAATGACAGTAGATACCAACCAAAACCAAAAACAAATTAAAATGTTTATTATAAGTTAGAAATCTATGCATGTACTTCAAAACTACACTGCTGGCCACCGTAAATGCAACACCCTGAAGGAAGCATGCAAATAATATGAAATTTACAACATGCATTAGCGGAGGTGAGATATGCAAATGATTAGAATTTCAGCGCAGACGCACATCACGCGCGCCTGTGGCGCCACTTCAAAGCGTTATTTAAGGCTTGGAGATTTCGACGATTTCAAGTACGGCAATTGTGTTTTTCTTGTGGTTTTTTCAAAAAAACGATCAATTATGCCTCGTAGAAAACAGCGATCATCTTTTGATCAAGTATCCGAGTTCGACAGAGGAAGGATAGTGGCCTACCGAGATTGTGGATTATCTTTCAGGGAAATCGGTAGTCGTGTTGGACGAAACCAAACAACTGTAATGCGGATATGTGATCGTTGGATGCAGGAGGGTACGATGGACCGACGTGTTCGATCGCATCCACCTCAGTGCACCACTTCACGTGATGACAGGCATATTGTGCGTATGGCAGTGACGGATCGCTCAGCCACATCACGAACCATAGCACAGCACATTCAGTCTGTACCGCATCATCCAGTGTCTGCGCGTACCATTCGACGCCGTTTACAGCAGAGTGGTCTGTCCGCAAGACGTCCATTGCTTCGTCTACCCTTGACGCAGAACCACAGACGTTTCCGCCGCCAATGGTGCGATGAAAGAAGGATGTGGACGGCAGAATGGAATGAAATTGTCTTTACTGACGAGTCACGCTTCTGTCTGCAACACCACGATGGTCGGATTCGAGTCTGGAGACACCGTGGAGAGAGGATGCTGAACAGCTGCGTTATGCACCGCCACACTGGTCCTGCACCGGGTATTATGGTATGGGGCGGTATTGGATATCACTCTCGCACTCCTCTAGTACGCATTGCCGGTACTTTAAACAGCCAGCGCTACATCTCCGAGGTGTTGGAGCCAGTTGTCCTTCCTTACCTTCAGGGCTTGCCCACACTCATATTTCAACAGGATAATGCGCGACCACACGTGGCACGCATTGTCCAAGGGTTCTTCGTCAATCGCCAGATTGAATTGCTTCCCTGGCCAGCTCGCTCTCCGGATCTTTCGCCGATAGAAAACATGTGGTCCATGGTTGCTCAACGATTGACCCAGAATACATCCCCAGCTGCCACACCAGATCAACTTTGGCAACGTGTGGAAGCTGCTTGGTCTGCTGTACCCCAAGAACACATCCAAAGTCTCTTTGAATCAATGCCGAGACGTGTGGCAGCGGTGATCTCCAACAATGGCGGCTACTCAGGCTACTGATTTTGGCAGGAACCACACTTCACAGAAGTCTATAAATTTAATCATTTGATACTTGGTCAACATGTTATCTACAAAATAGATTTTGTTGTGATATCTCTTGTCTTTCTTGGTGTTGCAATTTGGGTGGCCAGCAGTGTATTTAAATATACAAATACTTAAGCTTGTTACTTAACCACGATAGTGTTCAGTACTTCGATAGATTTGTTTTGGCTATAATACTGTTTTTGTAAAAAGAACAGTAAAAACCAGTTTTGAGAATTTTGTTGGTAATCGACAAATATTCACCTTATTCGTCAGCTTAGAGCAGAAACTCATTTCCTTCCATTTTTTCGGAGACACTAAATGTTTATTTTGATGACGATGAGAAATATAGTTATATTGAAATCTGATAAAAAGATGTAAAACTCTCACAAAATGTTTACAATTTATATTTTATAAGCTAAAACCTAATAGTCTTTAAACAACAATACAAAAAATATGTCAATTAAGATGTACTATGAATACCCTAGAAATCACGAAAATCGACCATAATATAGATGTATTTTTATTAATTCAAAATATTTTCCAACTTCTTAGCATTTAAACAATACCCTAAGGTCTTGTAGATATTCAAAATAGCTTTCTAGTTACAAGGATTTTTCGTTAGGTATTGTCGCCCTGTACGAACATGTTTCCGAAACTTTAAACTCAATTTCTGAAGAACCGTGATTTTGCAATACGATGACGTTCAAACAGTGATAACTCAACAGTGAATCGATCTATTGTAATTATTTTGTGTCATTATAATGTATATAATGCGGTGGATGTTTTGACCCTCAGTCAAAGTTATTAGTTAAATAAATTTTTAGTTGACTTTTAAATGTTGAAATTCTTGAATTTTTTAGACTTCTTTCGGGAAAAAATTGTCAAAAAACCCTATTCTTTCTAACTTGATGGAGGGTCAAAACATGAAGAATAATAGCAATAATTTCCAATAGGAATTCTTTCTGAACAAATTAGAATTTGAGGTATCACTGTTCAAAAAACATGCTAATTATATCTAAATTAGATAATTAATGATTAGCTTAATCTAAATTTGTCACACTAAAATGAGTTTAAGCCCAAACTAATGATAAACTAATGAAAAAATTAGATTTGTAAAGTCAGAATTATAAATAAATCTTCTAATATATACATACACCTTAAGGAATTACTGCTCTAAGGAACAACCATATAAATCCGTTTACCTATCAAAATAGTCCATCCTTCGCAGCGTCATCCTTCATTTTATCAACAGTAAAAAGAAACAAGTCAAAATTTAAAACCTGGTTTGGTTAAGAAATCCACTTAAACCAAAATATAATGTTCACATAAGTATCTACATACACTTCTTCAAGTGTTCCTGAGGAAACATACAGCAAGAAGTAATTTCGTATAAATATCCTTGCACTTCAATCATTTTTGAGCTTTTTGATGCCTTAAGACTATATTTACAGTCTCCATCAGTTACCTTTCCATTTAGGTTTGTCCCTAAAACACTTTTACAATCCTCATGAGGAAACACAGCACAAAACAATGTTCATGTATGCATCTAGGCACTTATTTGCATCGTTTTCGAGCTTTTTGGTTCCTTAAGGTGTACGTATACAATAGATTTTTTTTAATTTTGACTTTAAAAATCCATTTTTTTGCTATAGGTCATTGGTTTGTGCTTAATATCATTTCAGTGGGAAAAAAGTAGATTAAACTAATCATTAATTACCTAATTTAGATTTAATTAGCCAATTAGCATGTTTTTTGAAGCGATATCTAAAATTCTAATTTGCTCAGAAAAGCAATTCATGTTATAAATTATTCTTCATGTTTTGACCCTCAATCAAGTTGCTAGAGGGAATAGGTTTTTTTAATTTTTTTCACCAAGGAAGTATAAAAAAATATCAAGATTTTTGAGAAATTTTAATATTTAAAAATCAACTAAAAATTTACTTCTTAACAAATAACTCTATCAGAGGGTCAAAACATCCACTGTATTATATAAGATTATGATACAAAAATAATTACAATAGATCAATTCGTTGTTGTGTTATCTCTGAACGAAGCATCCTATTGTAAAACACAGTTCTTCGGAAATTAAGTTTGAAGTTTTGGAAACATGTTCATAGTGACAATAGCTAACAAAAATCCCTTATAACTAAAAAACTATTTTGAATATTTACAAGACTTTGGTATTTGAAAGCTAAGAAGTTGAAAATTTTTTGAAGCAATAACAAAATATCAATATTTCGATCGATTTTCGTGATTTCTAGTGTATACATATACCTTAAGACTACCATTTCCAGATTCCTCCACTCTCCTAAATTTCCAGACTATGTTGTGCTGTAAGCATCCTCATGAGGATGCCTAAGCACAACATAATTTTCAAGTATATAACCGAACACTTCAATCAATCTTGGAGAATTTTGATACCCTAAGACTACATTCACAGCATACGTCCGTCGCCTTTCCATTTAGGTCTCGTCCCCAAAAACATTTACGGTCTTCATGAGGAAACTTGCAGCACAAAATAATTTTCAAAAATTAGTATCGAAACACTTCAATAATTATTGAGATTTTTGATGCATTAAGACTACATTCACAGCCTCCCTATGTTGTCTTTCCATTTACGTCTCATCCCCAAATACATTTACAACCGTTATGTGGAAACTTACAGCACAAAGAGGCTTGTTTATCTAATTATCTAAATACACTCACTGCCAAAAGTTAAGCACGAAGCGGTAAAATGCGAAAAAATCGACAAGTACAGCTTTGATTGACACGAAATGCGGCAGGAAAGTAGCAAATATGTTTATGCATGTCACAAAACAAAGAATTACATACAAAGATGAAAACAATATTGAATTTTCATAAATTATAAGATGAAGTCATATTGGAGTCATTAAAATGATGTTTGAATATAAAACAAACAAAACCGATATTAATAGGGTATGTGACCACCCCTCATCCTCATACAAAGTTCACAGCGTGTGACCATGCTTTCCATGAGGTGATCAACCACCCCAGATTCAAGCAATCGCCATTCCTCCTGTAGAGCAGTTTGCAACTCTGTGAGAGTGACTGGGGGAGGGAAACGGCAGACACAACACGGCCGAGGGCATCCCAAAGATTTTCAATGGGATTAAGGTCGGGCGGGTACGCCGGCCAATCCATACGCGCAATCCCCTCACTCTCCAGGTAGTCGTCGACGATGCTGGCACGATGGGGACGCGCATTATCATCCATTAAAACGAAAGCAGGACCAACTGCTGCAGCGTACAATCTCACAGAACCCCGTCTATAGATATGCAGGTCGGTGCGATATCCCAACGAAATCCCTGCCCACGCTATGATGCTTCCACCTCGGAATACGTGATGCTCGATGATGTTCTGGGGCCGATTGCGTGTGCCTTGTTCTCTCCAGACCCTTACACGCTTGTCATCTGGCTCCAGGGCAAATCCCAACTCATCCGTGAACATAACGTTGGCCCAATCAGACACAGTCCAATTCACTTGTTGCCGACACCACTTTAATCGTGCCCCTCTGGATTGGATAGATAGAGGAACACAAACTCGTGGTACCCACATGGTCTACACATGAATGGCTTACAGTCCATTCATGTGTAGTCTTCGGCGAACAGTAGTGGCAGATATCGTCTTATCAATGGACTCTGCAACCATAGATGTCACCACGTGTGGAGGTCGCTCTTCGATTCCGCTTGACTAAAACATCAATATATCGATCTTCCGCGGGAGTCGTAACCCTTGTGCGACCGGCCATAGGTCTTCGGACAACTGTTTGGCTTGTTTGGAATTTAATTCCATAATAATCGTGAAATAACGGAATGATGACCGCGAAGAAAAGAGCAACATCTGTGATTGATTGTCCTGCTTCAAGGAGTCCCACATAACGCCAGTGCTCACTATCTGCCATTCGTCTTCTGGAAGCTATAGAAGCACGTCTGTCTTGAAAACTAATCGTACGAAAGTTCTAAACACTTTTATCAGCACTTACATGAAACTCCTTTAACCCTTCACAGTGCTGGCTTCTTATACGACTGCCTTTTTTGCATATTTCTCGACACGAAATCGTGATTGGCTGTTACAGAACATATTTCCATACTTCCATCTACCTCTGCAGCGAAATGCAGCCTCTCAAATTCAGATTGGCCTCCAGAAATTAACACTTTCCTCTCCGTGCTTAACTTTTGGCAGTGAGTGTACTTCAATAGCTCTTGAGTTTTTTGAAACCGTAAGACTACATTCATAGCCATTATATGTTATCTCTCAATTTACATCTCATCCCCCAAAAAAGACATTTACAATCCTCATGAGAAAACTTACAGCGTAATGTTATGTTAACATAATTACGTAAATACCTCTTCAATTGTTCTTGATCTTTTTGATACCGTAAGACTACATTCAGAGTCATCGTATGTTGTCTTTTAATTTACGTCTCATCCCCAAAAAAGACATTTACAATCCTCATGAGAAAACTCACAGCATTATGTAATGTAAACATAGTTATCTAAATACTTCTTCAATCGTTCTTGATTACCGTAAGACTTCATTCACAGTTTTCATCTGTTGCCATTCCATTTAAGTCTCATCTCAAGACATTTACAATTCTCACCAGGAAACAAACCATCAACCATAAGTATTGCTAGACTAAACCTTGTTCACCCACAAGTTGTTTTACTCAGACAAGTATAAATACAATCAAAAGACTCCATTTGTCCTGTTTAGCAATAATTGTAAATAGCTTTGATATCATGTGTGTGTATCATTTTGAACTCAAGGATTACTGTATTCCCAACTTGCTGTTTTCCAATAATCCTTTTAAAACAAGAATAACAAGTGGTATTACTCAGATATTTCACTCTAATTGTCCTTACAGTTAAAAGTATTTATTGAAAGTACACGTATATAAAGTGCGGTGTAAACTTTCTGAGAAAAAATTCCCTCGAGTTTCCCGAATGAAGTATTCTTTTAAATATCAATAGCAGGAAATTTTTACTAAGGGATTATCGGAATAGAATTTGACACTACATAAAAATGAAATTCACTATTGTAAGGGGAAACGTTCACACTTTATTTAAAGATATGGTTTTGTGTGTGCATTTTTTGTGTTAACTTTGTTTTTCAAAATTTGAAGGCTCTTTCAGAAAAATCCTAAATAAGAAATAGTGCTGCTGGAAATAAGACGTGACTTTGAGGCAGGATAGTGCTTGTTTTTTTTCCTAATTCGCTTTCAAATATAAAAGCATAAAGCCTTTTCAATATTGAGTTTAGCACTTTCCCTATCTTTTCCACCCCTTTAAGCTTAAAAAGAGCCCTTCCAAGTATATTTTCCCTACAACCAGTCAATGTTTCCCTGAAAATCTTCTTTTCCCCTAAACAGGCTTGTAAAAGACACTCGCTTCATACTCAACATTTCTATGATGCATTTGTTTTTATTTCACCTTCTTTTAGAGTGCCGCGGTAGCCCAGTTGCAAGATCCATGAATTGGCAACGGGAAGGTTAAGAGTTCGAAACTATATTCTCCTCACAACTACCCTCTTCTTGAAATTAATACATGGACATGTGTGTCATAGGGTTAACCCTCAGACGATTAACTGATGCCTGAGAAGAGTAGGTTTCCGAATTCAATAGCGATTGTCTAGAAAATGGTAAGCAGTTTTGGTAGGTATGTATTTTGATTAACGTCGCACTGGAGCAACACAACGGGCTACTGGCGACGGTCCGGGAACAACCCCGGAAGGGAAAAATCCGAGGACAACCCCACGTAATTTTGAATCATGGTCAGATGACGAGGTCACACCTGAGCTGGCAATCCACTCTCCAAAATTCCACAGCACTCCAATTTTTGGCCACGACATTTGGACATTTGAGGCGACGACAGATTTAACGTACACCAGCCCCTATGTTCACGACTGTGATGGGTTGGATTCGAACTCGCATCCCTCCGGTTGCTAATCCGTTACTTTTCCAACCGGGCTGCCACAGCCCTGCGTCGTCTGCTAGAAGAAACGCGAAGTTCAACTGCAAATTTAAGTTCCGAATGTAATTTCTAGTTTTCCGATTTTGATTCTACTTTTTGTGTTTCTTAGTCTTTATTTCATTTAATCTTTATTTTATTTTCCTGGAGAGGCCGCACATTCCTGGAGAGCTCCGCGGAGCCTTTCAGGGCTTCGCGGAACACAGGTTGGGAACCACTGGATATTCCAACGAATGATGGATTTTGTGAGACGAATATTTCATTAACTCTATGCAAAGGTGAATCCAGATAGCCATATCACAGGATCGTGGTGTGGTGTTGAATATTTATAACAACCATTTACGAAGTCCAATGAAATAAATTTCCATCGATATACGGAACTACATCAATCTTATTCACATGTGGTTCCTACAGACTAGACCTACGATTATTTCCAACCTACTCTGTTCCACATCGATATCGCCATGCTGAGAAACAATGACTTAACCTTCTTGGTGGTTTATGATAACCCTCCAAGTGGTTTCGAATATATATATAATTCAATTGCTAATATCAAGATATTAGCAATTTTGCTGATGATGGGATACCTCGTCATCAAGATATTGCCGATTTTTTGATGATGGCGACATCAAGATCTGGTCACCTTTTTCTAATGACGAGATATCCCGTCTATTAAGATCTGGGTCAGTTTTGCTTATGACAACATATATCTCGTGGAAAAAACCATCAGGAGGGTTGACGTGCCCTAAAAAACCTTTTCCTATTTGAATCTTCATTCCCCTTAGCGAAATTGGGCAGTTTTGTCTGGACGGTGTATCTCGTCATTAGCAAAACTGACCAGATCTTGATGGACGTGATACCTCGTCATTGACGAACTTTATCTGATCTTGATAGACGAGGTATCTCGTCGAAACCACTTGGAGGGTTGAGTCTCATAGTGGTTGTTTCGACGAGGTATCTCGTCATTAGAAAAATATTGACCAGATCTTGATGGACGAGATATCTCGTCATTAGAAGAAAACTGACCAGGACTTGATGTCGTCATAATCAAAACATCGGTACTATCTTGATGACGAGTACTAACTTGATGACGAGTACTATTTGTTGACGAGTACTATCTTTATGACGAGTACTATCTTTATGACGAGTACTATCTTTATGACGAGTACAATTGGTCAGATCGTGTAACGAGATATCTCGTCGAAACCACTTAGAGGAGATTCACAATTTTCAAATTTTAGTGGTGTAGGAGTAAAAGGAAAGATATTTTATCATCTGTATGGGGGGAGGGAATTTTACTGCAAATAAAGAAACCAGATGGAAAGTGAAGATTTGACCTCCGTCAACAAACTTCTCTTCCCAATACACTAGTCCAGCCAAACACCGTCGTGTTCACGGGGGCTACTGCACGTTAAATCTGTTGTGGCCTCATGTTGACGTGGTGTGGAAGTTTGGAGAGTGGGGCGCCAGATCATGTGTTGTCCTAGTCATCTGACCGTGGTTTAAAATTACGAGGCGTTGTCCTTGGATCTTTCGCTTCGGTATTGATCCCGGACCGTCACCAATAGCCCGATATGTTGCTCCAGTGCGACGTTAATTAACTACCTACCCAATACACTACACGTATTCTCTTACTTCTACGGTTCATAATTCCTTGACTATGAAATTATTTTATGAATTATTTATTAGAATGAATCTAGTTTATATGTATATATGATAATGAAACTAGTTTATGTATAAGTGTGAGTTATTAATTAAATATATATTATGAGAATCAACTTTCAAAACTTTTGAGTGTGTTTTACTCATATTTTATTACCTTATGCTTCATAATTCTTTGATCAGAAAATTATTTTAAGAATGAATGAACTAAATTATTTTATGAATGAATGAACTAAATTATTTTATGAATTAATAATTAATCTGAGAATTTTTAATTAAGTAGTTTTTATACGAATCACAATGTTGCAAAACTTTTGAATAAGCTCTACTCAATATTCTAATATTTATGTTTCATATTTCCTTGTCTATGAAATTATTTTACGAATTACTAACTGGAATGAATGACTATGAAATTATACTATGAATAACTAATTAGGCAAGAATAAACGATGAATTTTTATGAATTATAAATTAGTGAATGAATTCGATGATGATTCAAATTATATTAATAAGGAATAAATAAACTGAATTTTTTGACAGAAACTATTTTATTAATTGTTAATTAGATAACTTGATACGAATCAACGTTGCAAAACTTTCGAATGCGTTCTACGCATATTCTAATGCTTCTGCGTTTCATTCCTTGACTGAAATTGTTTTTTGAATTAGTAATTAGAAATGAACTATGAAATTATTTTATGAATTAGTAATTAGGAATGAAGAACACACTATGAAATTACTTTGTAAATTAGTAATTAAGAATGAATGAATTTTGAAATTATTTCATGAATTAGTAATTAGTCTATGAACTATTAATTGGGTATTTTTTATACGAATCAACGTTTTTAAAACTTTTGAATGCGTTCTACACATATTCTCATGCTACTGCGTTGATAATTCCTTGACTGAAATTATTTTATGAATTAGTAATTTGGGATGAATGATCTATGAAATTCATTTATGAATTATTAATCAGGTATTTTTACATGAATCAACGTGGAAAAAAAATTAATGCAATCTGCTCACATATTCTAATATTTCAACTTTATAATTCCTCAACTATGGAATTGTTTCATGAATTAGTAACTAAGAATGAATGAACTATGCAACTATTACATGAATTAGTAATTAGGAAGGAATAAACTATGAAATCATTTATGAATTAGTAATTAGGAATGAATGAACTATGAAATCATTTTATGAATTAGTAATTAGTCTATGAATGAACTATGAAATTAATTTATGACTTAGTAATTTGGCTATGATATATTAATTGGTTATTTTTATACGAATCATCGTTGCAAAACTTTTGAATGTTTTCTACACATATTCTAATACTTCAACGTTTCGTAATTACTTGACTACATTCAAACTTAATTTTGTTATGGTGGAACCCTCAAAACTTTGATTAATAAATGACAAAAGTTGTTCGAATAAAGGTAAAGCATTTCTCCCCCAAACTCCATCTTTATTCTGATTTTAATAAAAAAAGCTAGAATTAGGAGGCGAAAGATAAAAAATACATTTTTGGGAAGCAACACGTAAAGAAAATGGATTGAGAGGATCTAATTTTAATGAGGGCTTCTTTACAATTTTACCCTCGTTATCAGAAATGAGATACAGTTTTTGTTTGGTTGCTGCTCTGAATAAAATAATGAACCTGAACTGTTTGGTTTGCTGAATAGGATTATTGTTATCGGATTTCTCAAAAAACACGGAATTCTTCACTGCTTTTTCAAGGAACATCGTAGCGCGTCAGAAATAATTGCGTCTTTGACAGCTAAGTTTTAAGAAACCATCAGTTTTCCGAGAACCATGGTCAGGTGTTTGTGTGTGTGTAAGCTCCTCACTATTCACTTAAAAGTAGTTTTACAGATTGGTTCTAATGTCGTAGAATGGAGGATTTCTTTGACAATTTTGTCACTTCTTTATATAATAATTTTCTTTTTTGTCAATCGTCGAAAAACTTCAAAAATTGACTAAAGAAGGTTAAAACAAGATAATAACAGGAATATATAAAAATCTACGTAGGGATTTCACCTATTTGGGTAATAACTCAGTATTTGGTTTTCTGGCCTAATAAAAATATTTAGAGGACCGTATGTGAACTGCAACACACACTTAGACTTGTACTAACTTCACGCATACAAGATACTCAAGTGATATTTTCTTTTCCCATGAGGGTCTACTGTCTTTAGTAACCATGGGCACCCAAGCAACCTTTTTCCTGATTTATCCGATTAATCTATTCCCCAATTCTTTTTCTTTCCGATCTAAGACCTCTTTTTAATTGAAATTATCTGTCTTATGTTTGAGGTGGCTTGGCTAAATATGGTCCTTGTACCATAAAACCGCGAAAAAATATAATATAAATTTACCAACTCTGGTGGTTCTCCTGGTTTACGAAGTATCTCGTCATTAGCAGAACTGACCAGATATTGATGGATGAGATATCCCTTCACTAGAAAAAAATCATAAAATCTTGATGGACGAAATCTCTTCATTAGAAAAAATCCGATCATATCTTGATGGACGAGATACATCTTCATTAGAAAAAACTGATCAGTTATTGCTGGAGGAGATATCTCTTCATTAGAAAAAGTGATCAGTTTTTGATGGACGAGATACCTCTTCAAAAGAAAAAACTGATCAGATCTTGATGTACAGGATACCTCTCCATTAGAAAAAAAGCTGATCAGATCTTGATGGACGAGATATCTCTTCATTAGACAAAACCTCAAAATCATCAAAAAATTGGCAGTATTTAAATGACGAGATACCTCGTCAATTAGCAAAACTGGTCAGATCTTGACGAACGAGTTATCTTGTCTGTAGGAAAATAGTTGACCAGTTCTTGATCTCGTCAGCATCAAAGTTGGCAGCATATTAATGACGAGATATCTCATCATTAGCAGAATTGGTCAGATCCTGATGGACGAGATATCTCTCAATTAGAAAAAACTGATCAGATCTTGATCTCGGCATCACATCAAAAAATTAGAAGCTTCTTGATGTCAAGGTTTCACGTCATTAGCAAAACTGGTCAGAACCTGGTGGACGAGATATCTCGTCGAAACCGCTCGCAGGGTTACAGAGCATTTCGATAATTCCACCCGCTCAATTTCATAAACGACACACCACCGCCAAAACAATGTCCATAAACCGTATTCCGCTCAGTCAATTATGCAAATTACAACGCACACAGAGAAATACTCGCAAATATATAAGCAAGATCAAACTTTTTCAGATTCCAGGCGATAGGTGACTTGAATTTTAAGTTCAAAGGGAGGGAAGGGGTCGTTTTAGAAAATTCGGAACAAAAGCTTGGGGGAGAGCGTCAACAGAGACAAACCCGTTAGGGAACGAAAGGCTTTATTTTCGGAACACGGGTTTTCCATTAAGCGATTTGGTTTCTTCTTAGCATTCATAAGGGAAAAGATACATCGGCTAGGAGGATGCACCAGTTGCCATAAACGTTTATATAAATATGCATTGTGCTTTGGATGGTTCGATGTCGTGTATTCGATAGCAAAAGGAGACGGCAATTGTTTCGAGAAAATGAGGGTGTTGTTTAACTCTCTGAGCATCGCTAGATATGAGAGAAGTCGAGTGTTGCTTTGTCCATCGAACTTAATGTCTAAATAGTAACACCTGTTGGTTGAAAGAATTAGATTTTTTAACATTTAAAAGTATTATACTAGGTGTCTTCCCATGAATAGAAACATTTGAAAATATTCTATTACCCCGTTGCTAAGTCGAGTCCTGGGGGTTGTTTCCGCGAAGTATCTCATCATTAGCAAGACTGACCAGATCTTGATGGACGAAATATCTCGTCATTAGAGGAAAACTGATCAGATGTTGATATCGTCATCTTAAAAAATAGGCAATATACTTATGAGATATCTCGTTATTAGTATAATTGGTCAGATTTTTTTTGTTGGTATATCTCGTTGAAACCACTTGGAGGGTGAAAAACAATAATCCAGAAGAAATCTTCCAGATTTCTAGAATAAGTGCGAAAAAGTGAATAAGTTTAAAAAACTGATATGGACTCGGGTTTGTGCTTTATCAAAAAGAGACAATTCTTTCAAGAAAATGAGGCTGTTGTGTAATCCTTTGAGGTATGCGAGATGTGAAGTGTTGCTTTTACCCTACGTTATACTTAAT
The DNA here is from genome assembly GCA_933210815.1 of Meta bourneti. Classification (NCBI taxonomy): domain Eukaryota; kingdom Metazoa; phylum Arthropoda; class Arachnida; order Araneae; family Tetragnathidae; genus Meta; species Meta bourneti. The sequence continues at coordinate 78,817,868 of OW119934.1, read as the reverse complement.
GACTAAATAACACTTGTTGGTTGAAAGAATCCAAAGATTTTTTAACCTTTAGAAAGGTTATATTGGTTCTCTTCCAAGAATTTTATTTTGGAAAACTCTATTATTGTTTTTCTTGAAATGGGATCGTTTCTGAATATTCCATTGCTCATTTACTTGGAATCGAATCCTTTATATTCGAATATTATATTGCTCATTTCTCTTTGTAAAAGACTCGTTTGGAAAGATTCTATTCGTTCCTTCCTTGAAAAAGGATGCTTTAGCAATATTTTTTTTCTATTGGTTCTTTCATTGGAACAGAATGATTTAGAATAATTCTATTGTTTCTTTGCTTTGACAAGAATCATTTGGAAGTATTCTATTACTCATTTTAATAATTTACTCATTTGGAAAAAATTCTGTTGCTCATTTCTTTTAATAGAATCCTTTGCAAATATTGCACTGCTTCTTGCCTTGGAAAAGAACCCTTTGGAAATATTCTGTTGGTTCTTTCTTTGGAATAGAATTATTTGGAGTTTCTCCATTGCTAGTTCAGAGTCGTGTTTTCTTTAGCAAAAAGAGACAACTGTTTCGAGAAAATGGGGCTATTGTTTAACCCTTTGAGGGTCCCTTTTACCCATATCATGCTTGTTGACTAAATAACTACCCTTAAGGGCTGAAAGAATTCAAAGATTTTTTTAGTAGTTGGAAATATTATATTTGTTCTCTTCCCTAAAATAGAATCCTTTGAAAAATTCTATTATTTTTTTTCTTTGGAATAGAATTATTTGGAGTTTCTCCATTGCTAGTTCAGAGTCGTGTTTTCTTTAGCAAAAAGAGACAACTGTTTCGAGAAAATGGGGCTATTGTTTAACCCTTTGAGGGTCCCTTTTACCCATATCATGCTTGTTGACTAAATAACTACCCTTAAGGGCTGAAAGAATTCAAAGATTTTTTTAGTAGTTGGAAATATTATATTTGTTCTCTTCCCTAAAATAGAATCCTTTGAAAAATTCTATTATTTTTTTTCTTTGGAATAGAATTATTTGGAGTTTCTCCATTGCTAGTTCAGAGTCGTGTTTTCTTTAGCAAAAAGAGACAACTGTTTCGAGAAAATGGGGCTATTGTTTAACCCTTTGAGGGTCCCTTTTACCCATATCATGCTTGTTGACTAAATAACTACCCTTAAGGGCTGAAAGAATTCAAAGATTTTTTTAGTAGTTGGAAATATTATATTTGTTCTCTTCCCTAAAATAGAATCCTTTGAAAAATTCTATTATTTTTTTTCTTTGGAATAGAATTATTTGGAGTTTCTCCATTGCTAGTTCAGAGTCGTGTTTTCTTTAGCAAAAAGAGACAACTGTTTCGAGAAAATGGGGCTATTGTTTAACCCTTTGAGGGTCCCTTTTACCCATATCATGCTTGTTGACTAAATAACTACCCTTAAGGGCTGAAAGAATTCAAAGATTTTTTTAGTAGTTGGAAATATTATATTTGTTCTCTTCCCTAAAATAGAATCCTTTGAAAAATTCTATTATTTTTTTTCTTTGGAATAGAATTATTTGGAGTTTCTCCATTGCTAGTTCAGAGTCGTGTTTTCTTTAGCAAAAAGAGACAACTGTTTCGAGAAAATGGGGCTATTGTTTAACCCTTTGAGGGTCCCTTTTACCCATATCATGCTTGTTGACTAAATAACTACCCTTAAGGGCTGAAAGAATTCAAAGATTTTTTTAGTAGTTGGAAATATTATATTTGTTCTCTTCCCTAAAATAGAATCCTTTGAAAAATTCTATTATTTTTTTTCTTTGGAATAGAATTATTTGGAGTTTCTCCATTGCTAGTTCAGAGTCGTGTTTTCTTTAGCAAAAAGAGACAACTGTTTCGAGAAAATGGGGCTATTGTTTAACCCTTTGAGGGTCCCTTTTACCCATATCATGCTTGTTGACTAAATAACTACCCTTAAGGGCTGAAAGAATTCAAAGATTTTTTTAGTAGTTGGAAATATTATATTTGTTCTCTTCCCTAAAATAGAATCCTTTGAAAAATTCTATTATTTTTTTTCTTTGGAATAGAATTATTTGGAGTTTCTCCATTGCTAGTTCAGAGTCGTGTTTTCTTTAGCAAAAAGAGACAACTGTTTCGAGAAAATGGGGCTATTGTTTAACCCTTTGAGGGTCCCTTTTACCCATATCATGCTTGTTGACTAAATAACTACCCTTAAGGGCTGAAAGAATTCAAAGATTTTTTTAGTAGTTGGAAATATTATATTTGTTCTCTTCCCTAAAATAGAATCCTTTGAAAAATTCTATTATTTTTTTTCTTTGGAATAGAATTATTTGGAGTTTCTCCATTGCTAGTTCAGAGTCGTGTTTTCTTTAGCAAAAAGAGACAACTGTTTCGAGAAAATGGGGCTATTGTTTAACCCTTTGAGGGTCCCTTTTACCCATATCATGCTTGTTGACTAAATAACTACCCTTAAGGGCTGAAAGAATTCAAAGATTTTTTTAGTAGTTGGAAATATTATATTTGTTCTCTTCCCTAAAATAGAATCCTTTGAAAAATTCTATTATTTTTTTTCTTTGGAATAGAATTATTTGGAGTTTCTCCATTGCTAGTTCAGAGTCGTGTTTTCTTTAGCAAAAAGAGACAACTGTTTCGAGAAAATGGGGCTATTGTTTAACCCTTTGAGGGTCCCTTTTACCCATATCATGCTTGTTGACTAAATAACTACCCTTAAGGGCTGAAAGAATTCAAAGATTTTTTTAGTAGTTGGAAATATTATATTTGTTCTCTTCCCTAAAATAGAATCCTTTGAAAAATTCTATTATTTTTTTTCTTTGGAATAGAATTATTTGGAGTTTCTCCATTGCTAGTTCAGAGTCGTGTTTTCTTTAGCAAAAAGAGACAACTGTTTCGAGAAAATGGGGCTATTGTTTAACCCTTTGAGGGTCCCTTTTACCCATATCATGCTTGTTGACTAAATAACTACCCTTAAGGGCTGAAAGAATTCAAAGATTTTTTTAGTAGTTGGAAATATTATATTTGTTCTCTTCCCTAAAATAGAATCCTTTGAAAAATTCTATTATTTTTTTTCTTTGGAATAGAATTATTTGGAGTTTCTCCATTGCTAGTTCAGAGTCGTGTTTTCTTTAGCAAAAAGAGACAACAGTTTCGAGAAAATTGGGCTATTGTTTAAACCATTGAGGGTCCCTTTTACCCAAATAATGCTTGTTGACTAAATAACTACCCTTAAGGGCTGAAAGAATTCAAAGATTTTTTTAGTAGTTGGAAATATTATATTTGTTCTCTTCCCTAAAATAGAATCCTTTGAAAAATTCTATTATTTTTTTCTTTGGAATAGAATTGTTAAGAAATATTCAATTGGTCCTTTCCTTGGAATAGAGTCCATTACAAAGATTTCATTGCTCTCTTACTTGTAATAGTATCCTTTGGAACATTCTATTTGTTCTTTCCATGAAACAGAATGATTTGGAAAGATTGTATTGGTCCTTTCCTTGTAATAGAATCATAGAATCCATTGGAGAGATTCTATTACTATTTCTTTATAATAGGATCCTTTAGTAATATTTTATTGGTTGTTTTCATGCAATAGAATGTGTGTGTGATTTCGAAAGATACTAATGTTTTTTTCCTTCGAAAGGAAGGAAATATATATTTTATTATTCCTTCATTATAATATAATCATTTAGAAAGATTCTATTTATCAGTTCCTTGAAATAAGATTCATTGCAGATATTTTGATGGCTCCTTCCCTGGAATATAGTGATTTGAAAATATTCTATTTGTTCTTTTCTTGGAGTAGAATTCTTTGGAAATATTCTATTACACATTTGTTTATAATAGAATCCTTTGCAAAAATTCCATTGTTCCGTTCCTTGAAATAGAATCTTTTGGAATTATTCTATTACTCATTTCCTTATAATAAAATCCTTTGGAAGGATTGCTATTCGCCAAAAAGGTTAAAATTGGTTAAAAGTTATACAGGAGAAGACTACGGGTTGAAAGATGGTAACCCCTTTAGGGGGTTAAAGAATCAGCCTTCAAATTTCACAGATCATAGGAGTTTTTGGTACAGTTGTGTATAGATTAGCAGTTCTTAGTCTGTCCACACAAAGAACTGCTCCCGCTACTGATTCTGGATGGCGGTGGTGGTCACTATAGGAACAGGACTTCGAATATTTAAGTCTTGTCTTATTTAGCAAAAAAGGAAAATTGTTTGAATTGAATGAAGTTGGTATTTCTAGCAATAGGATAGCCTTCATGTCTTGTCTTAGTATTTGCGGAACATAAATTTGCTTAGAGCTAGGGTATTATCTAAAACACACAAGAACTACTTCCTACTGTAGTCTTACTTGACCTCTAACCAGCTTTCTAACCAAATTAATCTTTTCTAGAATTATTTCAAGCAATAGATGTGGCTAATCAGCAACGTGTATTACTTTTACCCCACAACACGCTTAATGACTAACACATCTTTCTAATGAATCCATGGATTCTTTCTAGCTTTAGAAAGATACTAAAATATGGTCGTCCATTCCTTAGAATAGAATCTTTTTTCGGAATGATTCTAATAGCATTTTCCTTAGAATAGAATCCCTTGAAATAGTTTGATAGGTAATTTGTTTAGAAAAGAATCATTTGGAAAAATTCCATTGGCCATTTCCTTAGAATGGAACCCTTTGGAAAGATTCTTTGGGCAAGAATGTCAAAATTACTTAGAAGTCAAGCAGGGTAGGTAGGTAGTTAAGTAATGTAGCACTGGAGCAACACAACTCTCTATTGGGGACGGTCCGGGATCTATCACGAAGGAAAGGATGCAAGGACAACGCTCGTAAGTTTGAACCATAACCAGATGACGAGAACAACACCTGAGCTGGCACCCCACTCTCCAAACTTCCACACCACGCCAACGTGAGGACATTTGAGGCCACGACAGACTTAACCTGCGCCATACCCCGTCTACACGACGGTCTTCGTCTAGACCTAGTTTCGAACTCGCAGTCCTGCGGTTGCTAATCCATTGCTCTTACAACTGGGCTTCCTAGTCCCGAAATCAAGCATGGAAGTCTGCAGGTTGTAAGGTGAAGTTATGCGTGTGAACCCCTTAGAGCAGTGGTAGTCAACCCGGTCCATACCGCCCACTAGTGGGAGATTCAAGCTTTCATGGTGGGGGGTAGGGGTTTTGTCCGATTCTGAAGCTACTTTCCGTTATCACCGCGCATCTATGACTCAATGACAGAGCAGGTTGTACTGCACTGTAGTGCTCATGACGAGGGCGGGGTGTACCAGCGGCCATCACTCAAGTTGAGTTCGATTCATTGTGGGGCCAGTACGTAGTTAGATTTGTGAAAGTAAGCACGTACCTACGGCTTCAAACAAGTTTTATGAATTGTGAAATATTGTTAGCCAATGTGTCAAAAAAAATAAATATTTTCGTGGCTATTTACCGGAGTATCTGAAGATGGGTTTCATCGAATCTGTTGTAAATAAAAAACTCCCAATGTGTTTACTGTGTTATAAAACATTATCCAATGAAGCAATGAAGCCAAGTTGATTGCGAGAACATCTTGCTACAAAGCATCCAAAAGATAAAGGCAAGTCCAGTGAATATTTTCAGGAAATACACTGCTGGCCACCGTAAATGCAACACCCTGAAGGAAGCATGCAAATAATATGAAATTTACAACATGCATTAGCGGAGGTGAGATATGCAAATGATTAGAATTTCAGCGCAGACGCACATCACGCGCGCCTGTGGTGCCACTTCAAAGCGCTATTTAAGGCTTGGAGATTTCGACGATTTCAAGTACGGCAATTGTGTTTTTCTTGTGGTTTTTTCAAAAAAACGATCAATTATGCCTCGTAGAAAACAGCGATCATCTTTTGATCAAGTATCCGAGTTTGACAGAGGAGGGATAGTGGCCTACCGAGATTGTGGATTATCTTTCAGGGAAATCGGTAGTCGTGTTGGACGAAACCAAACATCTGTAATGCGGATATGTGATCGTTGGATGCAGGAGGGTACGACGGACCGACGTGTTCGATCGCATCCACCTCAGTGCACCACTTCACGTGATGACAGGCATATTGTGCGTATGGCAGTGATGGATCGCTCAGCCACATCACGAACCATAGCACAGCACATTCAGTCTGTACCGCATCATCCAGTGTCTGCGCGTACCATTCGACGCCGTTTACAGCAGAGTGGTCTGTCCGCAAGACGTCCATTGCTTCGTCTACCCTTGACGCAGAACCACAGACGTTTCCGCCGCCAATGGTGCGATGAAAGAAGGATGTGGACGGCAGAATGGAATGAAATTGTCTTTACTGACGAGTCACGCTTCTGTCTGCAACACCACGATGGTCGGATTCGAGTCTGGAGACACCGTGGAGAGAGGATGCTGAACAGCTGCGTTATGCACCGCCACACTGGTCCTGCACCGGGTATTATGGTATGGGGCGGTATTGGATATCACTCTCGCACTCCTCTAGTACGCATTGCCGGTACTTTAAACAGCCAGCGCTACATCTCCGAGGTGTTGGAGCCAGTTGTCCTTCCTTACCTTCAGGGCTTGCCCACAGCCATATTTCAACAGGATAATGCGCGACCACACGTGGCACGCATTGTCCAAGGGTTCTTCGTCAATCGCCAGATTGAATTGCTTCCCTGGCCAGCTCGCTCTCCGGATCTTTCGCCGATAGAAAACATGTGGTCCATGGTTGCTCAACGATTGACCCAGAATACATCCCCAGCTGCCACACCAGATCAACTTTGGCAACGTGTGGAAGCTGCTTGGTCTGCTGTACCCCAAGAACACATCCAAAGTCTCTTTGAATCAATGCCGAGGCGTGTGGCAGCGGTGATCTCCAACAATGGCGGCTACTCTGGCTACTGATTTTGGCAGGAACCACACTTCACAGAAGTCTATAAATTTAATCATTTGATACTTGGTCAACATGTTATCTACAAAATAAATTTTGTTGTGATATCTCTTGTCTTTCTTGGTGTTGCAATTTGGGTGGCCAGCAGTGTATATAAAATATTTCAAATCGTCCAACAATCCTTGCATCATTTAAGAAACAACATGCAAAGAACGAAGATGGATTGACTGCCGCTTATCGCATTTCACAATTAATTGAAAAAAGTGGTAAAAGCTATAATATTGGAGAAACTTTAATAATACCCTCTATAAAAGAATTTATCTCAACAGTAATACATCAGGATATACCTGAAGCTTTAAAAACGTTGCCCCTAAGCGATAGAACACTAAAGCGACGAATTGAAGAAATGGCAGTTAATGTTGAAAATAAACTTATAGGTATTCTCCAAAACTCTTCATTTTCTATATAATTGAACGAGTCTACCTGTTGGAATCGGTCTCAAACCTCCAATTATAGTGCCGTGTGGGGCACATAAATTTGAAGAATGTAAATCTTTGAATGTATAAAAGTGAAGAAAGATGGGGGATCATGAGCTGATCAGACTTCTTGTTGTTTTCTGAAATTATGTTTTTAAACCATAAGACTTGGCTACGTAATAAAATTTATTTTTAAAGTATAAAACTCTGTCTTCAATCGATAAAACCCAACAATTGGTTATGGGCCACAGACCTTAAGCTGAACCTGAATTCTGCCACTACCGGTTTCCAGTATGATGGGTATTCAAGAAATGTCCATGTTTTCCTTCCCGAAGTTATCGGATTTCAACTATGCCACGTGGAAGACGGACATGAAGGTATTGCTAATGGACCGGAACTGCTGGGAATTTATCACTAAAACGGAACCTCTATTATTGGAAGATGCTCCAGAACAAGAAAAAAGAGACTATCGTTATAGGAAGCAGAGGACATACACAACTATCTACCAGGGCATAGACAGAAAATATCAAGTCTTAATTTCATCTACTGAGGACGGTAAGGAAGCCTGGGATATATTAAAGACCAACTTTGAACCAGCATCTAGAGCACGATTGGCAGGCCTTGTGGACGAGTTCTTTTCAATCCGCTACCAGCCGGAGGACGAATCCATTGGACTCTTCTGCAAACGAGTGCATGAGAAGCTGTTACAGATAAAAGAAGGTGGATTCGAAACCCAGACCTCTTAGTTTGCTTTCAACTAATAAGACATTTGCCTCACGAATACGATAATCTGGTACAACTGCTATACAGGATGGATGACAACGAGTTCACGCTAGACAATTTGTCTAAACATTTAATAACAGAATCCAGCCGGATAGACCTGAAGCGGAAGGACGAAGACACAAAATTAAGTATCGTGGCCGATGCTTATGCTACAAGAAACAAGTCATCTAGATACAAGGAGACACGGGCGTCTACTCCTGATCACAGCAGATGCGTATTGGACCCTGAATTAATTCCTTCAAGCCCAAGAAAGTCGACAGTTTGTCGTATGGGGCCGCGACCATTCTGCAACTACTGCAAAAAGTCGGGACATAACGAATCGAAGTGCTTCAAGAAATGCAATCGGCAGAAACCTGGTGGTGAATTATTTTATATGGAGGACAATCCAAAAATTGATCTTCAACGTGCCTATGCAGTTTCAAATTTTCCAAATGAAAGACCGAGGGAATTTCTCATTGATTCTGCTGCAACTGCTCACTTCTGTAAAGAACGTGATATGTTTACGACATTCAGAAAACTACCACCACAGAAGATCCTAGTCGGAGACAAGGACAGCATCTCGGAAGTATTAGGTATGGGTGATATTCAATTTACAGTTTTAGATAGAAACAGAAATTATGATATAACTTTAAAAGATGTGTTATACTCACCAAATATGAGAAGAAATTTAATTAGTGGTGCTCGTATTGATCTAGTGGGAAACCAAATTAAATGGGGAAATAACAAAATGATTATTTATAATAGTTATAATAAATATTTGTTTACTGTTCCCAGAATTGGAAAATTGTATATCTTGAAAGGTTATCCCAAGATTAAAAATTATACATATGTAACTGGTTTAGATCTAGAAAAAGCCCACCGTAGGTTTTGTCATGTTAACATGCCCTTAATTGAAAATATGAGTAAAATTAATTGTGTAAAAGGAATTGAAAAACTTAATTGTAAGAATATAGATAAAAATTGTAAGATTTGTGCTATTGCTAAATCCACTAGAATATCCTTAAAAAGAAACTATATGTACGAAAGGAAAACTAAAAATGTTTTGGAAAGGATCCATATGGATTTGTGGGGTCCTGCTCCAGTTAACTCTCTAGGTGGAAACAAATACTTTTTATCTATTATTGATGATTTTTCACGTAAAGTAACTGTTTATATTATTCGAAATAAGAATGAAGTTTTTGATTACTTTAAAAAATACTTGGTTAGAGCTGAAAGACAGCTAAATGTTAAGTTAAAATGTGTCCGAACTGACAATGGTTTAGAATTTTGTCACAAAGAATTTAAAAAGTTTTTAAATGATCTAGGAATAAAAATCGAAAGAACTTCAACTTATACCCCTGAACAAAATGGCGTTGCAGAAAGGTTCAATAGAACAGCCATGGATTGTGTCAGAGCTATGCTTCAAGACAGTGGTTTACAACCACAATTTTGGTCAGAAGCACTTTTAGCATTTATTCACACTAAAAATAGATGCGAACACAAATTAACTGAGGGTATATCTCCTAACGAAATATGGACTGGTTTCAAACCATCAGTAAAACATTTTAGAGTTTTTGGCTCTTTGGCATATGTTCATATTCCTAAAATACAGAGAAATAAATTACAACCCAGAGCAAAACTTGGTATTTTGACAGGATATGGTTTGAAAACTAAAGGTTATAGAATATTTATCCCAAACGAAAAGAGAATAGTTGAAACTGTCCATGTTCATATCGACGAAAGTAAGAAAGCTGTTGATGTACTATTTGGTAAAAACTTTGAGTACGTTTCTTTCGATCTTAATTCTAATATTCCTATTTATCAATCAAATGAAAATATAAAAGTAAAATCGGAAAGTGAAACTCAAGTTTTAGATTCTAAAGATTTAGTTAAAACTGAGGACTTAAAAAGTCTTGACATTTCAAATTGGCGAAGAATCGAAAAACCTAGAAATAAAAGCAATAGGATAGATGTATATTATTATTCTCCTGAAAATTTGAGAATGAGATCTTTAAATGATATTAAAAAGTACTGTACTAAAAATAAGATTAAGTTTGATCCTGTAAATTTCAATTTTAAGCCAGAAACTGAACATCCTAATGTGGATATTTCTAATGTGCCATCTACTTCTAGTGATGAATCTAATTTTTTAGACCAACAGATGTACGACATGTATGATCAGTGTTACAATGTCGAAATCCCCAAAAGTTATGAAGAAACGCAAGCAAGTAAGGATAAAATTAAATGGAATACTGCCATGAATGAAGAAATTCAGATAATGAAGGATAGGCAAGTATGGAAATTAGTGGACACCCCCCCAAATACAACCATAACTGGAAGTAAGTGGGTGTACAGCATAAAAATGGACGAAAACAATATACCTAAAAGGTATAAAGCTCGTCTTGTTGCTCAAGGTTTTAAGCAAAAACCCGGCATTGATTTTAAAGATATTTTTTCACCAGTTGTGAATTTTTCTATTGTTAGATTATTGTTTGTACTATTGATTTCTATGTTGGGTTGGTATCACTGTCAAGTTGACGTGAAAAGTGCATATTTATATGGACACCTTAAGGATACTATATACATGAAACAGCCAAAAGGATTTGTGCTGAAAGGATCCGAAAACAAAGTATGTCTATTAGAAAAGGCTATATATGGTCTGCATCAAAGTGGTAGAGAATGGAATTTGGAATTAGACGGTATTTTAACTAAATTAGGATTTTCTCAGTTAAATTGGTGTAATTGTGTCTACAAATTTAAAGATGTAATTTTAATTGTTTATGTAGATGATATGGTTTTGTTTTCAAAAAGGGAACATTTGATAAATGAAGTAATCGAATTATTGGACAAAAAATTGGATCTTACAGTCCTAGGTAAAACTAAATATTTGTTAGGCGTAAACTTTCAAGAGATTGAAAATTCGATTTATTTACATCAAATTACCTACATTGAAAAATTAATGTCACAATTCAAAGATCTTCCTAAAAGTTTTGTGAATTTACCTTTTAAAATTGGTTGTAACTTACCTGATAAGGTTAAAGAGGAAGAAATAATTGAAAATGATTTAATGAGGAAATTTCCCTATCGTTCCTTAATAGGATGTTTATCGTTTTTGTCAGATAGATCCAGACCAGATATTGCATTTGCTGTTAATATAATGTCTCAGTTTTGTAATGGTTATACTTACAAACACTGGTCTTACGTTGTTGATATTATGAACTATGTTTTTCTTACAAAGGATTTTAAAATTAATCTTTCCAATGTAAAAAGTTCAAATTTGATTGCTTTTTCTGATGCAAATTGGGGATGTGGTCTCACAAACAGACATTCAAGCAGTGGCTATTTAATTTATTTGGGTAACATCCCAATATCATGGAAATCTTCTAAACAAAAGTGCATAGCTCTTAGCTCAATGGAATCTGAATTTATTGCACTAACCGATTGCACTAAAGAAGTTATTTGGTTTAGTAGAATTATAAATGAATTAAGTTTGTGTGATTACATAAGACCCCAAGTATATTGTGATAATCAATCTGCTATCTATTTTTCAAAAAATAGTCAGGAAAATCAGAAAACTAAACATATTGATATCAAGTACAAATTTATTCGTAAATTAATAAAAGATGAACTATTTAACGTAAATTATATTTCATCGGAAAATAATTTGGCTGACTTTTTAACAAAGCCTTTATTGTTAAATAAATTTAAAAATATTATTAGAAAAATATTTTGTTAGATTTATATAAATATATATATTGAATTGTAATACATCTGCTGAGGTTTTACAACCGATGGGGCCGCATGTTGGAATCGGTCTCAAACCTCCAATTATAGTGCCGTGTGGGGCACATAAATTTGAAGAATGTAAATCTTTGAATGTATAAAAGTGAAGAAAGATGGGGGATCATGAGCTGATCAGACTTCTTGTTGTTTTCTGAAATTATGTTTTTAAACCATAAGACTTGGCTACGTAATAAAATTTATTTTTAAAGTATAAAACTCTGTCTTCAATCGATAAAACCCAACACTACCATTGCAAATAATAATGTTTTATTGATAACATATGCACGTTATTTTGATGAAAATAATACATTACGAGAAGAAATGCTATTCGCAATAAATCTCGTTACAGATTCAAGAGGATTATCAATATTTAAGTCTGTGAAATCATACTTTGCAAAAAATAATATACCTTTGAACAATATTGTTGCATGCGCTACTGATGGAGCTCCATTAATGGTAGGTCGCTATCGTGGATTTGTTGCTTATTTGAAGGAAGAAGGGCTAAATGTTTTATGTATTAATTGTGTGGTGCACAGACAACATCTTGTAGGAAAAAATTTAAGTACAAGTCTCCATTTATCATTAACTATAATAATTAGAGCTGTAAATAAGATCAAATCCAATACCAAACATGATAGAATGCTTCGACAGCTGTGCCAGGATAATAATGAGGAATTTATTAGGTTACTTTTACACGCAGAAGTTCGGTGGCTGTCAAAGGGTACATGTTTGTCTCGTTTTGTAGCTTTATATGATAGTGTCATACATTTTTTTGAAAGTATTAATGAGACCAATCTCTGTCAACAATTAAAAACAGTAAAGAAGGATGCCTTTTATTTGGTAGATATTTTCAAGAGATTCAATGAAATCAGTTTGCAGTTTCAAGGAGCTAATAAAACACTTATCAATTGCCAAAATATTGTGTCATTTATCGACAAACTTGATCTTCGTTATAATCTATTGAAGAGAGAATTCCATCAGTTTCCCGAATTATCATCTATAAAAGATGATTTAGCTCCAGAGGAGATTGAAAGATTCAGTAGCCACCTTAACGAACTTAAATTGGATATGGAAAAACGATTTGAAGATATTTTGAACTTCAAGGTGTATGACTGGATGAAAAATCCTTTTACTGCATATATTGAGGCTGGTGCACCTTGCCAAGAAGAACTGTTAGAACTTAGATATGATGAAGAGAGTAAATATAATTTCGATAGTGGGGGATATGAAAACCTATGGCTAAATAAAAAATGCCTACGTTATATCTAAATATGTGGAAAATGATATTCAATTTATTGATATCTTTCCCTTCCTCATATTTTGTGGAATCAGGCTTTAGTGCTGTTAATCATATTATCACCAAACAGAGAAACCGTCTGAATATTTCCGAAAGAGGAGACCTTCGTATGTTCCTTACGAAAATTGAATCAGATATCAAATATTTAGTTTCGCAGCATCAGCTTCAAAGATCTCATTAATAATTAATTAAAGGTAATTTAATACACTTTATACTTTTATAGTTTTTATATTTAATTTTCTTTTTCTTCAATTTAAGCAGCTTCCGAACTAGTGGGCGCTATATCGATGGAGATTCAGAAATGCAGCATCAAATTAAATCTTCTGTGGGCGCTTTGTGCATATAAACATATGCACAAAGTATAAATAAAAGGATAAATTTAACTACATATTTTTACTAAATCTCCACTCAAAAATTACGAGTACTTTACAGTTGCGCTAAATTAAATTACTGCGGAACCGGTGGGCGGTAAGGAAATTTTACTACCAACAAAGATACAAAAGTGGGCGGTAGGTATAAAACGGTTAACTACCCCTGCCTTAGAAGGTTAAATTTATACATGATGTTTTGAAACATCCTTCATGTGTGTGTGAGAGAGGCAATTATCTATTTTGTGACAGATATAGTTATTTAGTAATTTAATCATTATACAATTCATAATCATGAAGGATCAAAATATAAATAGATACCCTGCTTAAACTAAGGCGCATTATTCGAAAAGATATTAGTAATTGGGTAAGGGGATTAAAAATAATTTCCGGTAGTTTTTAAGGGGCTTGTAGAGTTCTGCATTAATTAAATGCATAAACTAGTCATTCTAATCCGTTGATTTGGAAAATCGTGTTTATTTGAATTAATTATTTCTGTGCAACGAAAAGAATTTTAGAACGAATCCTTACTTTAATAAGTTGCAAGAAACGAAAATAGATTTCAAAGAAGTAATATTTTTTGTCAACCAAAAACTGACAAGAAGGTAATTAATTATTTTTATATTGTTCACAGCGGACCAAAAGTCGCAAATGCGGTCTGAAGTTTTAAGCCTCCAATTAGTTCCAAGTAAATATCTCGTTAAAGTAACATACCTCACTCCTTTAAATCTATTTTACATTCCGTATTGATAAATCTGATAAAACACAATATCTCCTACACGATATATCACGATTAATTGGCGCACAGATATATTAATAGCTCGAAAGAGTTATCACCAAAATAAAATACCAGATGCAGAAAACAGCGTATAAAACATCTTAGCATCTTTCATCAATAGACACAATATAAAATCTACAAAACCTTGCCCATTTCCTTCCTCTACAAATCCTCATAGCAAAAACTGTTTTACCAAGAATCCACAAAGCCCCGTCTACAAAAATTGGGACATTCCTTCACAAAAAGTAAAGAAGCAATTGAATCTGATATGAACATACAATTGTTAAATAAAGAGAACAGATCGCAGCAATAGTTGTTTCATTTCTGGAGCCCGATAACAATAAGCTTGCAGAATATACGAGACAATTGCTGACATTAAATGTTAGTGTGACACTCAGTTTCAAGTATTATTTCCTCCTCAATTTATGAATAATTCATTCGATGATGCGTCACAATCTATCCGCAACATTAATTTGTTTCTTCTTTGCCTGTGTGTGAGAAGAATTAAACCGATGATACTTCGCTCGCTTTGCGTGACATCTTAAACTCAAGACTGATTTTTTATCCCCTTTCATGGTGTCCATCACACCCGATGATCAGAAACATCTCTGTATAAAAGGAGCAAAAGAGAGTTACTGTTTGGGAAAGAATCGGTCGAATTTAATCCCTATCACGAATAGTGTTAGCAAATAATCGATTTCGGATGTTTAGCTAAGAGATCTAAGGTAAAGATATGGTAGTTAAAAGAATTAGGGGATATTTATATCGAATTATTCATGAAATTGAAGTAAAAACCAATAAGGAAATTTATTGGACAAGTAGATAGTTGAAGGTCATAAGATGGTTTAGATTTCTAATTCTATAAGCTTTTATCGTCGTTTGGACTTAATTTGTGCACATTTTATATTTTTGTTAGGTTACATTCTGTCTTGTGTTTGACACAGCTTGCCCGCTATTGAACCTTGCGAAACACAATCCAAGCAACCAATCATCTATTGGTATCTCTTTGGGCATAATATAATGTTAAAAAGTTGATAGGTAAAACAATTTTAGTAACTGTACGCAGTCAGTGGTTTTGCCAAAATAAAAGCAAACATCAACTCAGTTAAGAGAAAAGTTTATTTCGTCGTCTCAACGCAATAATTGAATTAAAAGAAACAATCATAACTCCATCTGGTCATCCAACTTGCAAATCCAAGAATGAATTAAACATCAGAATCCCAGTAGCACCGCCAACATCAGAATAAATTTACATATACGGGAATACAGGCGTTGCCAAATCATAACTACTTTATTCCTAGAAATTAAAACACCATTCTTCCGAATGGCCAGGGAATTTTTAAGTCACGACCGAAATGTGCATAAAAAAGGTTAACAAACGGCCCCATCGCTCGCTCTGACTTGCATTAACTCTGAAAATACAATCTATAACATATGTAACATGACTAACTAAACACATTGTTAACAAAATATTTTAATTTTTCTTTAGAGATAGGTTTCTAGAAATCTGCCAAGTTAAATTTAGAGCTTACAAATTTCAAAATAAATTTTTCTTCACTCCAAGTTGTTGAATAAATTTAAGTTTGATATCAATATGTTTGGTCTGCATTTTCAACTTTATTTTAACAAAAGTAAATTGCTGATTTATTATCGTTAAATACAACAGGTTTTTCCAAATTAACTAAATTCAGTTCTTGAACGATATTTGTAAACCATAAAAGTTCTTTAGTACTTTCAGTCTGATACAAATTCAGCTTCCATTGAGCTGAGAGCAATTAACTTTTGCTTTCTGGCTTTCCAGGGCAATGGGTGCTTTACAAAACAAAATCAAGTATCCTCCAGTTGAGTGTCTAGAGGTAGCTCACTTCCCTAGTTCGCATCTGAAAACGCAACTAATCCAGAATTATCAATAGATGTCAGATTAATTTTATAATCTTTCGGGTTACAAACATAATTTAAAATATTTACAATTTCCCAATGTACTTGGGTATAGCAATTGCAGAATTGGGACATGGTATTTACAACATATTCAATATCTGGTCTACTTCTAGAGGAAATAAATGAGACATATCTTATTAGGATTCTATAAGGAAATTTTTTCATTAGCTGTCTTCAATTTCAGATTCCTCATCCCTGATAGGTAATTTTAAGTCAACTTTAAGAGGCAAATTTTCATAACTTTTGGTAATTCATCAAACTTTTTAATTAATCTATCAATGTAAGTTCTCTGATTTAAGTATGTAATATCTTTAACTGTTTCTAAATTCACTCCTAATAAGTAACTTTTCCTAGTACTTTTAAATATAATTTGCTTTTTAACAAATCAACTGAATTTTTAATAACATTTTCTGTTTTACCAAAACAAACAATACCATCTACATATACTAATAAAACAATAGCTTTCATTTTATATACAGTTACACCATTGATTATTAACAAACCAATATTTTTTAAATGTTATCTAACTCATTATGCCATTGTCTCCCTGTGATTGGTTAAGACCATATTTTTTAATAAGCCCACCTTATATGTATTGTCCTTTTCAAACCCTTGTGGTTTCAAACCCATATAGATTCGCTCTTTAATATTACCATAGAGATAAGCTGATTTTACATCCAGCTGTATAAGAAACAAGTAAAACAAAAAGAAATCTTATGACAGAAAAGTTCACCACTGGTGAAAAAATATCGGTATAATCAATACCACACCTTTGTTTAAACCCTTTAACAATTAATCTGACTTTGTAACTTTTAATTTTATTTTCATCATCTTTCTTTACAGTGCAAACCCATCTATTGCTTATTACTCTTGCATTTGAATGTTTATCAAATAACTCCCATACTTTTCTATCGTTGATTATTTTTAACTCATCTAATGTAGCCTTTTCCCACTCGTTTTTCTCGAGAACATTTTGAGTGTCCTCAGTTTTTGAGTAATTCGAGGTTATATGTGTGCCTCTTGGTATATGTCATTTAAATAATCATCTACTAAGTTACTTTTATCGTTATCAGACTCAATATAAGGTTTAACATTTGAATTTGGTTTTAATGGTTTAAAACAAAATTTGGTTTGATCATATTCGATTTGATTCCCTTCACAGTATTTTTACGCTTCTTTATTAGATCGTAACCTAGTTTTATCTGACGGGGATAATAATAAATATCAATTCGATCGCTTAGATTTCGCGGTTTTTCAATTCTTTGCCAGTCTGAAATAATTAGAGGTCTAAGCGTTGTGGAAGATTCACCACGATCGTTTTCCTCACCATTCTGATTTTTGCTTTCCACTTTCTCAGATTCTATTTGTGTGGTCAGTTCAGGGTTCATATTTTCAAAGATCGCAAATTGTGGTTTACTCCGACCAAATAATACATTAACTCCGTTTTTGTTTTCATCGATTTTTACGTGTATCGTTTCTCCAGTGCGTCTGTATTTAGGTAACCAAATACGGTAACCTTTCGTCCTAGCAGCGTACCCTATCAGTATTCCCTTATCGGCATTTGCAACTTTGTACGTTACACTTTGGGAATGTTCACATAAGCTAATGAGCCAAAAACTCTTGAATGACGAACAGAAGGTTTATACCCTGTCCATATTTCGTACAGAGTTTTATTTTTAGTTAATGCTCGGATCTGTTTTTACATACATAAAGCAATGTAAGGCTTCCATCCAAAATCTTACTTGTAACCCGCTATCGTGAAGCATAGCTCGGATCCCTTCAACAGCTATTCGATTAAATCGTTCTGCTATACCGTTTTGTTCCTGCGTGTACTTTGATTCTTTCCATTTTAATTCTAAGATCTTTAAGATAACCTTCGATCTATTTGCTACAGAACTCTAGACCATTATCAGTTTTTACACACTTAAGTTTAACCCCTAATTGCCTTTCCATTTCTAGTTAGGTACTCCTTAAATTGAGAAACCTCTTCAGATTTATTTTTGATAGTAAATACTTCAACATAACGAAAATGATCTTCTATGATAGACAAGAAGTATTGAGCACCTCCTAATGAGTTAACTGGACTTTTACCCCATAAATCCATATGTACCTTTTCTAAAATTTTTTTCCTTGTAATATCATAGTTATTTTTCAAACTAGTTCTTATAGATTTTGTTACTTTATACACACAAGGTTCAACTGACCACTTAAATTTTCAATTCTTAATTCTTTAATTTTAAATTTATATTATAGTCGAGTCTTTGTAATAGAATCTTCTGTAAATATTCTATTATAAAGAATATTTTGTAATCTTTCGTAAAGATTCTATTATAAAGAATATTTTGTGAGAGTAATTTCTTCTGGAATCTTTTGTAAAGATCCTATTATGAAGAATCTTTTTTAGTGTAACCTTTCTGGGGAATCTTGTAAAGATTCTATTATAAGGAATCTTTTGTAAAGATTCTATTATAAAGAATAGTTTGTAAAGATTCTATTATAAAGAATCTTTTGTGTGTATAGTCCTGCTGGAATTTTTAATACAGATTCTATTATAAAGAATCTTTTTCGTGTATTCTTTCTGGAAACTTTTGTAAAGATTCTATTGTTCAAGAAGGTCAAAACTGGTTAGAAGTCATGCAGGGAAGACTGCAAGTCGTAAGGTAGAATTGTGCCCTAAGAGGGTTAAAAACATCAATTTTGCGTGTGAAGCCCTAAGAAGGTTAAAACATCGATTTGATTTCCCTGGTCTCAAATAAAAAGTTAGATAGTTGCTGTGATTATTGAAAATTAGTTTGGGCTGTGTAGTTGATTCTCTTCAAAATATTCCTCGTGATTCCTAAGCGTTCCGTTAAAAAGGAAACAGTGGCAAGATAAAGTTTTCATTTTTTTAATTACCTGTGTCGAAGCATCTCATAATAAAATAACGAAGAAACCGGCTGCAAATACTCGCATAATTACCTGACATGATTACTAAAAGTTTCACAGAACTTTTCTGCAATTCTTCTGTTCAGAGAAGAGTGCGTGTTATGCAAATTTTACAGCTGAAAATGAGACATGTCGAACTGATATTTCCCTAGTTGCCGCAAATTTTCATCGAATTTCTCTTGAGCGTAGAATTTACAATGTTTCTGCGCATTTAAGTTTATCGCAAGTATAATTTTCCTCCACTTTCGACACGAAGTTTCGGATATTTCTGTGCTTGACATCAGATAATGCAGAAGTGTTATCGGTTCGCACTTTGGAACCTCGAAGCCAATATGGAACGGTTGGAATATGTTAGAATTTTAATGATGAATTATACTGGTTGGATCGTAATTATACGAAGTTTCTAATTCGCAAACGTTTCGTAACTCGTATAATGTTGAAAAGATGGTCGTAATGGTTTGATTTGTTGCACAAAAACAAGGAATTTACTGAAGTTTATTACTCCTGTTTTATATAAGTTGCTGCTATGATGGATCCTTCACAAGCTTTGAAGACATCCCTTAACCCTCTGAGGGGTTTATACGCATAATTTCATTTACAACCTGTTGTTTCCCCCCTGTGTGACTTCTAAACAATTTTGACCTTCTTGGCCAATAGAATCTTTCAAAAGGATTCTAATGTAAGGAAAGCACAAACAAAATCATCCCGAAAAGCATTGTTTACAGAAAAGGAGCAATAAAATATTTCCAAAGGATTCTCTTCTAAGGAAATAATGTAATATTTCCAAATAATTCTATTATAAGGGGAAAGGATCAATATAGTATTTCCGAACGTTGAAAGAATCCATCGATTCTTTCAACCAATAAGTAGTTATTTAGTCATTAAGCGTGGTGGGGTAAAAACAGTACTACACTACTAGGAAATCTCATAACCCTCAGAGGATTAATTCGAGTCTACCACATCTTGACAGAGGCTATTTTGGGTGGCAGAATCTGCAGCTTCGTGACCTTGAAACAAAATGTTTGAAAACGAAACGAATCACACACAATCACCTATAGTTAGAGAATCATTTGTATCCAAACAATTTTGCTAATTATAACATCTAAAGCAACGAAAACTCCAAGACTAAATCTTATATGCTGAGTTTCTCTGAAGACATTCCTTAATTCAAGGTAGGTAGGTAGAAATTGAATGTATCGACCCACAATCGGCAATGTCTTCAAACGTCACAGTTGAACGAGTTCGAATTTGCAGGACCACCGGAGACGATTATTTGACCGATGCCGTATTTCATAAATGTCGTTAATCGAGTTAAGAATATGTTAACATGAATGCTTTCTTTCGACATTATGATTCTTAAAATGATTGAATGCTTTATCGCTGCATGCTTTATCAAAATGAAAATTCAAGTAAACGACACTAATTTATGAAAATCAGTGTCGTTTTTCATAGAACTTCCATTTGGTAGGTAGATAATGAACGTCGCATTGGAGCAACACATCGGGCTATTGGCGACGATCCAGGATCCATCCCGAAGGATCCATCCAAGGACAATACCACGTAATTTTGAATCACGATCAGATGACGAGAACCCCTGATCTGGCACCCCAATCCACATCACGCCAACGTGAGAACATTTGAGGCCACGACAGATTTAACGTGCATCAGCCCCTTTGTACACGACGGTCTTTGATTGGATTCTAACTCGCAACCATCCGGTTGCTATCATATCTGGCATCCCACTCTCCAATCTGCCACACCACGCCAACATGAGGGCATCTGAGGCCACTACTGATTTAACGGGCATCAGCTCTAGTGTACGCGATGGTCTATGGCTGGACCTAATTTCGAACTCGCAACCCTCCAGTTGTTGTCCGGTCCGCCACCCTTCCAATCGTTCTACCGGGGCCCTGGTTTTTTATGGAATGGATAAAAGTATTCAGTCGATCTATAATGTATTATGGAAATGGATTAATCTTTTTTAACGTATTTAGCAACAAAACATAGATGGCATAATTTGATAATTACGTTAAAATATTTGCAAAATTTTGTATCCTTTTCATAAAAGACTGAACTGCATCTGTTTAGTCACCTTTAATGCCATCCATTTTCAATTCAATTACTTGGTAGATTTGGCACGACATTTTTTCTCATTGATTTCTTATTTAATCATTTTTGGCTAGAAAATACTTCAGTAAACTGAAAGTATGAATCGATAAAATAAATACTTATGGATCAATAAAACGACTTTAAATACCTCTTGATCCGCGTAGCGAAAACAATTTTGAATGAAATCGTGGATCAATATCTGGTATATTAAGTGTGGTATTTTATTCAACCTATCCAAAAAATCTTTACTCTGCTTTTCTTGTGACAACACATTTAATCTTTCTCGTTTGTTAAAAGTAGATTCACTGTAACAATTATTTTCCTTGGAAACGGGACGCTTTTCCTGGGTTTGTAGAGAGGGCTAAAAACAATTTGAAATCCCCATAGGAATAACTTTGAGTAATATTATGATGCATTACAAGCAATTCAACCCGAGCAACGCAATTTTATTCAGCTAGTATAGTATAAAACAGTGATATCCATATGGTATACAATCTAAAAACTCTGATGATACAATTAAACTCTTCTAGAAGGAACTTAATTTGGAAAAGTGCTTTTCGAGAAACTAAGTGGATTGGCAAGGCTAGCTTTTGAATGCACGCATGTTCATAATTACGTCCATCAGTCTCCAATTTTGCAAGACGTGTGAAAGAGAGACAACTTTGTCAACCAAAAAGTACTTGATGACACTGCCATAATTCTACCGCATCGTATGTTAATTTTACTGTAGTGGCTAAGTTCCCCTCAATATATATAGCAATACAATGGATCTCAACCATGAAGTACTCTTTATCAGGTTGAAGCTTTCCATCTCTTAGTGTAAGTTATGCTAAAATAATATTGTCTTAAAATCTTATACGCAGAAAACAAATTATGACCTCTTTTAATTAATGTTTTCTATTATTCATTAAAAGTTGTGTTCGTTCTGTATTAAAATCGTCAAACCAATAACCTAAAAACTTGGCACCAAAAGACAAATTTTAATGCTCTGACAGCAATATCCTGTTTTTCTCGATTCCCAGTTCTCCGTAAGTTTTCTTTCTATGCCATCAAAGAATCATTCATCGATAACCAATCCTTGAGGAATCCGCCTAATCTGAGACATTGGATAGCCATGCCTTTAAGCGATAAGACTATTGGTACTTTTCGTTTCTCCTTACTACGTTAAAGCATTTTTCTTGAATATACGATGTTTTCTGTAACAAAACGTTTCATTTGAAACGTATTCGTTGAAATGTTAAGAGCTCTGTGTTCTGTAATGATATGATGTCATGCAATCTTTTAGATTGGAAGCTTTTATTTGGATATTAGTTCATATCACTTTAAGGGAGTTGAACTTCGGCATTTCCAGAATTAAAAACTTGCGCAATATTGCCGACAGCAGAGAAAGGTGAAACAGAATCAGCAAGAAGGCAAACTGGAAGTCTTTTAAAGTAGCTACGAAGGAAATTAACAGCATTGTCACTAATACTGAAACTCATTAATACGAACTTGATAGCGTGTAAACTCAAACTGAATAGTATTAACGTTTACTGGGAAACTAAATATTGCAGTTTAACTAAACAAATTTTACTTCAATTTAGTAAATCCATTATAACCTCTCAAAATAATCTCCAAGTAAAATATTTTACTTGAGTCCTAGTTCACATAGTAGCCCTGTCGGAAGAGTAGTGGATAAGCAACCGGAGGGTTGCGATCCGCTAAAGATCGATAAACCAAAGACCGTCATGTACGTGTGCAATGGTGTACTTTAAATGTGTCGTGGCCACAAATGTCCTAGCGGGGTGTGGAAGATTGGATAGTGTGGTGCCAGCTCAGGTGTTGACTTCGTCATCTGACCATGCTTCAAAATGAGGGGGTGTTGTAATCGAATCTATCTCTCCCTTTTGGATTGATCCCGGACAGTCGCCGATAGCCTGTTGTGTTGTTCCAGTGTAACGTTGATTCAACTACCTACCTAGTTCATATATAAACTTGGTGTGAAAACCACTTGAGCACAGGGTTTCTTTGCTAATGATTTGCCTAACTTAAACCTCAGAGTAGTTTTGGCGAGATATCTCGTCCGACATATTTTGATAATGACGAGATATCTCGTCATCGAGATATTGCCAATTTTTTAATGCTGACGAGATCAAGATATTGTCAGGTTTATTCGAATTACGAGATATCTCGTCATCAAGGTATTGCCGATTTTTTTTATGATGACCAGATAAAGTTCTGGTCAGTATTATTCTAATGACGAGATAACACGTAATCAAGATGTTGCCGATTTTTTATAATGACGAGATCAAGATCTGGTCAGTTTCGTTCTAATGACGAGATATCTCGCCCTTCAAAATCTGGTCAGTTAGGTTAATGACTAGTCATTCGAGATAACCACCAGGGGGTTAAAGAAAGTATTAAATGAAAGTAAGAAAGCATTAAAAAAAATTTAAATAGCGATATTTCGTGAGAAGAAAACTGACCAGATCTTGACCTCAACATCATACGAAAATCGGCAACATCTTGATGATGACGAGGTATCTCATTATCAAAACTGGTCAGATCTCGATGGACGAGATATCTCGTCTAAACCCCTTTGAGGGCGGACGACCATATGATATATCATCCCTGTAGTGAATGTCATTTCTGGGTCATTATAACACGAGTCTTCTGAATTTAGTTACTAAAAATATGATAGAAAATTTTAAGGTGGGTAGGTATTTTAATTAACGTCGCACTGGAGCAACACAGTGACGGTCCGGGATCAAACCCGTTTCCACACCACGCCAAAGTGAGGACATTTGAAGCCACGACAGTTTTAACATGCCCCAGCCCCCTTTGTACATGACGGTCTTTGGTTGGATTCGAACTCGCAACCCTCCGGTTGCTAATCTGTTACTCTTCAAACTAGGCATAGAAATTTTTAAACTCTGGAATGAATAGACTTTAAAAATCTTCGATTCATCTCCAAGAGATGAGATTAATAACATAGTACTTGATGTTCACACATCCTAAACATCCCCAAAATCAATTAATTACCATCCAAACTTTATGGATAAAACCAATTAAAAACACTTCAACGTAATTAAGATTCATATTTCAACGAACACAGAGAAATAGATATTTTCTAAACACTGCTAAACATATACTTCAGATAAGGCTATTTCTAAATGTCGCAGTAGTTGGAGCTGTTTGCATACAATTCACATGCATATACAATGCTATTTTTAATCAGATATGTTAATGAAAAAAACTGTAATTGGAAATAATTTGAATAATTTCTTTCCATCCCAAGTTCTTGAGTAATTTGTTTATCACTGTTAACTATAAAAGCAATTACTCTTGCATTTCGTTCGTTTTATGTATCAAAATGTCTAATTATAGTCGGATTTTCTTATAACAAGACAGTTTTAAGAAAGTTTCTGAATGTAGAATTCTCTCTCTCAAAAGGAATTCTCTTCGAAACTAGTTTTTAGGACGTGCTGAAGGAAGTTTCTTGTAATAATTTTAATTCCTTTTCAGGTGTGTATTCTTTTAAATTAGTAATTACTCTCAATGATCCTTTTTATAGAACTTAAGCAGAATAAATTCATTTCATTTAGGTAGGTAGTTAATTAACGTCGCACTGGAGCAACACAACGGGCTATTGGTGACGTCCGGGATCGACCCCAAGGGAAAGATCCAAGGACAATATCACGTAATTTTGAATCACGTTCAGATGACGACATAACACCTGAGCTGGCACCCCACTCTCCAAACTTCCACACCACGCCAACGTGAGAACATTTGAGGGCACGACGGGTGTACCAGCCCCCACGTACACGAAGGCCTTTGGCTGAACCTGGTTTCGAACTCGCAACACTCCGGTTACTAATCCGTTGCTCTTCCAACTGGGCTTGAAATAGAATAGATTTATTGATTGTGTAAGGCGACATAACACCTTAAAAATAACGAAAATACCGATTTTTTTAACTGTCGTTATTATTTTACATCTTTAACTCTCCAAATGGTTTTGACGAGATATCTCGTCTATCAAGGATATGGTGAGTTTTGCATATGACGAGATACCTCGTCGAGACAACCACCAGGAAGATTAAATAAACGTGTGTGCAAAATTTTATAGCAATAGCTGCATTATTTAGCGAGTTCATAGAATGTCAAGAGTGAAACAAAATAACTTTTAAACTGAAGTCCTTTTTCTCAGTTTTCTATATTCATGAATTACAATGATTTTAAAATGCTGCGGCTATTTTTTGTAGTTAATATAGATTAGAAACTTTTTGTGGTCACATTTTATGATGTATTTGATAATTTTCTGCGTGGAATAAAAGGTTTAGAATAATAGTTAATTTTTAAAAAATTGATAAACTTCAATTATGATTATGTTTGCCGTTTTTTGTGCGTTTCGTTCATGTTTTTCATTGTGGAAAGCACTAAAAAAATAAAGAAAAAGTTTCATTAAAATTTGCAGTAAGAAAGTAGAAGTTGAATTTACGTCTCATCGGAGCAACACAACGGTCTATTTTGCAGGAATTTGAATTTTAGAACTTTTAAATATTTTTATTATTTTTTATTATTGTTTACTTATGAATTATTTTTTATCTAATGTTTTTCATTTTGGAGAACAAAGCATATACTAAAATATTTTGTTACAAATGTAAAACCAAAAATAATTATTCAAAGGGTAAAGTATCTAAAACAACATGTCGGTTCGTTAGTTTTAATTCAAACCGTTTTCTCTACAGACACTAATTATAATTTCTTTCAATTTTCTTTCCTCACAATCATAACTTTTTCTTGAACATGATTAAAAATTCAATGCGTAATAATTTTGTTATTTCTTTGTTCTATTCAATTAATTTTTTTTAATTTGGTTTGATTGTTCTCTATGAAACTTACTCTTTGAGTTTTGGTCATTTGAAGAAATTAAACGATAATTAAACAAGTAAAAATTAGAAGAATAAAATGGTTAAATTTCGAGAATTTTATTTCGGGTTTTAGTTCAATAATTCTGTGTTCCAGCAAATATGTTTGTTCAATTTGAAATTTTTTGAGTAAAAAATTCGCATCTACATCAGTGTTGATTTAGTATGAAAAGATACGCCTTTAAGGTCTTGAAAAATGCTTTCTTAAGATGTCGAAATTAATTTTTTAAAACGCACTCAAATGCGTTTTATTCGTAATAGACTTTTAAGATTGTCTATTTCAAGTATATTACTCTAAGTTTTTAAAATAATTTCAGTTTCTAAAAGAAATTTTCAGTTAAAAGATACATTTAAAAGTAAACTTCAATAGTATAGTTAATCTGTCAAATCAAATTTGAATTAGGCTTTCTTTAGTGGATGAATATTAAAGCTTACTCAAAGATAAATTTAATTAGTGCATGGCAACAATGGGGATTTCACAACGTTATTTCTTGTTTCGTACATTTTGTTTCTTGCCTCATTCAATCAAATAGTATCAGCTCAATTCATAACTTCCTCCCAGATATGAAAATATTTTTTAACTCTTGAACATTTATCCTTTTCTACATAAATTATGAAAACAATACAAATCGTAAGAGAATCGCTTTTTGTGGATGTATTTCCTTACTACTGCTTAATTAAATCTAACACTTGAAAGCCAAAATTGCTGTTTACATTAGATTTCTGGCACCATTGTGTCCATTCCAACATTTGCCTAATGGAGAATCATAAATTGGTCCCTGAAGCATAATCTTTAAAACAGAGCAAATTGCATGATGTCATATACTGGCTTTTGCTTCTACTGTCATCGTATAAATTGATCCCTGAAGTATGAACTTAAAACAGAGTACATTGCATATGTCCCATACTGACCTTTGCCTCTACTGCCATCGTATAAACTAATCCCTGAACTGAGATCTTAAGCCATAGAGCAAATAGCATTATGCCCCATACTGACTATTGCCTCCACTACCTTCGTGTAAATTGATCTCTGAAGTATGAACTTAAAACAGAGTAAATTGCACCATGTCCCATACTGACCTTTGCCTGTACAACCGTCGTATAAATAGATACCTGAAATGTGATCTTAAAAAGTATAGCCCAATCACACTATTTCCGATGCTGATTTTTCCCTCTACTACCGTCGTGTAAATTGATCCCTAAAGTATGAACTTAAAATACAGTAAATTATGTTATGTCCCATACTGACTGTTGCCTCTACAGTCGTCGTATAAACAGATCCCCCTGATATGTGATCTTAAACTATAGAACAAATCGCATTATGCCCCATACTGACTTTTGCCTCTACAACAGTAGTGTAAATTGATCCCTGAAGTATGAACTTAAAACAGTAAATCACGCTATGCCTCATGCTGATCTTTGACTCTATAGGCGCCTTGTAAATTGATCCCTGAAGAGCATCTCAAACCATAGAACAAATCGCAAACTGTCCCATACTTAACTTTGCCTCTACTACCGTCGTTAAAATTGATCCCTGAGGAGTAATTTTAAAACGTATAGCCAATCGCACTATGTCCCATACTGACTTTTACCTCTACACCCGTCGTATAAATTTATCCCTGAAGTGCGACCTTAAAATCATGGAGCAAATCGCACTGTCTCATACTGACCTTTGCCTCTACTACCATCATATAAATTGATCCCTGAAGTATCATCTTAAACCATAGAGTAAATCGCACTATGCCCCATTCTGACATTTGCCTCTACTACTGTCCCATAAATTGATCCCTGAAGTGTGATCTCAAAACAGAGCAAATCGCACTATGGCCCATACTTACCTTTGCCTCTACTATGGCCATGGTATAAATTGATCCCGGAAGTATTATTTTAAAACATAGCAAAACAAATCTAAAATAATAAAATATACTTTAAACCTCCGGGGGGGGCTGTCTTGACGAAGTTTCTCATCATTAACAAAACTGACAAGATCTTGACGGACGGAATATCTTGTCGAAACCACTTGGAGGGTTAACGTTTCGGTACAGTTAATTCTCACTGATTTCAAACCATGCTATTTTATTACCGTTTTTAAACTCATAATATCCACCTAATAGTCATGCAACGGTAACGAAATAGTTCGCGTAAATTCAAAGCTTGCAAAATATTTTATAACCACATGAGTTATTATGCAAACTTAACTGAATCAGGACAACTGAAAAGACTTCAGAACTTGTAATGAAAAACTGAGAGTTAAAAATAAGCACTCACAAAATATAAGAGGAAATATCTCGTCGAATACGGAGCACCGTAAAAAGAAACAGCTGTTTTTATGCTTTATTGCTGAGCAGATGTCATCCACGAATACCTACTTTCTAGACTATAAAAAGGATTCTACCCTGTGCAACAAAAAAGCATTATTTAATGACCTAAGAACCTAAAATTTCTGTGAAGAAACTTGCTTCAACGACGGACGCTTTTATGAAATAAAGTAGGACCTACAAAAGGAATTCTTTCTACACATCGAAGAATGTAATAGTTGCAGTTGCAAAGATCAAAACAGCATTCGAGAAAGATGATGCATCGTGAAGTGAGCTTTCGTAAGAGCAGAGTTTCAATATTTTGATAGAATAGTCATTTTATACACACATTTAGCTATCACCGAAGAAAGAAGGTACACGTTATTGGATTCCGCACTGTAATGTAGTTTGTCTCACAAAATTGGTGTAGCTTCAGAAAAAGGAACTTTAAATTCAATCACAAAACCCGTTTCAAAGATGATCATTTTCGTGAAGCAAAGAATCTACAGTACTCTCTCTACCGATGGATGTTATAGTAGAAATTGTGAAGATCAAAACCAGTTTCCCAGAATGATGTGCTTTCGAAGTGAGCTTTCCTAAGAGAACTATTTCAATATTTTGACCTGGACCGAA
The DNA here is from genome assembly GCA_933210815.1 of Meta bourneti. NCBI lineage: Eukaryota > Metazoa > Arthropoda > Arachnida > Araneae > Tetragnathidae > Meta > Meta bourneti. The sequence goes on along the minus strand of OW119934.1, from coordinate 78,788,716 downwards.
ATTAAATTGGGGCGAAATTTTAAAATCTTTTGAGTGTTGCAACGAAACATTGCGAAGTATGGGCACAATTTTATGAGGACGGACTTTTGTAAATTTTATACACATGTATTTGTACAATTCCCTATCAAATGTTACCTATGAATTTGGTCTACTATAACCGATGAATGAATAAAGATGGGTGGATCTTTTTTCTGAAGCTATACAAGCAATGTAATTTATGGACAACCCTTTTTGAGGGAAATCACTGGATTTACTCTTTCGATGGATGATTTAACACTCTGTGGGTTTCGATATTTCAGTTGATTTTACACCACAACACACATTTAATGACTGAATAACCACATCGTTCTAACGAACCAATGGATTCTTTCAACATTTAGAAAGATTCTGTTAGTCCTTTCCTCAGAAAAGAACCTTTGAAACTATTCTATTTGTCCATTAACCCTCCAAGCGATTTCGAGGAAATATCTCGTCATCAAGATATTGCCGATTTTCTTATGATGACGTGATCAAGGTCTGATCCGGTTTCTTCTAATGACGAAATCTTGATCATAGAGATAATAATCAAGATGTCAGTTTTGCTAATGATGAGATACCTCGTTCAGAAAACCACTAGGAGAGTCGATTACAAAAGAATCCTTTGGAACGATTCTATTAGAGAAGAATAACTAAGTTAATGACTAAATAACTACATCTTGCTAAAGAATCCTTAGATTCTTCCAACCCATCGACAGATTCTTTTGGTCCTTTCCTTAGAATCCTTTGGTACGATTCTGTTGTCCGTTTCTTTGGAATAGAATCCGTTGGTAAGATGCTGTTGCTCAATTCCATAGAATAGAATCCTTTGAAAAGAATATATTGGACAAGAACGTTAAAACCGGTTAGAATATTAGAAATCATGCAGGTAATACTACAGATTGCAAGGTGGAATTATGCGTGTGAGCCCCTTAAAAGGTTGACCCTCCTGGTGGTTATCACGAACAGGTTATCTAGTCATTAGCAGAACTGACCAGATCTTGATGGACAAGATACCTTATCAAAAAAATGACCAGATCTTGGTCTCGCCACCATAAACAAATTGGCAGTAACTTAAATATAATCCTTAATCTTAGAATATAATGTTTTCGGAACGATTCTTTATGTCCATTCCTTGGAATCGACATCTCTCAAGAAATCTTTGAAAAGATTCTATTCTCCTTTCCTTAGAATAGAATTATTTGAAAAGATTCTATTGGTCAAAGAATTTCAAAATTGGTTACAAGTCATTCATGGAAGACTGTAAGTCATAAGATGGAATTTGGCATGTTAACCCCTCAGAGGGTTAATCCTCAAGATTGATAAAATTTCTAAATTGTTCGAATTTATTTTCGGGTAGATATTTGGTTGAAATGTCGTGCTTTTATCCCGAAACTCCTGCAATAGTCTAGTTGAATCGTCCCCCTCTCTGACAGGTTAGTTGGTTGATTTTGGTTTAATGACGCAATGTCCAACAATGAACAAGCTGTGCCAAAGGCAAGGCTAAATTAAATTCAAAACTGACTTTAAGAATATCAAATAAACAAATATTAAAAATTAGTCAAAAACTGTCAGATATACGTGTAGTGCAAAATAAACTCTAATTAAAAGTGACAGTAAATTTATTAAAACATGTCATCAGTATTAAAGTTTAAAATATAGTTAAAATACGATGACGGGGGCAATAATTGGAATACTGTCTTTTAAGAGATAAAAAGCAGCAGAATGAAAGATGAAATGCATAAAAAAAGTAGGTCAACCTTATAAAAGCAAGTTATAAAGTTTAAAAAAATTATAAATTGAAACTAAGATGGGCATCTTCTCAAATGAAAAGTGAAAACTTAATAATGAAATGGAAAAGCTGATGAATTTTATATATGCGTTAAAATTCCAGATACAAAGAGATAAAAATTAACAAATTCAGGGTGACCCTCAAATTTGATAAGAAAAAGTGATGTGTTAAAAAAAGCACTGATAAAGCCTTCAAGACACGATGTTGAAAAATGGTAAGAGGTTGTCCGTGATAATTTTCGACGTTGCCAACGCTGGCACGATGGAGAATTATCTAATTTATCTAAGAAACTAAGATGGGCATCATCTTAAATGAAAAGTGAAAATTTAATTATGCAATAGAAAAGCTGATGTATTTTATATATGCGATAAAATTCCAGATACAAAGAGATAAAAATTAACGAATTCAGGGTGACCCTCAAATTTGATAAGAAAAAGTGATGTGTTAAAAAAAGCACTGATAAAGCCTTCAAGACACGATGTTGAAAAATGGTAAGAGGTTGTCCGTGATAATTTTCGACGTTGCCAACGCTGGCACGATGGAGAATTATCTAATTTATCTAAGAAACTAAGACGGACATCATCTTAAATGAAAAGTGAAAAATTAATTATGAAATAGAAAAAGCTAATGTATTATACATGCGATAAAATTCCAGAGATATAAGGAGGTAAAAATTGACGAATGTGGAGGTGGCCAAAAATTTGATAAAAAAGTGATAATGTGTGTTAAAAAAGAACTGAGACAAAGCCTTCTATGTTGAAGAATGGCAAGAGGTTGTTCGTGATAGTTCTCGATGTTGCCAATGCTGCAACGATGGAGAATTATCACGGGCCAATAAAGCGAATATCGAATGGCCAGTTTGACGACGAGTTCGACGAAGAAAGCTGACTTACAGGTCTCTGATGTAGACATCAGAGTCCTGTAAGTACATCAATTCTTTTGCTGACATTCCTCCCGTATTGCGATAATTTAATACATGATTTGTTATGCTCAAAGATGGTAATGGATACAGCTTGTGTTGATCCTAAGTCTTCCATAAGACTTATCAGAAATTGTGCTGCATGAGACCATAGACGTGAAATATAAGCAGACTGAAATTGCTATTAAGGTTGGTTGGATGGTTGGTTGGTTCAGTTTTATGGCGCAAGGGCCATATTTGGTCAAGCTTCGCCAAACACACCACACGTCAATCTATTAAGCGTAGGTAGGTAGTTAAAGTCACACCGGAACAGTACAAAGGGCTCTTGGCGACGGTCCGGGATCAATCTAGAAGGGAGAGATCCAAAGGACAACGCCTCGTAATTTTGAATCATGGTCAGATGACGAGGTCAACTCGACACCTGAGCTGGCACCCTACTCTTCAAACTTCCACACCACGTCAACGTGAGACATTTGAGGCCACAGCAGATTTCACGCGAACCAGCCCCCTTGTACACGACGGTCTTTGACTTAACCGAGTTTCGAACTCGCAACCCTCTGGTCGCTAATCCGTTACTCTTCCAACTGAACTTACCAATCTATTAAGTTAGGGAGGTAGTTGAATTTACGTCACACTGGAGCAAAGCAACGGGGTATTGGCGACGGTCCGGGATAAATCCCAACAGGAAAGATCCAAGGAAAACATCTTTTTATTTTTAACCACGTTCAGTTGACGAAGTTAACGCCTAAGCCCCTCTTCAAACTTCCACACCACGCCAACGTGAGTACATTGGAGGCCACAACAGATTCAACATGCCAAACCCCCACGTACATGACGGTCTTTGGTTAGATCGAGTATTGAACTCGCAGCCCTCCCGTTGCTAATCCGCGACTCTACGAACGGGATACCTCAGGTTCGTCTACTGCGAGGAGTTTCGAAAAGTTTGACCAACATGTAGACTAGTAATCACGTGACTACTTTGTGAAAATTGTCGAATTGCTCTGTGATTTGTCACTTTATTGCCACCTTTGGCGATGTAACATATCACGACAGGATGGATGTGTGAATTCGCATTTCGTTAGTGGCGACAAAAATGGCCAAATCGCCAACGCTTATTAATATGTAGAGACGACCAATCAGATGATGGACTCAAAGGATGGTCTTCTCCAGATGATGAGTGTTCGTTTCTTTTAGACGAGGGTAGGCCAAGGGTCACATTATTACTCGTTTTGGTAGGTAAATGTCGGTAATTACTTACTGTCGCACTGGAAGGACAAAAGAGATATTGGCTGCAGTCCGGGATCAATACCGAAGGGAAAGACCCGAAGACGACACCACGTAATTTTGAACCACGGAAAGATGACGACTACTCGTTTTGGTCACATGATGATGAGGACACAAAAAATTTTACATTACTCACTCTTTTAAATCTCTAATCGCGAAGCACGGTAATGTACTCAGCTTTGATAGTAGAGACGGGTGTAGTCCGGTTGAAAGAGTAGCGGATTAAATCGGAGGGTTGCGAGTTCGAATCCAACCCAAGAACGTCGTGTAAAAGGAGGCTGGTGCATGTTAAATCTGTCGTGGCTTCAAATGTCCTCACGTTGGCGTGATGTGGAAGTTTGGAAAGAGGGGTGCCAGCTCAGATGTGACCCCATCAACTGACCGTGTTTAAAATTACGTGGTTTTGTCCTCGAACTTTGCCTTCGGGTTTGATTCCGAAGAAAATAGCCCGCACCGTGGCCAATAGCCCGTTGTTTTGCTCCAGTGTGAAGTCAATTAAATACCTACCAAAGATTGTTTTTATTACAAAGTATAACAATTCAATTGCTTTGAAATTGAATTTTTAAACTTCCTAGTGGTTGCCTCGACGATATGCCTCGTCATTAAAAAATATTCACCAGATCTTGATGGACGAAATATCTCGTCATTGGAAGGAAACTGGACTCGTCATCATAAAATAATCGGCACTATCTTGATAATGAGATATCTCATCATAAGCACGATTGGTCAGGTTGTGATGGACAAGATATCTCGTCGAAATCAATAGGAGGGTTAAAAAGCCTCATGGAGCAAATAAAGGATATAATTAGTATTATCTATACATATAAAGCAGGGTTGGCATCTGTCTATTCTCAATACAAATCTACACCATTTGACCAATCTACACCAAATTTGGTAGACTTATTCTTTGAAACCCAGCGGGTAACGTAGGCTACATATTAACCCCCGTTCTATTTCTCTTGGGTGTGCAGAGGGGTGTAACGTCCCGTTATACTGGACAGAGCACTTGCTAGGGGGCGCTCTCTCTCGGTCTGGCTGTGCAGATCACATCAGAGTTAACATCTACAGGAGTCGCCTCTCAAGATGACCTTGGAGTTTCTTTAGAATATGGTGCAATCTCAGATGGATGCGGTTGCACTGAAAATCTCTCAGTGTCATCGTTTATGTATCCCGTCTGTAAATTCTTAAACTGTAGCTCTATTATTGGAATGGAAATTTTTATGATAATACACTGCTGGCCACCTTAAATGCAACACCCTGAAGGAAGCATGCAAATAATATGAAATTTACAACATGCATTAGCGGAGGTGAGATATGCAAATGATTAGAATTTCAGCGCAGACGCACATCACGCGCGCCTGTGGCGCCACTTCAAAGCGCTATTTAAGGCTTGGAGATTTCGACGATTTCAAGTACGGCAATTGTGTTTTTCTTGTGGTTTTTCAAAAAAACGATCAATTATGCCTCGTAGAAAACAGGGATCATCTTTTGATCAAGTATCCGAGTTCGACAGAGGAAGGATAGTGGCCTACCGAGATTGTGGATTATCTTTCAGGGAAATCGGTAGTTGTGTTGGACGAAACCAAACAACTGTAATGCGGATATGTGATCGTTGGATGCAGGAGGGTACGACGGACCGACGTGTTCGATCGCATCCACCTCAGTGCAACACTTCACGTGATGACAGGCATATTGTGCGTATGGCAGTGACGGATCGCTCAGCCACATCACGAACCATAGCACAGCACATTCAGTCTGTACCGCATCATCCAGTGTCTGCGCGTACCATTCGACGCCGTTTACAGCAGAGTGGTCTGTCCGCAAGACGTCCATTGCTTCGTCTACCCTTGACGCAGAACCACAGACGTTTTCGCCGCCAATGGTGCGATGAAAGAAGGATGTGGACGGCAGAATGGAATGAAATTGTCTTTACTGACGAGTCACGCTTCTGTCTGCAACACCACGATGGTCGGATTCGAGTCTGGAGACACCGTGGAGAGAGGATGCTGAACAGCTGCGTTATGCACCGCCACACTGGTCCTGCACCGGGTATTATGGTATGGGGCGGTATTGGATATCACTCTCGCACTCCTCTAGTACGCATTGCCGGTACTTTAAACAGCCAGCGCTACATCTCCGAGGTGTTGGAGCCAGTTGTCCTTCCTTACCTTCAGGGCTTGCCCACAGCCATATTTCAACAGGATAATGCACGACCACACGTGGCACGCATTGTCCAAGGGTTCTTCGTCAATCGCCAGATTGAATTGCTTCCCTGGCCAGCTCGCTCTCCGGATCTTTCGCCGATAGAAAACATGTGGTCCATGGTTGCTCAACGATTGACCCAGAATACATCCCCAGCCTCCACACCAGATCAACTTTGGCAACGTGTGGAAGCTGCTTGGTCTGCTGTACCCCAAGAACACATCCAAAGTATCTTTGAATCAATGCCGAGGCGTGTGGCAGCGGTGATCTCCAACAATGGCGGCTACTCTGGCTACTGATTTTGGCAGGAACCACACTTCACAGAAGTCTATAAATTTAATCATTTGATACTTGGTCAACATGTTATCTACAAAATAAATTTTGTTGTGATATCTCTTGTCTTTCTTGGTGTTGCAATTTGGGTGGCCAGCAGTGTATAAGATTTTTTTTTTAGAAAGTGTTCTTTTTTTATCGTCGATATTGTACAGGGGACTAAAGACAATTCGAAATCCTCATAGGAATAACATTGCGTATTTGTACGATCAATGTCAGACCAATTCACACTAAATTTGGTACATTCATCCTGTAGAATTCTGCGGGATACATAGGCTATATATTAACCCCGTTCGATTTGTCCTGGGTATGCATGGGGGCTAAAAACAATTCAAAATCCACATAGGAATAATATTGAGTATATTAGATGAATTATAAACAATTCAACCCAAGCAACGCCGGGTAATTCCAGCTAGTTTTTCTAAATCTATTAAAATTGTACTTGATTTTTTGACAAGTCAGCAATTCATGTGTCATTTATTTTTGTTGTGACTCAGAATAAGTAATTAGTTTATGTTTGTCATGAGATGAAAAATGCTGAAAATCGCTGACGGTGTATAACGTAGATGGTGTCATCTCCAGTGAACAGACAAGGACCTCCACTTCACTTTGTTTAAAGTTGTTTAGGAGGAGGCTCTCAGCAATGTGAATTATTTCGGAATGATGTTTAGAGTGCCCTTTAATTCTATTATATATAACCCAATTAGTTTCGATTTTCCATTGAAACCGTCGGTTAATTTTACTTTTATAAATGCTGCTGCAAATTCTGCCAATATCGCTTCAAGGGCGGTTACCAATATGTCATATGTGCTTGATAGTGAGATGTAGGGTCGGGTAGTTGAATCAACGTCATACTGGAGCAACACAAGGGGCTATTGGTGACGGTCCGGGACCAATCCCGAAGGGAAAGATCGAGGACAACACCTCCTAATTTTGAACCACGGTCAGACGACGCGGTCAACACCTGAGCTGGCACCCCATACTATAAACTTCCGTACCACGCCAGAGTGAGGACATTTGAAACCACGACAGATTTAACGTGCACCAGCCCCCGCGTACATGTATTTTGGTTGGATCTAGTTTCGAACTCACAACCCTCCGGTAGCTAATCCGCTACTCTTCCAATTGTGCTAGGTAGTGAGAAGCAAAAGCTGAGATTTGTAAGTCCTGGACCCGAATACTAAAGGCGTACACTGATTTAGATACTGATATGTATGTCAGGTACACGGATAAGGTACTACACGGCTTTAGATGATAATCTTTAAGTCTGAGGCACTAATTCTAAAGACTGTACTGATTTAGATACGAATCTAAATGCCTTGGTACACTGTTACTCAAGACTACGGATGTAGACAACCATTTCTATGTCTATGACACGAGATCTGAAGACTGCACTGATTTAGATACTTTTATCTATGCCCGGGTACACGGATACTAAAGATTATATGGATTTAGATTCAGATCAATAAGACTGGAAAACGAATACTGAAGACTACACTGATTTAGATACGGATCTGCATGCCTGGATACACAGATACAAAATATTACACGGATTTAGATACTAATCTGTAAGACCGGGACGCGAATACTAAAGCCTACATGTATTTAGATGCGGATTCGTAAATATAATACATAATACCGAGTCAATTAAGTGCACGTTAAAGGGTGATCTCTAATTAGAAGAGTCCTTAAGAACCAAATATTTTCAAGGTTTTTAACACAGGATCTAAAAGTATCCAACCACGTTGAAGATACGATACCCTGAAACAGAAAAGAAAAACCAGGGCACAAGTGTTAGATGGAGGACCCATACATTTCCCAACTTACCCTCTCTCATTGATTTTTCTCTCTGTCCGACCCAAGCACCCAATAAAGAAATAAATGTATGAGCCATTAATAAAAATAGTTGATTTCGCAATTAAGGGGACTTTATTGGCGCAGAAGGCAATAGCAACAACGGCGCCACTTGGGAAATTATGGCGCATTTCCTTCACTACACGCATTAGCATGTCACAAGTCCATTCCTTCGGAATTATGTGCCATCTTCTGAAGTGTACGTTCAATCACTATTCGATCATCTGGCTTCCTTATTTTCTAGCGAGAACAAAATGAATGAGAATTGCATTATTCGTACAAATACAGATTATTTCTTGCCCCTTATACACTCCCTTGATAATAATCAAGTTCATCAACTATGTATTTCAAATATCAGTTAGTGAATTTTGCCCTCTGAAAGGTGCATACGTATAATCCCACTTGCAATCTGCAGTCTTCCCTGAACAACTAGGCAATTTTGACCTACGTGACCAATAGAATCATGATATCTGTCAAACTAGTGGGTTGATCGACTTCACATTTTTGCAGCATGTCAAGTAAATATTCTTATATCGCTTGATGAACTAGAAAAGCGATATGTTACGTTTTTATACTTTTATATCAAAACTCTCGGGGTCACAATTTCGACAAATATCTTATTAAAATCTTTCCGATTCTCCAAACTCTAGCTACATGTGTATGAAGTAAAAATCCTTTAAATTGTTTCAAGATCATTTGAAGTCATTTAAAATCCCAGAGTGGTAATTTTAGGGGAAAAGAAAATCCCCCTTAAGTTCCATCTATCACCACGATGCCCAGTCAGTACCGCCTAAGGTTGGTTAAGTGTGGTTTTATAGCACATGGAACATATTTAGCCAATCAGAGCGAAGTACAAGACATCGTCAGGAAATGGTTGTTTACTTGGGTTGTGTTTCTGGCTTAAGGACTATATTTAGCCATGCTGATCCAAGCACAAGACAACATCAAGAAATTGTTTGCTTGGGTTGAGTTTTTTGGCGTAAGGGCAATATTTGTCCAAGCTGCGCCAAGTACAAGACGGTGTCAAGAACTTAAGGACCATATTTATCCATGCTGCTCCAAGCACAAGACATCAAGAAATGGTTATTTGCTTGGGTTAAGTATTTTGGCCTAAGGGCAATATTCATCCAAGCTTCAAAAACTACAAGACAATGTCAAGAAATGGTTGTTAGCTTGGGTAGAGTTTTTTGGCTTTGGTGCCATATTTTGCCATGCTGCTCCACGTACACGACAGCGTCAAGAAATGATTGTTTGCTTGGGTTGAGTGATTTGACTTAAGGGCCATATTTATCCATGCTGCTCCAAGTTCAAGACATCAAGAAATGGTTGTTTGCTTGGGTTAAGTATTTTGGCCTAAGGGCAATATTCATACAAGCTTCAAAAACTACAAGACAATGTCAAGAAATGGTTGTTAGCTTGGGTAGAGTTTTTTGGCTTTGGTGCCATATTTTGCCATGCTGCTCCACGCACACGACAGCGTCAAGAAATGATTGTTTGCTTGGGTTGAGTGATTTGACTTAAGGGCCATATTTATCCATGCTGCTCCAAGTTCAAGACATTATCAAGAAATGGTTGTTTGCTTGGGTTAAGTATTTTGGCCTAAGGGCTATATTCATCCAAGCTTCAAAAACTACAAGACAATGTCAAGAAATGGTTGTTAGCTTGGGTTGAGTTTTTTGGCTTGGGTGCCATATTTTTCCCATGCTCCTCCAAGCACACGACAACGTCAAGAAATGGTTGCTTGCTTGGGTTGAATCTTATGATGCAAGGGTAATATTATGCAAGCTACTCCAAATACAACGTCAAGAAATGCTTGCTTGGGTTGAGTTTTTGACTTAAGGGCCATATTTAGCCATGCTGCTCCAAGCACAAGACAACGTCAAGAAATGGTTGTTTGCCTGCGTTGAGTTTTAGAGCTGGACGTGATTTCGACGACGCTTTAAGACAATTTTACTCTACAGTCGCATGGCGTAGCTTGGCCAAATATGACCCTTTTGCCATAAAACCCAATCAACCTAATTGTGGTCTGATATTCTTTCAATCTAATAACTACACATACTCAAGTAATTTCCAGAATTGAAAAAAAATCTTATGTATTTGTTCTCAGTTTTAAAAAGGCAAGTTGTCTGGAGATATGAATTTCAAAACTGACACATCTGACGTCAAAATTGAAGCAACCATTCAAGAGGATAAATAAATTTTTCAAGCACGTGGTTTATTTCTGTTCCTAGAAGTTGTTCCACTGACGATCCGTTCTGAAAATCCCTAGATAAATATATCTAGTTTATCCCTTAGATAAATATGTCTACTCAGCTGAAGTGATTTTAACCTAACGAGTGTGCTATGTCCAAGTGGTTTCAGAGGCAGCAAAAAATTCAGTCATTTCCCTTATTAGAGAAGTCAATTATCAGAGAAATTTATTTGGTATGCCTGGATAGATACAATGTCTCCTTTACGCAAATTGTGAGAAAGTTCCTCCAAATATTTCAGAATCGTATAAAATTCTGATTGAATGTGTTAGATATCCTTAATTTAAAATGATACAATTAAATTCTAGTCTGCTATTTTGCCATTGATTCTGGGATAAAGTTATCTCCTACTACTTTTAAGTTCGGTTCCTTTTCCTAGTGGTACACAGGGGCCGCGGCAGCCCTGTTGGAAGAGTAACGGATTAGCAATCGGAGGGTTGCGAGTTCGAATCCAACCAAAGACCGTCGTGTACAAAGGGGCTAATGCACGTTAAATCTGTCCTGGCCTCAAATGTCCTTACGTTGGTGTGGCGTGGACGTTTGGAGAGAGGGGTGGCAACTCAGGTGTTGCCTCGTCATCTGACCGTGGTTCAAAATTACGTGATGTTGTCCTCGGATATTTCCCTTTGGGATTGATCCCGGACCGTCACCAATAGCCCCGTTATGTTACTCCAGTGTGACGTTAATTAAAACACATACCTACTTTATAATAGAATCAACCTGCGAATTGTAAGGGGTGGCGTAGGTTTTATTCCTGTCAATTTCGATTCCCCTTAAGTGTATTTTTATCTTCTGTGTCAGTAAAACTTTCATGCATACAGGGTGAGTCTAAATTGTTTTTACAAAAGGGGTGATAGTAAGAGAGGTGATAGTACCCATCCAGACGAGCAATAATTAGCATGGAACATAGCGTCGCATTCCACTCTAAGAGGCAGAAAAGAGTAAAATTAGAATTTCAACATGAACTTACAAGTGTTGGGAAAGCGAATGAACGATACCAAAAGTTGCACAATCTGATTTATTGTTCAGAGAAAAACTCACAGCAAGTGCTCAAAGTGGCGGCCACGCGTGTCGTTGCACAGTTCACACCGGCGAAGGAATGACTGGCGCACCCTCTCGAAGATTCCTGGTGTTGTGTTAATTTTGTCTGCGGCAACACCGATTCTCGCTACGAGATCTTCAGCCGAGTCCACAGGCGTCTGGTACACTAAAGATTTCATGTGCCCCCAGAAGAAAAAGTCCAGTGGGTTGAGGTCCAATGAGCGAGGAGGCCAAGCCACAGCTCTGGACTGGACGCCAGTGCGTTACCGACCAGGCCATCTTGCTTAGGAGATATGCTACGTAGGCAGGTACAAAACGACGTCAGAGGCGATGACTTGTTCATGCTCGATGAGTTTCGACTCTACTCTTTTCTGCCTCTCAGAGTGGAATGCGACCCTATGTTCCATGATAGTTATTGCTCGTCAGGATGGGTACTATCACCCCTCTTATTTTGTAAAAACAATTTAGACACCCTGTATATCTCCATTACTTGACGTTGGCTGTCTTATATTTCGCAAACATGACCAAATATGGCCTTTGCAACACAAAACCCAACCAACCAACTTTATAATAGAATCATTTGGAAAGATTGTACTGCTCAGTTCCTTATAATAGAGGGCCGCGCTAGTCTGGTTGGGAGAGTACGAGATTAGCAACAGGAGGGTTAGGAGTTTGAATCCAACCAAAGACCGTCGTGTACAAGGGGGCTGGTGCACGTTAAATGGAACCTTCGTGGACTCAACTGTCCTCACGTTGGCGTGGTGTGGATGTTTGGAGAGTGGGGTGCCAGCTCAGGTGTTGCCTCGTCATCTGACCGTGGTTCAAAATTACGTGGTATTGTCCTCGGATCTTTCTCTGTGGGTTTGATCACGGACCGTGTGTTGCTGCAGTGCGACGCTAATTAAAATATCTACCTATTTTATAATAGAATTCTTTTGAAAGATTTTGTTGGTCAAGAATGTAGAAATTGGTTAAAAGTTATACAGGGAAGACAGGATGTTGAGGTTTATGGAGCAAGGTCTAAAAGTGGACAAGATGCTACAGGGAAGACAGATATTTGCAAGGTGGAATTAGGCATGTGAACTGATGAGGATTAGTTTTGAAGAACCTCAGGAATTGTGTCATAAAGATATCAAAAAGCAACAAAATAGTTAATGGCCGTTCAGGCCATTGGTTTTCTTTTAACTAATGCATGAACACGTTCACCATTGACGAGACCAAAACTCTTGTTCGCTTGTGCTTTGTTTTTGTCCTGATAATTTACACGTATTTATCCGCCAAAATCACCATGAATTATTTTAGTTTTCTAATAGCATTATCATTCAGTTTTTGAAGCTTTTGCATAATCTATACATGCAAAGCAGAGTTTCCATCTGTCTGTCTGCCTGTCTATCTGTCTGTCGGTTCTCTATACAAATCTACACCGTTTGACCAATCTACACCAAATTTGGTTCACTTATTCTTTGAAACCCTGCGGGTAACGTAGGTTACAAATTAACCCCCGTTCTATTTGTCTTGGGTGTGCAGAGGGGTGTAACGTCCCGTCATCCTGGACAGAGCACTTGCTAGGGGCGCTCTCTCCCGGTCTGGCTGTGCATATGACGTCAGAGTTAATATCTACAGGAGTCACCTCTCAAGACGACCTTGGAGTTCTTTTTAGAATCTTAGAGTGCGGGTGCGCTGAAAATGGATCAGTATCATATCGTTTATGCATCCCGTCTGTAAATTTTTAAACTGCAGCTTTATCATTGGAATGTAAATTTTTATGATGTAAGATTATTTTTACAGATAGTGGTCTTTTTTAACGTCGATATGGTACAGTGGGATAAAGATGATTCGAAATCCCCATTGGAATAACATTGCGTATTTATACGATCAATGTCAAACCAATTCGCACTAAATTTGTTACATTCATCCTGTAGAATTCTACGAGACACATAGACTATATATTAACCCCGTTCGATTTGTCCAGGGTCTGCAGGGGGTAGAAACAATTCGAAATCTCCATAGGAATAATATTGAGTAATATTACGATGAATTATAAACAATTCAACCCGAGCAACATTGGTTAATTCAGCTTGTTAAATACTTAATTCTTTTCTGGAAGCCCTCCAGTACCGTAGTTAAATGATTCGTAAGGTTTAGTGTGCATTAAAACTGCTTGGAGTTTCAGTTGTTTCAAAGATTTTCCAACAGCTTTTGTCTGTTATTCTCTTTTTACATTCAACCCTCTGTTGGAATTTTTTACTCTAACCAGAATTTGTGTCCCTATTATTCAGAACTGTTCGTATCACGAATTCTTTGACTGACTTTGTTGTTGAACTTCAGATAAATCAATCGGTAACGCATTCTGTATTATTTGTGCCGTAAGGGAGGAGATATTTATGTTTATGTTTCTAGTTACCGAAGAAAAGCTGCCATGTCATAAAATGTTATATCGCGAAACGGGGTGATAAGATGCCAACCCAGGCAATTTTTCACAGAGCAATCACGTGACTACTATTCGACATGTTGATCACGCTTTTTGAAGTCCCTCTAAATAACAATGCTGAATGTAGCTATATAACACGTCTATGATACGAACGTCCGCTTCAAAATGTTCATTAAATGTGTCTTCCAAAGTTAATGTGTTGCGACATGAGGATGCGTTACCACCTCTTTCCATTTGTAATAAGATCTGCAAAGTGCATATCATGTATTGTGATGCTTAAAAGTGGTTACTATTCCCATGACAGTATATTAAAAGAATCTTTAAATTCACGGGCATTGCATGAATGTATAGTTTTCATCAATCCCTTAGAGCACATATAAAGTTGCAAAGTGTTATTGCTATAAATATGATGGCTCAAGCTTTTCAATTTCCTTATAGGAGAATCATAACGCAATTTTCTCTTATCTGCCGAGAGATACAGCGCAGGAAGATTGTTTAAAACATTAGAACTTCACAAATTGACTATGAATATAAACGATGAAAATGGTATATAGCTATTTTAGTGGAAAAAAATGTCCACCATCGTCAGAAGCAAAGAAAATAATATGAGGATGTTCTTAAGTTTTTTTATTCTATATTTAAAGAGCATACATAATTCGAGTGTATATGCTGCCTTTCAAAAGCATATTTAATTTGGAGTTTTCCCTCTTGTTTATTTTGGTCATAATAATGGAGTACGTTTAGTTCCACAGAAACAGCTATAGATTATTCTCATTTGGTTTTAATATTTATTATCGTCCATCAATATCTGGTCAGTTTTTCTAATGTCAAGATATTTCGTAGGGACAATTAACAAGGGGTTAATAACACAGATCTGCAATGAAAAGTTGTTTTTGTTGCTTTATGTGATTTTAAGGTAACTTTGAATTCAGAATTCAAAAATGTAAGTCATTTCCCCCAGGTCAGAATGATTCACAATATCAAAAATATTTGACATTATACATTGGTCATTTTCCCCTCCTGATGGTTGCCTCAACGAGGTATCTGGTCATTAGCAAAACTGACCAGATCTTGATAGACGAGTTCTATCGTCCATCAAGATCTCATCGTCTCTAGTCATGAGAAGAAAACTGACCAGATCTTCATCTCATCCGAATACAAAATTGGTAATATCTTGATGACGAGATATCTCGTCATTAGCAAACTAAGTCAGATCTTAATAGACGAGATACCTCGTCAGAAAGTTGCATTATCAGTCAAAAGGTTGCAAAAAGTCTGCAAGATTAAGTCTTGCAGGCATGAGTAATAAAACGTGAACGGTATAGTCGTAAATAAAATGATTTACCAAAAATAAAGGTAGGTAGGTTTTTAATTAACGTCACACTGGAGAAAAGTAACGGGTTATTGTCGACGGTCCGGGATCAATCCCCAAGGGAAAGATCCCAGGACACCACCATTTAATTTTGAACCACTGTCAGATGACGAGGCAACATCTGAGCTGTCCAAACCTCCGCACCACATGAGGACATTTGAAGCCACGACATATTTAACCTGCACCAGCCCTCTTTGTACACGACGGTCTTTGGTTGGATTCAAACTCGCAACCCTCCGGTTGTTAATCAGTTATTCTTCCATCCGGACTATCCAACCATAGACCGCCGTGCACAGAGGGGGCTGGTACACATTAAATCTCTCGTGACCTCAAATATCCTCACGTTGGCGTGGTGTAGAAGTTTGGAGAGTGGGGTGCTAGCTCGGGTGTGACCTCGTCATGACCGTGGCTCAAAATTACGTGGTGTTGTCCTCGTATATCTCCCTTCGTGTTTGATCCCGGACCGTCGCCAGTAGCCAATTGCTCTGCTCCAGTGCGACGTTATCTAAAATACCTATCTACCTACCGACCATCAGTTATTACAACAGAATATACTAATAAGTTCTTACAGGACATCCAAGGCCGTGACAGAATTAACGTGTACCAGCCCCCGTGTATACGACGGTCGTTGGCTGAACCTAGTTTCTGAATATTAGGTTAGCAAATTGCTAGAAACTATATAGCTACCGATTGCAAGGTGCTGTAAAAGACACATTGAAACATGCCACCGTGGAAGGCAATATGACAACGGAATTGAATGGAGTGAACTACATATTATAGCAGTGTGTAGGACTTTCATCGTTCGTTATTGAAGTTATAAATGAAACATAAACAACATGAGGAGACGCGAAAGAATATGGAACTATGGTCTGATGGCGAGTTCACACCTGAGCTGGCACCCCACTCTCCGAATTTCCACACCACGAAAACATGAGGACATTTGAGGTCACGACAGATTTAACATGCAGCAGCGCGCTTTGTACACGAAGGTATTTGGTTGGATTTGAACTCGCAACCATCCGGTTGCTAATCCGTTACTCTTCGAACGTCCAAAAATAACGGCCCTCTAAAAATAAAGGATGAAACTGGTACGAAAAATGTTTTTTTAAAGGATACACATTCTAATTTTTAAAGGATACACATTACTGTTTAACATTAAGCACACTCATTAAGCACTTTTAACATTTAAGCACTCTCGTTTTTACATGCATCGAACGTGGTCAACAATTTATTAGAGACCTATTCTTTTCTACCGAAATTTAAGACCTAAATAAAAGCTTCTATTAAATAATACAAAATAGATAAAAAATCTGAAAACCTAACCACTGAAACTTGCTTTGATGAAGAATATATTCTGTCAATTTTTAAAATTGATGTTTGTAAAGAATCAGCTTCCTTTCGGGTTCACGTTCCAATTTACTTCAAAGCAGTTTCGATTCGGTTATTTCAGATAGTGTTTCATGATCTTTTAATCTTATATAACTCAAAACTAACCGATGGGGTTAAAATGGTGCTTTTGCTGTGACTTTACAGCATAGCATTTCAAATCCCACGTGTTTTGAGATTTAGAAGTGGTTTATTTGTTCTATGATGAATATAATTAGGGGTACGAATAAATAATGTCGCTTTTTTATCGAAAGATGTAAATTTAGTACATAATTTTAAAAATTGGCATTTAATCAACAATGTAGACACCATAGTTTTCTATGATCTTCCCCCATCTGATTATCAAATGATTTATAATCAATCGTGTTTTTAAAAAAAATTAAAATAGCTATTAGGTTATAAGAATTGAATAAAATTATGCTTTTAAGTTCAATATTTAACATTGTATTTGTTGATGCAAAACTTAACTTCAAAAGTTAATTGTCCTCTTTGTCTCTGATGCTTCATTTAAACGGTCTTGGAAGCTTTAAAATTATACCATCCTTCATCGCATCAAATACTATGTATTTCCTCACAAATTGAAATGAACAATTTTTGTGATTGTCCAAAACGTTTTAAGAACTTAATTTTTAAATTCAACAGGTTAATTATGGCATGCTTTACCCCATTCTACATTGCACTCAATTTTACATTGTAAACTTTGCATGCTTCAGGGGGGATATTTGTTTATAGGAGAAGCTGTAGCAAATCCTACAGCAGCTGCATAAATTGGATTTATTTTTTTGCTTGCTTACTTATTGGCATTTTTTTCTAGGAACTTAATTAAGGACAAATAAGTCTATAAAAAAGGTTTTGCCTTAATTAAAGAAATATTTGAGAATCGTAGACTTTTTCTGTTTTGTACCTTCGTATTTTTATTCATTATATTTTTTTGTCATGAATACTAACTTGCATTCCTTGTAATGAATATTTATTTATATTCATTCCAATAAATACTTATTTACATTCTTTGTGATGTATATTTGTTGACCTGCTTTGTAATGAATATTTATTGCCATTCTTTGTAATCAATATTTATTTACATTCTTTGCAATGAATACACGTTTACCTTTGTAATGAATATTTACTTTTAATGAATACTTATTTACATTCTTTGTGATGAATACTTTTTCAAGTTCTTTGTAATAAATACTTATTTACATTCTTTATAATGAATATTAATTGACATTTTTGTAATTAATATTAATTGACATTCTTATTAATGAATATTTATTTTCATTCTTTGCAATAGACACTCGCTCACATTCTTTGTAATGATTATTTATTTACATTCTTTATAATGAATACTTATTGACATTCTTTGTACTAAATACTTGTTTACATTCTTTGTAATGAATATTTATCTCCATTCCTTATCTAATCATTAAAATCCTTTTGATGTCGATGTTATATATATTCTTCAAATACTTTCTCCCCTTCCCTAAATTCTTCAGTGCAATGATGAATTATATTTTTATTAGTACCTTATATAAACTTCATTATTCATCGCAAAGAGGTCGATATTCGTCTTATTACAGAGAAATCCTACATTGTGGAATAGATTTCCGATCCCATAAGCACATATATAGTCTTCCGATGATGGAGTCATTTTGAAACGAACAGAATACATATGAAATGCAAAGTGCCGTGTAAAACTCATGGACACTTGAATATCGACATGTCATATTTCGCTGAAGGGTTTCGCCTTCCCATTTTTAAGGTTTCTGCCCTCTTTTCAAGGATAGAGAATAAAATATCCTGAGTTATGAAACTCACATTGGGACTTGGAAGATCTCTTGACATTCCGCTATCTATGTAGATAAAAATACTTTCTCAAATTTGTTTCTCATAATTTTGTTCGTAAAGTTTAATCCTCTGAGGGGTTCCCACGCATTATTCCAGTTGAAAACATTTTCCAAATATGTTTTCCATTTCGTTCATAAAGTTTAAAGCATCGTTATATTTTATTTTGATAACTATATAAACATCTGAAATGCAAATCAATCTTTGCACTGCTGTTTAGAGATAAATTATAGCCCAGTCTTATGGATCACAACATAAGAAATTCGAATGGAACTACATACGAGGTAATAGCTGTTCAGAGCCCTCAATTTCTAGCCAATAAGAAGACAGATATCAGAATAAGTATAGACTAGTCAAAGGATGTGCAAAAGGATTCCGGGTAGAAGCTCATAAACTCCGCTAGAAGACGGTTTACAGAAAAATACACGAAACAAGGTATAAGTTAGTTGTCTGTAAGGCGCTCCCTAGTGCCGACGATGTTTTAAACTTTTATGCAGAATCCTTTTCCGATACTTTGAACAGTTTGTATACATATTTAGGCTTCAATATGCTTATTGATCAAAGCTACATGGAGCTCTGAATCGACAAAATATGTACTATCACCCTGTATTTACATCAAATATGATTTGCTGGTTTAGTTTTATGGAGCAAGGCCATATGTCGCCAATCTGCGCCAAACGCAAGACAGCTCAAACAGGTATGAAGTATCATAACTTGTTATATAGGATGTAAAACAGGAAGACATATTTCGTTGGGACCTTTACTATTTGGATAACTTTTATTTAAAAAAACTTGACCGATCTGTCGAAAGTAGCTTTAGGAACCAAAACGCTTTCTTTCCTTTCCAAAATGATTTGAAACAAAGGAGTTAAGTAAAAGTAATAACTCTTAAAAGAATCACAATCGTTTTACCGACCAGGAGTTCTTGGGTCATTAACTGGTAACTTCTTAGAGAACTTAATATTTCGTGGGAACACCGCTATTTGGATGGCAATCTTAATTTTTAGAATCTTGAGGTAGATTTGTCGAAAGTAAATTTGTTTTAGAAACCATCCACTTGCTGTCTAAACTAATTATTTGAAACAGAAATTTTTCAAGGCTAAATACTCTCTCCCCTTATCTTCTCTATTTCCCTCTTTCCCCAGAGTCTATCCAAGCTTCGTTATTTTATTGACACATGTATATTTATAAAATGACATTCAGAAAGATATATTTCATACAGAAAGTAACCTGTGGAGAATTTAGTACCACTACAAAAATTAACTTACGATACAATAGTATATATAGCAGTGTAACCCAGCTCCACCATGGAGTACTTTTTGGTACACAAAATCTGCACTGTTTCACACGAGCATGCCAAATTGGTGACCGACGTGATTTGAACGCGCAAATTGTATAAACTTCGATGGATCGTCCACGATGAGTAGTTGAATTGGCAATGCGATGCTGATCGCTTTCATCAACCGTCTCTGAGGCTCTACGATAGCAGACACTGCTCATTTTCCTATCACGGCTCCCAATCCTTGCTGCTCAACCTTCTCTTCATAAGGTAACTCACACTCGGCTGCTATAGGCCACACAGGACAATTACGATCGCAATCTAAAAATTGTTTGATCATTCATGCGAAATTACATCTATGATCTTAACACAGCTCTCAGGGTCCCACGCAAAATGGCAATCCCTCAACTAGTGGTGATATCTATCGAATTCGTCTACAGCTAAATTCTGGAGGTGGAGTATTGTGGCGAACTTAGCTACCACTACAAAAATTAACTTACGATACAATAGTATATATAGCAGTGTAACCCAACTCCACCATGGAGTACTTTTTGGTACACAAAAGTTTCACTGTTTCACACGAGCTTGCCAAAAACCTGACTTTCCAGCATTTCTTATTGCAGAATCAGAGTGGAAATCATATCCCTTTTCCTCTCACAAGTCTGCGTTTGTTCTCCATGAGAACAAAAAAATTAATTTCCGAACAATTTAACGACACTTTTTCCAGCGCGAAGCGCTCATTATGACCTTTTTATTTTCAATGCCACTGTTGACCAGAGGCCTAGGCATGCTCAGCCCTAGTATCTTGAAAAATTCAGTACAAAGAAATTGGAAGTCTCTGGAGACATTGGCTTGAGGAGATAATCTCAATTTCCCTTTCCTCCGCCTTGGTCTCTGGAGACCAGGTCACAAAACGGCCGATCCTCGAAAAAACAATTTGTAAGAAATGACCATTTCAGTCTTTCCTGGTTTGGTTTTTTACTGACTCGCGTATGCTTTTAAGACGGCATTCACGGAGACAATATTTCATAGAGAAATTTTACCTTTGCTATTTGCATGATGATCTTTATTTTCGAAACCTTGCCGGATTGGTCGAAAGTTATTTTAGAAACCACAACTCTTGTTTCTCCAAATGAATGACTTAAAACAAAGAGTATGGGTGAAGTAGCCCGGTTGGAAGAGTAACGGATTAGCAACCGAAGGGTTGCGAGTTTGAATCCAATAAATGACCGTCGTTTACATGGGGGACTGGTGCACGTTAAAGCACTGGTGCACGTTGGGGTACTGTCGTGGCCTCAAACGTCCTGACGTTGGCGTGGTGTGGAAGTTTGGAGTGTGGGGAGGCCAGTTCAGGTGTGACCTCGTCATCCGACCGTGATTCAAAATTACGAGGTGTTGTCCTCGGACATTTGCCTTAGGGTTTCACCATGGACCGTATCCAATAGCCGTTGTGTTGTTTCTTCAGTGCTACGTTAATTAAAGTACCTCCTACCTAAAACAAAGATTTAAAAAATAATTCTTAAGAAATATATCAATATTCTAGGTATACCAGGGTTTCTTTACCATTAACCCTCTGAGGGGATCAGACGCATAACTCCACAATGCATTCTTCAGTCTTCCCTGCATGACTTCGAACCAATTTTGACTTTCCTGACCAATAGAATCATTCCAAAGGATTATATTCCAAGCAAGGGACCAATAGAATTTTCTTAAGGTTGAAAAAATCCACGGATTCCTTCAACCTTAAGAAGTTTTAAGTTATTTTACTGACTCGTGTATAATTTTAAGACAGAGTTCACTGAGACATAGACCTTTGCTATTTGAATGATAATCTTTATTTTCAAAATCTTGTCGAAATTTGAGTTTTTTTAGAAATCAAAACACTTGTTTTCCTAAATGCAATGCTTAAAGCAAAGAATTAAAAAATAACTCTCAAAGAATATCCCAATATGCAGGTGCACCAGGGATTCTTGGACCATTAACCCTCTGAGGGGTTCAGACGCATAATTCCACATTGCATAATTCCACATTGCATTCTACATGACTTCTAAACAATTTTGACTTTCATGTTCACTAGAATCTTTCCGAAGGATTCTAAGGAAAGGACCAATAAAATCTTTCCAAAGGATTATATTCTAAGGAGAGGACCTGTAAAATATTTTCAAAGGTAGGTAGATATTTTAATTAACGTCAAACTGGAGCAACACAACGAGCTATTGGTGACCTTTTCAAAGGATTATGTTCTAAGGAAAGGACCAATAAAATCTTTCCGAAGGATTTTATTCCAAGGAAATCACCAATAGAATATTTGTTAAGGTTGGGTGAAAGAATCCATGGATTCTTTCACCCAGTTGATGAGGTTATTTATTCAGTACGTGTGTTGGTGGTATAAAAGCATTCTATACTACTCCGGAATCTCGTGATACTCAGAGTGTTAACCCTCCTGGTGGTTGTCTCGACGAGATATTTCGTCATTAGCAAAACCATTAGCAGATCGGGATGGACGAGATATCTCGTCATTAGATGACAACCGACCAGACCTTTATCTCGTTACCATCAAAACATTGGCAGTAGTTTGATGAAGAGATATCAAGTATCGGCAAATCGGTTGATGTTAAACCCGTCGAAACTACTTGATGGGTATAAACTGGAAATTTTTCCCATGTGACGTAAACAGTCGCCTAACTAGGAGCACTAGGAACGATTTACCATCAGTTCTCACAGCAGAATCAAAACATAAACGAAAATCATATCCCTTTGTTCTCTTGAGACCACCTCAAAAACAGACGAATCCCCGAAAAAACAATTTAGTAAGAAATGGCCATTTCAGTCTTTCTGGTTTGGTTATTTTACTGACTCGAGTATATTTCTAAAACGGCGCTCACTGAGACATATTTCATAGAGATCTCTGCTATTTGAATGATAATTTAGTTCTTTTTTCGGATATTCTATTACCAGAAGGGAAGTAGTCCGCGTTTTGCATGCATACATCTTTCTGATGCGTTTCAGTTTTGGATCCGTTTGAATATAAGCGCGGGTGTAATGCAGGGAGTGGATGGAGAGTCGAGATGCAAGATGATATCGTTGGGAAACAACTGGATGCGTTTCTTTTAGCTCGGAAATGGTTGGCAATATATTTTGCTGTGTGTGTTTTAGCCTTTTCATGGCTACCGAAAATTCCGATGCAAAATTTTCCGTCGTAGAAACAAATATTTGGTACGAGATCTAAAATAATTTCCCTGTTTGAAATTTTATTGTAGTACGATACCGAGAGATAAATTAAAGAATGTTTAATGTAATTAATGTTGGTAGGTATTTTAATTAACGTCGCACTTTAGCAACACAACGAGCTATTGGTGAGATCAATAATCAATAAGAAAATTCCATTAAGTGTGTTGTGAGGTAAAAGCAACACTACACTACTCACAAATCTGGCGACACTCAAAGGGTTAGTCTACTTTAGATGGTCGGATGGTCTATGGCGCAAGGGACATATTTTGTCAAACTGCATCAAACAACATCAAGCAATGGGACATAAACAAACAAGAAAATCCTTACCGACACAAAAGAGAAATACATCCAAGGAGGAATGAAACCTGCACCGCCTGCAACTCACAGGTTGCTAGCGTAGTGGGTACGTAAGCATTTAATTAGCGTCCCACTGGAGCAACACAACGGACTATTGGTGACGGTCCGGGATCAACCTCCAAGGGAAAGGTCCGAGGACAACACCACGTAATTTTGAATCACGGTCAAATGACGTGGTCACGCCTGAGATGGCACCCCACTCTCCAAACTTCAACACCAAGGCAACGTGAGGACACTTGAGGCCACGACAGATTTAACATGCACCAGCCTCCTTTATACACGACGGTCTTTGGTTGGATTCGAACTCGCAACCCTCCGGTTACTAATCCGTTTCTCTTTCAACCGGGCTACCAAGGCCCTGTAAATGTAATGTAACGAAGTTTCTTTTAGCTCAGAAACGGGTCGTAATATTGTGTGTTTAACCATTTGACGGTTATTGAAATTCCGATGCAAATTTTGCAGCGGTATTTTGCAAAATTTGTCGTCATAAAACCAGATATTTGTGGTACAAGATCTAAAATAATTTCCATTTTACTGTACTACAATATAGAGAGATTAATCAAATGAATGTATAATTGATTATATTTGTGAATAGTGATTCAGAGCGGATTCATCCCAAAGTAATAATATAAATGAAACAAATACCACAAGCACTTTACGTCATTCGCCTCTTGGTTTCCCAATATTTCTGTACTCTATTACTAAAATGCTTAACTGCAGGGCACTGTCTAAGTGTTGAGCCGTCATAGGTTGTCTACTATTGCATAAAATACCCAATACTCTTTTGTACTCATACTAAAATACTTAACTGCAGTGTACGTATCTATGTTGAGCTGTCATAGGTCCACGCTATTTCTGATCAAACAGATGGTGCGAACAGCAGATTTCCAAAAAAGCGTGACAGGGCGGCATTTCTGAATGGTACGACTTATTCTTTCTGTTGCCTGTTGTTATTTCTTTGGAAGTTCTCTGTTTCAAATGACATATATATACATATGTATGTATACATACATACATATACATACATACATATATAGTGCCAACGATGGTTCAACAGATTTTGTAGCTGCAATTTTTACCTTGAAGATGCCCCAAGGAGTGGTCGTTCAGTTCAGTTTGATGAAGACGCTTTGCGGGCTACTGTGGAAGAAGACCCACTCCAAACAATTGATGAAATTTCGGGAAGAATGAAGGTTTCTTGGTCAACAGTTCAACGCCACTTCAAATCCACTGGGAAGTTTCAAGATGCCGGTGTATGGTTGCCCCATATGCCCAGTGATGAGAGCAAACTGCAAAGATCCTCCATATGCAACTTGCTCATAAACCGCCCTAAAAAATAACCGTTTTTGACGATATCATAACGGGAGACGAGGGAAATGGGTACTCTATAACCCAGTGGTAGAAAAACAATGGATTTCCATAGGACAACCACCGAGAAAAATTCCAAAGCACAATACCCATGGAAGCACGGTTCTCCTATGAATTTGGTGGAACTTTCATGGTGTGGTTCACTTTGATCTGGTTAATGTGGGAGAAACATTGCTCCAGACGTTTAATGTTGTCAACTTGACCAATTGAAAACAACCATTGCAGAAAGCATCCTGTTTTTATCAACAGAAATGGTTCTATCCTCCAACATGATAAAGCGAGACCACATGATGCAAGGATCACTCAACAAAAAATTAGGGAACTCATATGGGAAATTCTCTGCCATACTCCATACTCAATTGATCATCATCCTCATCTGATTATCATCTTTTCAGATTCTTACTGCACTTTCTTGCTGAGAAAAAATTACCTCGTCGAGACAACGACCATGACGGTTAAGATTCGGATTTCATGATTATCTTGGCATTTTTCCTTACTATACTGCTGGCCACCCAAATTGCAACACCAAGAAAGACAAGAGATATCACAACAAAATTTATTTTGTAGATAACATGTTGACCAAGTATCAAATGATTAAATTTATAGACTTCTATGAAGTGTGGTTCCTGCCAAAATCAGTAGCCAGAGTAGCCGCCATTGTTGGAGATCACCGCTGCCACACGCCTCGGCATTGATTCAAAGATACTTTGGATGTGTTCTTGGGGTACAGCAGACCAAGCAGCTTCCACACGTTGCCAAAGTTGATCTGGTGTGGAGGCTGGGGATGTATTCTGGGTCAATCGTTGAGCAACCATGGACCACATGTTTTCCATCGGCGAAAGATCCGGAGAGCGAGCTGGCCAGGGAAGCAATTCAATCTGGCGATTGACGAAGAACCCTTGGACAATGCGTGCCACGTGTGGTCGTGCATTATCCTGTTGAAATATGGCTGTGGGCAAGCCCTGAAGGTAAGGAAGGACAACTGGCTCCAACACCTCGGAGATGTAGCGCTGGCTGTTTAAAGTACCGGCAATGCGTACTAGAGGAGTGCGAGAGTGATATCCAATACCGCCCCATACCATAATACCCGGTGCAGGACCAGTGTGGCGGTGCATAACGCAGCTGTTCAGCATCCTCTCTCCACGGTGTCTCCAGACTCGAATCCGACCATCGTGGTGTTGCAGACAGAAGCGTGACTCGTCAGTAAAGACAATTTCATTCCATTCTGCCGTCCACATCCTTCTTTCATCGCACCATTGGCGGCGGAAACGTCTGTGGTTCTGCGTCAAGGGTAGACGAGGCAATGGACGTCTTGCGGACAGACCACTCTGCTGTAAACGGCGTCGAATGGTACGCGCAGACACTGGATGATGCGGTACAGACTGAATGTGCTGTGCTATGGTTCGTGATGTGGCTGAGCGATCCGTCACTGCCATACGCACAATATGCCTGTCATCACGTGAAGTGGTGCACTGAGGTGGATGCGATCGAACACGTCGGTCCGTCGTACCCTCCTGCATCCAACGATCACATATCCGCATTACAGTTGTTTGGTTTCGTCCAACACGACTACCGATTTCCCTGAAAGATAATCCACAATCTCGGTAGGCCACTATCCTTCCTCTGTCGAACTCGGATACTTGATCAAAAGATGATCGCTGTTTTCTACAAGGCATAATTGACCGTTTTTTTGAAAAAACCACAAGAAAAACACAATTGCCGTACTTGAAATCGTCGAAATCTCCAAGCCTTAAATAGCGCTTTGAAGTGGCGCCACAGGCGCGTGATGTGCGTCTGCGCTGAAATTCTAATCATTTGCATATCTCACCTCCGCTAATGCATGTTGTAAATTTCATATTATTTGCATGCTTCCTTCAGGGTGTTGCATTTACGGTGGCCAGCAGTGTATATAACACATATAACATGATTTTCTCTTACAATATAATGCACACATAATATTATTTTCTTACAATATATAACACAGATTTAAGACGAATTTCTTACAATATCTATACATATAAAGCAGAGTTAGATCTGTCTGTCTGTTCTCTATGCAAATCTATACCGTTTGAGAAATAAACACAAAATTTAGTACACTTATTCTTTGGAACTCTGCGGGTAACGTAAGCTAGATATTAATCCCCGTTCTATTTGTCTTGGATGTGGTGTAAAAAAGGTGTAACATCCCGTCATCCTGGACAGAACACTTGCTAGAGGGCGCCCTCTCTCGGTCTGGTTGTGCAGAGATAACATCTACAGGAGACGTTTCTCAAGATAACCTTGGAGGTTTTCTAGACTATTAGAGTATGCTACAATCTCAGATGGGTGCGGTGGCGCTGAAAATCACTCAGTATCATATCGTTTATGTATCCCGTCTGTAAACTGATGGATGGAATTTTCAAGCATACAGTGTAATTGCTTGAAAAGTTGATCATTATATCGTATCAATATGATTTGTCAGTCTTTCATAATGATGGCGGAATTCCGAAATTCGCATTCCTGGTGCAAGGTGTTACAAATAAAAAAATATTGATACGAAAAGAAACTGACTGCAATAATACCATGTACTAGTCATTTTTTTAGAAAACGAACTTAAAAGGCGTTCACAATCACTCTAAAACTCAAAATCGACTTTTGAATAGTCATCTCAGTGTCAGTTTTTGTAGGTTTGTCTTACCTATAGTACATGAAATGGATCTAAAGTAAATTGTAGAAGCTATAAAAATCTTAGTTTTAAAATTTATTTTGTGCTCGCTTATTTTTTCTCTATATTTGCATATTCTATGGCGGAAAAGTGATTTTTGGATCACTGTCAATCGACGTTTAACCAATTAAACCCGATAAACGCTGGATAAATTCAGCTAGTAACATATATAACAAGATTTTCTTACAATATATAACTCATATATAACATGATTTTCTTACAATATATAACTCATATATAACATGATTTTCTTACACTATAATATAATATCATTTACAATATAATATAAATAAACAGTCGGCTGCTTTGGTAATGTAATGACAAAAGGATACCCAATACCGAAGAAAGAAAGTATAACTCCTTTTGGGACATCACATGATATGATTTTTCTCATATCCTCATATTGAAAAAATGTCGCATTTCGAACCTACCGTGTAAACGAGGATTTCTGTGAATGATTTTTAGACGAGATAATATATTTTTCTCAATACATCTCCCACAAGTCTTCACGCTTGTTCCTTTATCCCATTGGGAAAGGTGGGCTTTACTTCCTTATTGTAAGATTTAGAGGACTTAAACTTCGGTTATTAAAACTATTTGGAGTTGCCTGTGTAGTGGTTGTAAGTAGTATAGTTTTCCATCGCTGTCTGTGGAATCGCAGAACTTTTATGTGACTAGGGGTTATGAAATTTTCATTATAAAAACAATTTCTCAAGGCGATTTATCTCATGAAATATAAATTTACACCGAATGAAATATTCTCTTGTATATACGATAAGAAACTAAACTGTTCCGCGTTACAAAATATCAACCAGGGTTTATATTGAAAAGTGCAATTTTTCAGATGGAAGTTTTCATTTTATGTAAAAGTTTTTCCTGCGAGGCGGATTTTTAGTGCAAGTTAACGAACCCAGAGGGAAAGCGATTTTATTGTCTTTCTCTACGAGAATCGCTCCAGACACCAAGTCTGTGTGGTGGCGGTCGCCATAGAAACAGGGCTCGTTCATTTTGAGAAGGGGTGAATCTCGGGGAAGACGTAATTTTATTTGGTTCTTGGCTAATGTTGGCGGCGGAAAGAGGTAGTTTGCTAGGATAGATCCCAACGAGTAAAATTTTATCAAGTATACTTCCAAATTCTCAACTTTCCTGGTGGTTGTCTGGCATCTTGTTAGCAAAACCATGATCAGATCTTGATGGATGAGATATCTCGTCATTAGAAAAAAACTGACCAAATCTTGATCTCGTCATCATAAAAAAAATCTGCAATACTTTGATGACGATATATCTATATATCTCGTCATTTGCAAAATTGACCAGATCTTGATGAACGAGATGTCTCGTCGAAATATCTTGGAGGGTTAAGTTCGCTGATGTAACAAACTTGAATACGTTTCTTCAATCATCTTCTAGGAAAGATAAGATCTGTTTCCCAGGAAACAACAGATGGTCAAACTTTGTGTCTCAAGCTATTCTCGTAATGTACAGAATATTTCCCCTATCCAAATGCTACGCATGATAGATATCGGGGTTACCTAAAACGTATTTTTTCGCCGTTTTGCTTTTAATCTAATTGGAGAGTTATTCGCCATAAAGAAGGGCTCAATTTGTAAAATTTGGAGAGTTCCAACATCTCATATCTAGTACTACAGGGACCACTGGAACCTCTCTAAAATATACTTGAGGTAGAAAATGCCAAACTGTCCTTTCAGACTTGCCAGTTGGCACATCCGATCTCTATCCTTTAGTCAGGTCCATAAGTTGTATCCAACTTGCATAAAATGTAACACTCTAATGGTCTGCATTGGTACTGCAAGGGAGAATCTCTAATGAAGTATTGCTATAGTTTGACGAATATAAATGCTCTCGCATGATGCATATCGGGGCTATCTTAAAATGTAGTCTATTGCCTTTTTGCGTTTAATCTAATTGGAGTTTTATTCGTCATAAAGAAGAGCTCAAATTTTAAAATCTGGAGAGCCCCGACAACTTATATCTAGTACCATAGGGACCAATCTAAGTCTCTCTCCAAAAAAGGTGGTAAAAATACCAGACAGCCCTTCCAGACTTGCGAGCGAGTACATCTGATCTCTATCCTATATTCAATGCTGTAGGTCATATCCATCTTGCCTGAAATGTAACACTGAATAATGACCTGCGTTGGTTCAGGCAAGAGAGAATCTCTATGGAAGTTTAATCCTTGAAGAGGTAGGCATAAACAAAACTAATCAGATCTTGATGGACGAGATATCTCATCCATAAAGCTCTCGTCGTCTTTCGTCATTAGAAGAAAAATAACCAGATCTTGATCTCGTCATCATCAAAAAATCGGCAATATCTTGATGACGAGATATTTCGTCCTTAGGAAAATTAGTCGGATTTTGATGGACTAGATATCGTATCGAAACCATTTGAAGGGTTAATTCTAGCATACCTTTTTAATAAAATTTAATCCCCTAGTAAATCCTTATAAGGAATGTGATCTTTTTTATACGACTCTGTCACTAACTGGAAGTAAAAATACATTCGGATAACCAGAGTCAAGAGAAACTCAAACCATTTCAGTAAATGTACAATTGAAGAAAGTAAATCGTGGCCCCTTCTTCTAATGTACTTAGATCTGGACATCATTTATCTTGAGATCCCTAGAGAATCGAAAAAAGAGTTTTATAAGTCCCTGGGCTAAGAATTGTTTCTAACTTACACACCACGGCATTTCACATATACTCGTGTTTAATGAAATCTAAATTTGGGTCTTACGTGGTGTTTGTATGCCAAAGTCTTATTGAGTGACAATTTTCAGTTTCCTTGAGCTTCTGGGGAACAGGAAAGTACAATACCTACAATGTTGTTTTACTTAATTTAAGTGTATCTTTTTTTCTTCTGAATGTACCTAAGAAACGGTTTCAAATATTTTGTATTTTGTATATTTGACTCAATAAACCTTCACTAACATTAAAGACAGGATTTCGTATAATATTACGCAATATTTGTTTAGTTCTATGCAAAATTAATTTGAAAATAACAAATTTTCTGTGTTTTCATTTAGAAATTTGTAAAATAATTATATCTGAGAAGCACAACATAAGAAATGCGGATTTTTGTACATATTAGCACTGGACTAGATTATGTTTTTTAATTTTAATCGTTATTTACCCTCTGAGGGGTTCATACGCATAATTCCACCTTGTAACCAGCATTCTTACCTGCATGACTTCTAACCAATTTTGACTTTCTTGACTAATGGAATTTTTTCGAAGGATCACATATTCTAAGGAAAGGAACAATAGAATCTTTTTAAAAGATTATATTCTAAGGAAATGAGACCAATAAAATCTTTCCAAAGGATTTTATTCTAAGGGAAGGACACCAATAAATTATTTCCAAAGGATTTTATTCTAAGGAAAGGACTAATGGGATCTTTCCAAAGTATTATATTCTAAGAAAAGAACCAATAGAACCTTTCCAAAAGATTATATTCTACGGAAAGTACTATTAAAATCTTTCGAAAGGAATTCTATTATAAGAAAAAGAGTAATAAAATCTGTCCAAAGGATTCTATCCTTAGGAAAGGAGCAATAAAATATTTCCAAAGTATTCTATTTTTAGGTAGGTATTTTAATTAACGTCGCACTGGAGCATTACACGGGCTATTGGCGATGGTCCGGGATCAAACCCGAAGGGAAAATCTGAGGACAACACCGCGCAATTTTGAACCACGGTCAGATCAGATGGCACCCCAATCTCCAAACTTCCACATCACGCCAAAATAAGGACATTTGATGCCGCGACAGATTTAACGTACACCAGCACCCTTTGTACACGATGGCCTATGGTTGGATTCGAACTCGCAACAATCCGGTTGCTAATCGGATATTCTTCCAGCCAGGCTACCGCGGCCCAGTCTATTCTTAGAAAAGAAGCAATAGAATCTTTCCAAAGAATTATATTCTAAAGAGGCCAACAAATATTTCTAAACGATTATATTCTAAGAAAATTACCAACGAAACTTTCCAATGTATTATATTCTAAGGAAAAGACCAACAGTCTTTCCAGTGGATTCTATTCTAAGGAAAATACTAGTAGTATCTTTCCAAATGCTGAAAGAATACATGGATTCTTTCAAACAATTGGTGCGGTTATATAGTCATTAAGGTGTGTGTGTGTTGTGGGGTAAAAAAATAATACACTACTTGGAAATCTTGTGACGCTCAGAGTGTTAATATAATATTTGACTGTAAGTATAGGATTGAAAAGTTGAATCATTGCTGGTATTAAATATTTGCACCAAGTGAATAAATTCAATACAAGACTTGAAATATAGTTATAAAATATCACTGTTGACTGATTTGAGGACCTTTGCAAAACAAAAGTTATGAAATCCATGCAAGGAAGATGTATTTCGAAGTAGAATAATAAAATAATTAAAAAGATTAAACAAGTAGAAAACATAAATATAGAACTCAGAAATTTTGAACTAGGCGGAAATTTGAACGCAAACAATTCTAGATCTAGCAGTTTTTTATATTAAAATTATTTGATCAGGATTTGCTTTTTATTATATACACAATAAGAACCGGATTATATACATTATATACACAATAAGAACTGGAAAATGGTTTCAAAGATTTAAATCACCATACGTTTTTCTATTGAGACAAATAATTTTAAAAGATAAGCTGTTGTCACCACTTATAAGTTCCTCTAGGAAAAACAAAACGTGAAATATACAAAATACGAAACTGTTTATATAGAACTGAATCTAAACACTACTGATTGCTGAACACTGAACGCTCTGTAAATCTATATTACAATATGCTCTACATAAATACAAATGCCTATACCGTTAAATATTTGAGTTGAAAGAGCATTTGCTAATACAAATACTTTTAAGATATGAAAACCATTTACACTTAACTTAATTCTTCTTAGATATATGAAACGAATGAGATAGAATAAGGAAATATACCTTGTTCAGGGAATTTTGCTTGACGGTAGCACAGCAAAAATGTACCCCAGAAAATATTAAATATTTAAAGCATAGACACGTTTAGTAATCAAACTCGCTTGTTTTAAAAGGTAGAGCTATTTTCAATTCCAAAAATCGCTCAAAAATGCAAAACTAAATAAGATATGAAAAGGACTAGTCTATTTCGTTATTCATCCCTGTATGAATTCATTATTATAACCTCCAGACGACAGAGGGAGAATCGAAAAGGGGATAAATATTTAGATAGAAGCGTCTGCAATTTCGCCGGGTATTTCTTTTTCAAAAAGGGCCTTCGAGAAATGCTTAACTAAGAATACGACTCACAAAGAAAAACATAAATAAAAACTAAGCTCAGTTCTGATTGTGCCGTCTGTTTGGAGCGTGGGTTTAAGATATTCAGATAGCAGATAGAAGGGCTGAAATGAACTGTCGAGTAAGGTTCACAAGAAAACAATTTTTAAAATGTTCAGTTAGTCATTGCAAAATATTCTCCTTATACTTGAATAGATCTCGTCGAGAGCTTTAAAACTATACCCTGCACATCGTGTTGCGCTCACGATTGTCCAGATAAATAGCGATACACTCAAATGTGTTCACCGGTTCACAAGGAAACACTTTTTAAATGTTCCGTTCAAACCACTGCTAGATGTTCTTTGTAGACTTAAACAGATCTCTTCAAGAGCTTTAAAACAATACCCTACACAGGCGTGTTGCGCTCACTATTGTCCAGTTAAATTGCTATACTTTCAAATGTGTTTACCGGTTTACAAGAAAACACTTTTTTAAATGTTCTGTTCGAACCACTGCAAAATGTTCTTCATATTTTTGTATAGATCTCTTCGAGAGCTTTAAAACGATACCCTGCACGGTCGTGTTGCGCTCACGATTGTCCAGATAAATCGCGATACTCTCAAATGTGTTCACCGGTTCACAAGAAAACGCTTTTTTAAATTTTCTGTTCAAACTACTGCAAAATGTTCTTCCTATACTTGAATAGATCTCGTTAATAGCTTTAAAACGATACCACGCAAAATCATGTTGCGCTCACGACTACCGAGACAGACTGAGTCAAGCGCTAGCGCACCAGAACCACGCCCACTGGTAGAGAAGAGAGCATCCAGCGCACGATGTACTAGGCGATATACGAAAAGAACTACATGTTGTATACGAATATGCTAACATGATAATTTTTTGGCTAGTATTTTTACTGATATATGGTAATGGCAATTAATTAACGTCGCACTCGAGCAACACGGCGGGCTATTGGCGACGGTCCAGGATCTATCCCCAAGGGAAAGATTCGAGGACAACGCCACGTAGTTTTGAACCAAAGTCAGATAACGATGTTAATACCTGAGTTGGCACCCTACTCTCCAAACTTCCACACTACGCCAGGACATTTGAGGCTACGACAAATTTACCGTGCACCACCCCCATGTACACCAAAGTCTGGTTGGACCGAGTTTCAACTCGCAACCTACCAATTGCTAATCCGTTACACTTCCTATCAGGCTACACGACCCCTTTCAATGATATAACGATTTCAATAGGGATCTATTTTTGTCACTGGCGGTCAGCCGTTAATCACCCCTTACAATCATCGGTTTGGTTTGGTTTTGGGGGGTTTTATGGCTCAGGGACCATATTTGGCCATGCTGCGCCAGACACAAGACACAATATCAAATAATAGACACACACACAATGAAAGTTTTACTGACGCAGAAGAGAGAAATACACCCAGAGAGGAATGCACCTGCCAGGAATAGAACCTGAGCCACCTGCAACTCGAAAGATGCTCGCGCAGTGGGCATATCCATTGAGCCACGACGGTCTCCTGCAATCATCGGAGTAAGACTTTGTACTATGTAGAAAAGGGATCAAACTCACCAAACAGACCACCTCAGGAGTCTACTAAAAATTATATTCAAGAATGAATTAAGAAATTGATCATAGTGATTAAATCACAAAGATTATTTATGTAGAAAAATAATAACCACCATCGTATGGGCCGCTTAGTCCAGACAGAAGAGCAACGGATCAGCAAACCTGAGGGTTGCTAGGATCTTAAATCAGCCGTGGCCTCAAATGTCCTCACGTTGGCATGGTGTGGAAGTTTGGAGAGAGGTTCCAGCTCAGGTGTTGACCTCGTCATCTGACCGTCGTACAAAATTACGAGGCGTCGTCCTTGGTTCTTTTTCTTCGGGACTGATCCCGGACCGCCACCAATAGCCCGTTGTGTTCCTGTCAGTGCGACGTTAATTAAAATACCTACCTACTTTCACTTGAAGGACGAATAGAATAAAATATACAGGGTGAGTGTAAATTGTTTTTACAAAATAAGAGGGGTGATAGTACCCATCCAGACGAGCAATAATTACCATGGAACATAGGGTCGCATTCCACTGTGTGAGGCAGAAAAGAGTAAAATTAGAATTTCAACATGAACTTACAACAGTGTTGGGAAAGCGAATGAACGATACCAAAAGTTGCACAATTCGATTTATTGATCAGAGAAAAACTCACAGCAAGTGCTCAAAGTGGCGGCCACGCGTGTCGTTGCACAGTTCACACCGGCGAAGGAATAACTGGCGCACCCTCTCGAAGATTCCTGGTACTGTGTTAATTCTGTCTGCGGCAACACCGATTCTCGCTACGAGATCTTCAGCCGAGTTCACAGGCGTCTGGTACACTAAAGATCTCATGTGCCCCAGAAGAAAAAGTCCAGTGGGTTGAGGTCCGGTGAGGATTAACAATCGACAGGTTGCGAGTTCGAATCCCGATTCAACCGTCGCGTATATGGTCGCTGGTGCATGTTAAATCTGGAATGGCCTCAAATTCCCTCACATTGGCATGGTATGGAAGAGTGGGGCGTCAGCTCAGGTGTTGACATCTTTATCTGACCGTGGTTCAAAACTATGGTCGTTGTCTTCGTAATTTCCCTTCGACTCCACCAGACCGTCGCCAACAGCCCGTTGTGCTGCTCCAGTGCGACCTAAATTCAACTACCTACCTATCTACATATCAAGCTAATCCTAGATGGCGGTAGTGTTTCTGTGGTGGAACGTGTTTCCTGTGCATATTCCGAACGTGACTTCACTTTGCATTTTTTCCAAATACGATGTCGACACAAAAACTCCAGCGAATGAATTTCTGATTGACATCTGATAGTTCATTCGTCTGAGCCAATCAGATCAAACGCCAAACGTCGCTAAAACTGCGATAAACTACATTTTAAGGTAACCCTACAGCTATCATGTTCGTGCATTAGAGTAACAGGAAAATCTCCGTCTTCCGTCTGGTTAGTTTGCCGACACTGGCAATCTTTCTTACACAACGTAGAAACATTTCTTTATTTCCAAAACTATTACGAGATAACGAATTCATCGCGCAAAAACCGTGAGTACTGAATCGATTGGGGAAATGTTCTCAAGAGTCGTTTAATAGCTTCTGCAGTTTTCTATTCAGGTTTTGTGTGTGTGGTTATATGAACAAAGGAAGAGATGTTTAACTGAATATAGCGTCTAATGTTTTCCATTAACCAAAGGAAATGAAAGGCCACATAGAGAAAAGTACAAAATCAGGTAATATTATATCGATTTAGACCATTCACTAGACCATTTAAAAATAAAATAACTCTTATATATATTAAAAATTCCCATTTATTCTTTTATAAACAATAAATATATTTCTTGGAAATTATTTTTAATTAGTTTTGCATATTATATCCTTCAAATGGCCACCATTTTGTTCTTGACAGTGGTGGGCTCTAAAGTTTGCTCCATCACCTCGTAATGTTTCTTGGCTTATTTCTTCAATTTCTTCACGAATGTTGGCCTTCAATTGTGGAGGGTCCGAGGTTTGTTACTGTATACTCTTTCTTTTAGATATCCCCACGAGAAAAAGTCTGGACCCGTAAGGTCTGGTGAGCGTGGAGGCCAATTGAATTCAGAGTTTCGCGGAATTTTCCGCCGTCCAAAAATTTGCCTTACGAGCTCCATCGTCGGATGAGCTGTATGGGGAGTAGACCCATCTTGCTGCCACCATACCTCTGGTGTGTTCTCAACTGCCAAATGACGAATGTAAGCTCTTTGGGTTAGCACAATTGACCGTTGGTTTTGTAGATAAAATTGGATTATTTTTACTCGTTGCTCTTTCGTGAATTTCTCCATAACTATTTTCCAAGGATTACATATAAATAATCTGAGAACAAAATTTGAAAAAATTAATAGCAAAAAGTTATATTTTAAAATGGTCTAGTGACTTTTGGGTCACCCTGTACTAGACTCTTAGAATGAACCATTTATGAATAATGAGATGGAAATAATGAATAATAACTGAATATATAAAATCTCGTACAAATTTCAACCGTAGCTATTTGTGAAATAACGCTAAGCTCCGATTTGCTACCTTTTTAAAAATATTTATTTACTATGTAGTGGTATTTTTTAATTAACGTCGCACTGGAGTAATACAACGGGCTATTGGCGACGGTCTGGGATCAATCCCAAAGGGAAAGATCAAGGACAACTCCTAGTAATTTTGAACCATGTAAATCTGTTTGGAGTAAACGAGAAGAAATATGAAACCTCCAAGGGGTTTCAACGAGATATCTCATCCATCAAGATGGGACCAATTTCGCTAATGAAGAAATATCTCGTCAACAACATATTGCCGATATTTTTCAAGACGACGAGATTAAGATCTGGTCAGTTTTATTCTAATGACGAGATATATCGTCCATTAAAATCTGCTCAGTTTTGTTAATGACGAGATAACTCGTCGAGACAACTATCAAGAGGGTTAAAAGGTTCAAAAATGAGTAATAAAGATGATAAAAAGGTCGATAGCCATTTCGAGGGAGCAAAACGTCCACTATGGTCAGGACTGAAGGAAAGAGGAAAACTCGAGCAGTTTAGATGTTACTTTTAGCACACTCGTGTTCTGAACCATTCCTGTGGCTGTCTCGACGAGGTATCTCGTCATTAGAAGAAAATTGAACAGTGTTTGATATTATCATCAAAAAATTTCCAATGTCTTGATGACCAGTATCTCGTCATTAGCAGAATTTGTCGGGTCTTGATGGACGAGATATCTCGTCATTAGCAGAATTGGTCAGGTCTTGATGGACGAGATATCTCGTCCAAATCATTTGGAGGGCTAATTACTCCTTTCAGGGCTATGAGGAAAGATGGGGAATCACTAGTATCATTCTAATACTAATGCAGCTATTTGAAACCTGTTTCATCTCGTGTTACAAAAACTACTAATTAAAATTCTGGAGGATGGTGCATGTTAAATCCTCCTGGCCTCAAGTGTCCTTACGTTGGCGTGGTGTGGAAGTCTCGAGACTGGGATGCCAGCTCAGGTGTTGCCTCGTCATCCGACCTTGGTCCAAAATTACGTGGTGTTGTCCTCGCATCTTTCCCTTGGGGTCCACGGTAGCCCGGTTGGGAGAGTAACGGATTAGCAACCGGAGGGTTGCGAGTTCGAATCCAACCAAAGAGAGTCGTGTATTAAGGGACTGGTGCACGTTAAATTCTCGTGGCCTCAAGTGACCTCACGTTGGCGATGTGTGGAAGTTTGGAGACTGGGGTGCTAGCTCAAGTGTTGTTCCCGTCATTTAACCGTGGCTAAAAATTAGGGGCGTTGTCCTTGGATCTCTCCCTTCGGGATTGATCCCGGACCGACTCCAATAGCCCGTTATGTTGCCTAGTTCGACGCTGATTAACTACCAACCTGCTACACCAAAAAATATATGATCTTTTAATGATGGGACGAAAAATAAATGAAATTTTGATTGATTTAATTCAAAAAATGTCCCTTCTTGAAGAATTATTTTCTGATTGTACACATCTTTTTACGCATTTTTCCGATAGCCACACTCCACAATTAATGCGTTACAAATAATTTCATTTAAGAGAAATAAATTATACGAATTCGTCGTCATGAAAGAACCGTTTAAATTTATATCTCTTCCCTTGAAATGCTTTTTCATGATAGAAAAGAATTTATTTATTATTCATGCAGTTATCACGCAGAATCGTCTTTGCTTCAAGGACACGTCTGATAAAATCAGTTGCATTTTTACCACTTAATTTTTAGAGTTTTCTGAACGAACGCATTTGAAACATACAAAAAGAACTAACTTTAAACAAAATCGTTCCACCGCAACGGTTTTTCATTTAAAAAATTCAGCTAAATTTTTGTTCCATAGAATATTCGAACGAAAGGTCTTTTTTCGTGCACTTATTTTACTACCAAATTAAATCAAATTCAGCTGAATTTTTATTTTATGGAATTCTTAAATAAAATGTCACTTCGTGTATTTATTTTATCAACCAGAATTTCTCGATTTGTTTAACTTGAAGAGGGATTTTTTAACCCTCTGAGGGGTTCGCAAGCATAAAATTCTAAACAGTTTTGACCATCCTGACCAATAGAATCTTCCCAAATTAGCCTTTACTCAAAAGTTTTACCCTTCAAGTGGTTTTGACGAAATATCTTGTCCCCAAGATCTGAAAAATGTTGCTAATGATCAGATACCTGGTC
Organism: Meta bourneti; assembly: GCA_933210815.1. Lineage (NCBI taxonomy): Eukaryota > Metazoa > Arthropoda > Arachnida > Araneae > Tetragnathidae > Meta > Meta bourneti. Next base: position 78,749,521 of record OW119934.1, on the reverse strand, counting down.
CATCAAAATCTGACCAATTTTGCTAATGACGAGATGTATCGTCTATCAATATCGGCAAATGGTTTTTGCTTGTGCCTAGGTATCTCGTCAAGATAACCACTAGGAGGGTTAAGGTGTACGAATACATTAGAATTTTTTTTTAATTTTGACTTTAAAACTCCAATTTTTTGACAATAGGTGATTGGTTTGTGCTTAAAATCATTTCAGTTTGTAAAAATCAGATTAGGCTAATCATTAATTATCTAATTTAGATATTAGATAATTAGCATGTTTAGGAAACAGCGATATCGCAAATTCTAATTTGTTCAGAAAGGCAATTCCTGTTGGAAAATATTCCCGATATTATTCTTCATGTTTTGACCCTCCATCAAGTTGCTAGAGGGAATAGTTTCATTTTTACAATTTTTCCACCAAGATAGTTTTAAAAAATCAAGACTTTTAGCATTTAAAAATAACTAAAAATTAATTTCTCAACTATAACACTGACTGAGGTTAAAACGTCCACAGTATTATATAGATTACAAGGATACAAAAATAGTCATAACAAAAATAGTTAATAGTTACAGAACAATTCATTGTTAAGTTATCACTGTTGAACGAAACATCCTATTGCAAAAACAGTTCTTCAGAAATTGAGTTTAATGTTTTGGAAACATGTTACTACATGGTGACAATACCTAACGAAAATCCCTTGTAACTAAAAAACTATTTTGAATATTTACAAGATCGTGGTATCGTTTGAAAGCTAAGAAGTTGGAAAATATTTTGAAGACACCTTTAAAGGGTGGTAGCTGAATTTAAGACGAGTTGGAGCAACCTAACGGGCTATTGATTTTTAAACGAATCGATGTTTTCATTTAGTCATTGTGTGTTATCTGGTAAAAGGAAAATACTACACTACTCGGAAATATTAGTCTTATTAATAACCTACTGCATCGGAAAAAAAGTGAACATTTCTGAGAGAACCGTTACAAAATATGACGACAACTCTATGGGCGTGACCAGAAATGGCCTCTTTATTTCTTCAAAACTTGTTTTTATCCACTACATTTTCCGACAGGTTGGTCCACATAACAAGGAAACCCCAAGAAAATAAGGTTAGGGAATTGAAGCTTTATAGGTGCTATATCGTTTTTCCTATTAAACGAAAGGTTAAAAGAAAAAGCGGATCGATAATATCGATTATACGGAAAGAAAATCCAAATTGGATTTTACTCACCGATTCTCTCCAATAGTTTTAGAGCAGAAAAAGTTTGAAGTTGAAATTCAATTCAAAAGGCTAAACAGTCTTCTGACAATCGACTGCATACCATGTTATCCACATAAAAAATAAAATGGTGACTACATTCCAAATATGTCTTTCGGTTCAAAAGAACGTACTCGAAACGTAAGAGCTTAGTTTTATTGAGGGCATTACATTTTATCAAGTCTTCTGACCAATAGTATTTTGACAATCAATTACAACACGTTGTCGACATATATCAAATAATTTGGTGCTAATTTGCAAATATATGTTTCCGTTCAAAAAAATTTACAAAATATGGAATGCCTTATTTATAGAAAGCATTGCATTTATCAACAGTCTTCTGACTAACGGTCTTTTGACAATCACTACCATAATACACTACTGATATAAAGATAACAAGATGGTGACTAGATTGCAAATATGTTTTGGTCCAAAAGAATTTATAAACTACGGAATGCCTTATTTAAAGAAGGCAGTCCTTTGACAATCAATACCATAGTATGCTTCCGACGCAAAGATACTAAGATGGTGACTAGATTGCAAATATTTTTCGATTCAAAAGAATTTACAAAATACGGAATACCATATTCATAGGAGGCATTACATTTTATCAAGTCTTCTGATCAATAGTATTTTGACAATCAATTACTCAATCGTTGTCGACATAAAATGGATAAATTGGTGACTAATTTGCAAATACGTGTTTCGGTTCAAAAGAACTTACAAAATACGGAATGCCTTATTTAAAGAAGGCAACTTGACAAAATGAAATACCTTATTTAAAGAAGACATTTCATTTTATCAAGTTTTCTAACCAATAGTGCTTTTGCAATCAACTACTATAGTTTGTTGTCAATATAAAGTAATAATTTGGTGACTATATTGCAAATATATATGTTTCGGTTCAAAAGAATTTGCAAAATATGGAATGTGTGCCTTATTTATAGAAAGCATTTCATTTAATCAAGTCTTTTGACCAATAGTGCTTTTACAATCAATTACTATAGCTCGTTGCCAATATAAAGTAATAATTTGGTGACTAGATTGCAAATATTTTTCGGTTCAAAGGAATTTACAGAATACGGAATGCCTTATTAATAGGAGGCAGTCTTTTGACAATCACTACCATAGTATGCTGCCGACGCAAAGATACTAAGATGGTGACTAGATTGCAAATATTTTTCGATTCAAAGGAATTTACAAAATACGGAATGCCATATAGAAGGCATTACATTTTATCAACAGCCCTGCCCTAGTCTTTTGCCAACTTCTACTATATTATTCTGCCGATATACAGATTCTAAGATGATGACTAGATTGCAAATATGCTTCAATCCAAAAGGGAATTTGCAGAAAATGTTGTCTATTTAAGAATTGCTAGCCCAGTTGGTAGAATTGCGGATTAGTAACTGGAGGATTGCGAGTTCGAAACTTGATCAAACCAAAGACCATCGTGTACGCGGAGGGGTTGATCCACGTTGAATCTGTCGTTGTCTCAAATGTCCCCAAATGTGGAAGTTTGTGGTGCTCGAAACCATTTTGGTGAGTCGGAGCATGTGCCACGTATTTTTGGTAAAATGGATTTTCCCAAAGTCATCTACTTTCTATGGAGGAGTCGTAGGACAAGGAGTAGGTAGTTCAGGAAGCCGTACTTTCATCTCTTGTTGAAAGTATGAAAAGAAGTTTACATTCAAACTATCTCCTTGTAGTACACTATTTCACAGTATTGACAATGTGCCAAAATTCCAGAGAATTATATCATAAGAAAAAGAGCAACTAACGTAACTAATGCGCTAATGTGTAACTAACGCACTACGAGTATATTCGTGGTTGACAGTGGTAGTATGTACCTAACACAATAATGTGTGACTAACGCACAAATATATTTGATCTTGACAGTGGTAGTATGTAACTAATGCATAGTGAGTATACTCGTTGTTGACCGTCGTAGTTTGTAACTAACGCACTAATGTATTACAAACGCACTGCAAGTATACTCGTGGTTGACAGTGGTGGTATGCAACTAACGCACTAATGTGTAACTAATGCAATACGAGTATAACCGTTGTTGATAATGGTAGTATGTAACTAATGCTTTAATGTTTAACAAATGCACTGCAGGTAGGTATACTCGTGGTTGACAGTATTAGTGTGCAACTAACGCACTAATGTTTAACTAACGTAATACAAGTATACTTGGTGGTTTAACAGTGGTAGTATTTAACTAACTCACTAATGTCTAACTAATGCACTACAAGTATATTCGTGTTTGCAGCGGTTGCATGTAACTAACGCACTACGAGTATACTCGTGTTTGACAGTGGAAGTATATAACTAACGCACTACATGTATACTCGTTGTTGACAGTTTGTAGTATGTAATTAACGCACTACATATATACTCGTTGTTGACAGTTGGTAGTATGTAATTAACAAACTAATGTGAAATTAACAAACTAATGTGAAATTAACAAACTAATGTGTAACTAACGCACTATGTGTATACTCGTGGTTGACAGTGGTAATACTTACTAACGCACTAATTGTAACCAAAGCACTTCGAGTATACTCGTTTTTGACAGCGTTAGTTTGTAATTAACGCACTAATGTGTAACTAACGCTTAGCTAGTAAACTCCAGGTTGGAAGTAGTAGCGTTGGTTACATTCACTCACGAAATCCTGATTCTGGATCTCTCTCAGAAGAGATGATTTTCAAACTGGCTTATTCAATCAATACAAGTCTCCTTTCAAAAGGAATACTTATTTTAACTCTACGAGCGTCACAATATTTCAGAGATGTGGAGTATTGCTTTTTCCTCACAACACACATGGCTAAATAACCACATCGATTTGTTATAGAAATCGATGCATTCCTTCAACCTTTAAAAAAACTCTTTCGGTCCCTTCTTTACAATCATTTGGAAAGTTTCTATAGCTACTTTTCTTATAGAATTTTTTTGGAAAATTTGCATTGCACATTTCCTTAGAATTGAAATCTTAGGGAATATTATATTGTGCTCATTGTCTTATAATATAATCATTTGGAAAATTTCTGTTGCTCTGTCCTTAGAATGGGATTTCATAAAACTATTTTATCGGTCCCTTTTTAAGAATATAATCCTTTGGAAAGGTTCTATAGCTCCTTTTCTTGTAATAGAATTCTTTGGAAAGCTTGTATTGCTCCTTTCCTTAGAATGGAATGTTTCGGAAAGATACTATTGATTCTTTTCTTATAATAGAATTCTTTAGAAAGATTCTATACTTCCTTTTCTTGTAATAGAATTCTTTGGAAAGTTTCCATTGCACCTTTCCTAAGAATGGAATTTTTGGAAACACTCAATTGCTCCTTTTCTTATAACAGAATTCTTTGTGGGAAATTTGTATTGCTTTACTTAGAATGGAATTCCTTAAGAATATTTTATCGGGGTCCTTTACAAAGAATAGACTCCTTTGGAGAGATTCTATTGTTCAAAAAGTTTAAAATTGGTTAGAAGTCATGCAGGGAAGACAGAAGGTTATAAGGTTGAATTATGTGCGTGAACCCCTCAGAGGGTTAGCAACACTAGACAATAGTTTCATTTTCACTCAATTATGGATTGAGTACTTTGACCATCAAGGCCACAAATAGAGGGTACCTGCGGAAATTCATGGTAACTCAATCAACTTGTTCATTTAGAGAAAAAAATTATTTAAAAAATAAAACTTCAATAATTCCTTTTAAACTTTAAAAATGATAACACTTTTTTAAATTAACAATAGGCTTTACAAATAATGCAATATACTTCGATATAAATCGTTTTTTTTCCTTGCGTTATTTGGGCCGCAGTAATTCAGTTGGAAGAGCAACGGACTAACAACCGGAGGGTTGCGAGTTTGAAACTCGGTCCAGCCAAAGACCGTCGTGTATACGGGGGCTAGTGCAAATCTGTCGTGGCCTCAAAAATCCTCACGTTGTAGGGGTGTGGTAGTTTGGAGAGTAGGGGGCCAGCTCAGATGTTCTCGTCATCTGACAGTGGTTCACAATTAAGAGGCGTTGTGCTTGGATCTTTCCCTTCGGGATTGATCCAGGACCGTAGCCGATAGCCAGTTGTATTGCTCCAGTGGGCAGATAATTAACTACCTACCTACCTGACATTAATTAACTATTAGTTGTATGTAGGTAGGTATTTGATTAATGCAACTGGAGCAACACAACGGGCTATTGGCAATGGTCCGGGATCAAACCCGAAAGGGAAGAACCGAGGACAACACCACGTAATTTTGAACCACGGTCAGATGACGAGGTCACGCATGATCTGGCACACTGCTCTCCAAACTTCCACGCCACGCCAACCTGAGGACATTTGAGGCCACAACGGATTTAACGTGCACCAGCCCCCTTGTACACGACGGTTTTGGGTTGGATTCGAACTCGCAACCCTCCGATTGCTGATCAGTTACTCCTCCAACCGGGCTAACCTAGGCCCTTTTAAATATTAGAAAACTCAGTACATTCATATTGAACCTATTTAGGATTTAATTTAAATATATTTAGTTGGGTACTTGTTATTCGCTTCCAAATACTTAAGAACTATCGATCTTCGCAGATATTGCTCCAAAGTCTTCCGATAAAGAGAATAACATCAAGTATGACAGATTAATAATACGATTCCCTATAAAATGATAGAGAACAAAACAGTTTTTAAAAAGATTGGGTAGATATTTTGCGGATGCATCATTAATATTCAGTTTTCATAAAATGCTACGGTTGCTATCATGCAAGCTCGGAAAACAGCTAATTATGCAATTTCGACAGCTGGTTTGAAATTGCATATTTGCGGTGATTTATCTCAACAAGATACAGCAGTTTTCATGTGTTGCCCTTGGGCATTCTCAAACAGTTTCTCAAACCAACCACTTAATTTGAAATATTCATTAAAATCCGCTATGTTATTAATATTCATTTGCTGTTGCTGATTACAAATAGGTCTTATCTTCTCGGTGGAATCGAAAGGACTTATCAGAAACACGGAAAAAACGTGTTTCCTGCGAATTAGATTTGATATTTATGCATGTACTTCTTATCGACTTTGGAAATTCTTTATTAGTTTATAGAGACGAAACATTATTCTACGACCATCATTTATTTATAGTTGTTTTCAACATTTTGTAGTAATTTTTACTTTGCATGTCCTGTGGAGGCATTGGAATTTAAACTCGTTTACATAATTATTGTATCAACCATTTCTTATAACTATCATTAACTTTATATAGGCAGAACACACACACATTATTCTACGATCATCACTTATTAATAGCTGTTTTCAGCATTTTGTAGTAATTTTTACTTTGCACGTTCTGTGGAGACTGTCACTTAAGCTTGTTTACATAATTAATGTACGAACCAGTTTTTATCATTTTCATTAACTTTACATAGAAACTACATTATTCTTCGACCATCACTCATGTATAGTTGTTATCTGTATTTGGTAGTAATTTCGATCTTCTTGACAAATAGAATGTTTCCAAAGGATTCTGGTGGTAATGAAAGGACCGATATAATATTTCCAGAGGATTCTGTTCTAAGGAAATGAGCAATGGAATCTTTTCAAATGATTATATTCGAAGGAAGGACCTATACAATAATTCTGAGGAATTCTATTCTAGAGGAGCAACAGAATTTTTCCAAAGGACTATTCTACGGAAACGACCGATATAATATTTCCAGAGTATTTTATTTTACAGAATGGGCCAATAGAATCATTGCAAAAGACACTTCCAAGGAAAGGATCAATAGAATAATTTTAAAAAATTGACTTCCAAAGAAAGTAGTAGAATCGTTTTAAAGGTTGATAGAATCCGGATTCTTTCACCTTGTAGATGTGGTTATTCAATCATTAAGTGTATTGTGGGATAAAATCAACAGCACACTTCTTAGAAATCGAGTGGCACTCAGAGCATTAAAATTCAAAAATCATAATTGTTTATCCACTATTCAAGAAGTCATGCTATCTTAAACTTTTATGTGTTAAGCACTCATTCAAACATTCAGAAATTATTTTATCCTCCTGAATATTTTTTATTTTCTTTAATTATGAAACTTATTTCTGTGACACCACTTTGTAGCCCGGAGCCCATCTTGAAGGAATAATATCAGACATCCACCGAGCTTCTCGTTATATGTCTACAACAAGAAAAATATAAATGCCTTTCTCCCCAAATTTTCTTTGTCTTACCTTGTACTTCCCAAGTTTAGACAAACTCAATGAAAACAACGTTTAGTCATTAAATATCTTAACTTATTTATATATTTATTTATGAATTCAAAGCATTTTTGTTTCATGGAACTGCTGTGAGCCGAAAGCTGTCTGAAACCTTTTGGCAAGGAAAGCGCATTCCTTTAAAAATATGCTAATAGAAAACTATTGACATTACAGTAAAGAGGTAGTTAGCGCATGGGTTCTTCATCATTTCACCTAGAGGCTATATCTTTTATGAGAATTTCAGGAATAAGACCAGTATGACAGATGCCCAACGTTTAAGAAAAGTGTCGCAAAGCCTTCCGGTATTCCAGTCTGTTCATTGTCGCAGTCTTTCGCCTCTTATACCTGAATACTGAACAAAAATCGAACTCCAGACTTTAAATTTAAGAGACTAGGGCCTAATGTGTGTTCGACTAAGCAAAAATAAACGAGTTTTCAACTGAGACACTAAAGGGAGATAAATGAATGCGAAAGTTGGTGTTGAAATTTTTTTCTCCCACAAATGTCTCCCTTTATTTCACAAATTAGGTGTCCTCCGGAAATAAAGGTCCTGAGTGAATAATACATTAAACTCTAAGATAAATCTTTTTACTCATTTTTCTTCGGAAATTTAAGGCCATCTTTTTCTCATTAGCGAATCCCCTTATTGTCCAGGATGAGATCTGTTTCTGAAGCTAAAACAGACCCGATAGTTCTTCCGTGCACATATAGAGCTGAAAGAGGGTATTACTTAAATAACCTTCTCTATGATTCCTTACCGCCTTATTGATCCAATTAGTCACAAAGAGTCCCCTCTGCCTTGCCCTGTAGACTACAATTAGAAACGACAACTTTTAGTTGTAGAGCTACCTTTAACAAGACATGCAAACACTGAATCTCTTGTTGAAGAGATTGTTTGAAGGGATGGTTAGCTCTGCTTTGAACCTTCTTTTAACAAAGTACTTGTGATAAATTAGCGGCGAAACTGCTTTCTTACAGAGGGATGGATAGAAAGTGAGAAGACAAGTGGTGTTGGTCGCGAAACTCGCGCGATGGAAACTTTCGAGATCATCAAATTTTTCGGGAGTTGCAAAGCAATCTTGTTGCAGTTTCGGAAAAGGAGTTTATGGCGTTCAAAGGAGGTTTCAAATTTACTTAAAATAAACAATCCTTCTGTAGGGAGAATTGTATTGATTAAATATGCCGCTTCGGAAATTATCTCCCTTCTGAGATAGACTTCCTCAGACTATATTCTTTTTAAAAGATTCTGTCCACTTTCTCTTTGGAGGATTGTTTTGGGGTTTTATGGCGCCAGGCCCATATTTGGCCATGCTGCGCCAGACACGACAGACAGACAATATCAAGTAATAGACACGCAATGGAAGTTTTACCGACACAGAACACACCCAGGGAAGAATGCACCTGAGAGGAATCGAACCTACGCCGCCTGCAACTCGAAGGTTGCTAGCGCAGTGAGAATACCCACTGAGCCACGATGCTTTCGAAGGATTCTATTGGTCAAGAAAGTCAAAATTAGTTAGAAGTCATGCAGAGAAGACTGCAGGTTGCGAGGTAAAATTACACAAATGAGCCCCTCATAGGGTTAATAAAGTTAACGACATTTTGTGGTGATTTTCCTGAGGTCGGCTAATAGGATTTAAGTTATGATTAGCGATATTTATACAACATTAACATAACCATATTCTCTGTACAATGCTCCTCGGATTTAAATAAGCAGTATTGGCAGGTACGACAGCAAATCGTATCCTAAGATATTACTTATGGTGTAAGATTCCGCCATTGAATTTTTAAATTATTTCGAAATTAGGTAGATAGTTAATTAACGTCGCAATGGAGCAACACAACGAGCTATTGGCGATAATCCGGTATCAACCCAGAAGGGATGCATCCGAGGACAAAATCTCGTAATTTTGAGCCACTGTCAGATGACGGGGTCAACACCTGGGCTGGCACCCCTCTCTCCAAACTTCAACACCATGCCAATGTGAGGACATTTAAAGCCACGAGAGTTTTAACGTGCACCAGCCCCCTTGTATGCGATGGCTTTTGACTGGATCGAGTATCGAACTCTCAACCCTCCGGTCGCTAATCCGTTATTCTTCCAACTGGGCTAACACTACCCCTCCGATGGTGGTTATTTTTCTACATAAAGAGTTCTAAAGTCAGTCCAACCAAAGACCGTGGTGTACGCGGTGACTGGTGCACGTTAAATATGTCGTGACCTCAAATGTCCTCACATTGGTGTGGTGTGGAAGTTTGGAGTATGGGGTGCTAGCTCAGGTTTTGCCTCGTCATCTGACCGTGGTTCAAAATTAAGTAATGTTGTCCTCGGATCTTTCCCTTCCGGATTGATCCCGGACCGTTGTCAATAGCCCGTAGTGGGACGTTAATTAACTACCTACTTTCCTCTTATCGTTCTTCTAAAGTTCCAGTTAAAGAACCGCATGACATTAAATTCTGATCACGATTAATACAATTTCGACAGTCCCGAATACGAGCTCCACAGTTTTAAACAGTACGGGACTTCACAACACTATTAATTCATGTTTCATATTTAGTACTCTATAGTTACTAAAAATGCCGTAGATTGCATATACTTTTGTACCTTTGAAATTAAGTTTTTAATTCTCTATAATATTGAAAGAAACTTCAACGTTTCCGAATTTTTTAATTTTCCATTCGTGTCGTTGAAAAATACTTACATACACCAAAATTCTTTTTTACTACATTCACTGAGTTATTTCAAAAATTTGTCATCCCTATAAATAATTCATTCAGATTGTCTGATTTTCTCAGTAACATTTACAGAAAATAAAATATGACCACTTTTAATTGGAAGTTAATATGATGAATGAAAACCTTGTCAGAATCAATACCATTTCACTTTGCAGAAATGTGATTAAGCATATTTTTCCTCTAGTAAACTCTGGCAATAATTGGGAAACTGTGGCAATAACTTATAATAATGAATACTGATTAAAACTCAATTATTTTTTATCTCTTGAAATTTTTTAAATCATAAGTTAGAGCATTCTCAGCCTGCAAAGTATTTTATAAAGTACTTTGCAATTATTCATCCAAAAATTATGTTCGTACTAGTTCCGTTAATTTGACTTTATAAGAGAAGACTTTATTCAGAATAATCAGCAGCTCAAAATACAGATTTATTTTCAATGGTTATTTTTTTCAAGTAAGCAGCTTTAAAATATTTAAGGCAAGTTAGCACATTTTTTATTTTCTTTTTAAATTATTGCTTTCTAATGAATCCAAAATTTCTATTGCAAGAAAATTTATATAAGCACACTCTTTAACTAGTCTCCTAAAACTAGTCTCTAGTAGCAAGTACGCTCTAAACCTAGTCTCTAGAATCACTCTGAAACTAGTCTCTAGTAGCACACTCTAAAACTAGTCTCTAGTAACACTGAAACTAGTATCTAGTGGCACACTCTTAAACTAGTCTCTAGAAGTACAATCTGGAACTAGTCTCTAGTAGAAAATCCTTAAACTAGTCTCTAGTAGCACACTCTAAAACTAGTTTCAAGAAGCACTCTCTAAAATTGATCTCTAGTAGAATACTCTAAACTAATCTCTAGTAGTTACAATCTGGAACTAGTCTCTAGTAGAAATAGCACACTCTAGGACTAGTCTCACGAAGCATATTCTAAAACTTAGTAGCACTTTCTAAAACTAGTCTCTAGTAGCAAACACACTCTAAAACTAGTCTCTAGTAACATTCACACTCAAAAATTAGTCTCTAGTAGCACGTTCTAAAACTATTCTCTCAAAACACTCTAAAGCTAGTGCATATTTCACAACCTAGAAGTACTTCATAATTCAAAGAAATATATTTTAAGTTATAAAATCACGACCTCACTTTTATCAATCACTGGACTAGACATTTATCATCTCAGGTTATTTCTGAGGTTCAGGTTTCTCTTATATATTCTAAAATGGAGAGCTTACAATAACGATATATAGCGCCCTTCCTGGGTGCATTCTTGGCTGAAATATTGTCAAGATTCACAAGATAGACAAGATACAGAAAGAAATATCCTATCCTGAACATCTCTTAATGGGATATTCATTTTTTTCATCAAAAGAAATAGATTTGGTATTTTTCACTTAATTTTATTTTTACGGTGTCTTAAAAACGTGTTTACCTAATTTCAAGTCAAAATTGGCAAAATTGGCCACTATAAGCCATTGACCCTGACCCTCCTGGTGGTTGTCTCGACGAGAGGTATCGTACCATCAGCAAAACTGACCAGATCTCGATGGACAAGATAGCTCGTCATCAGAAGAAAACTGACCGGGTCTTGATATAATCATAAAAAATCAGCAATAATCTGATGGCGAGATATCTCGTCATATGCAAAATTGATCGGATCTAGATGACGAGATATCTCGTCGAACCCACTTGGAGGGTTAACAGACGGGCACAAATGAAGACTCGTCGAATAGATGTAGAATTTAAACGCATTTTTCTCAGACCAGCTTCTTCGAGAGTGGTTGGCAGGATATCTATAAAATTATCGGATTGATGGACTTGAAATTTTTACAGATTGTCAAGCAAACATTCTTTTATTGTTTGATGAACCAGAAAAGCGATATATTGCCGTTTATATATCCTTTAGCAAAAAACTCTATCAATTTGTTTAGCTAAATCGATGATTCTGGATTTGACAAGTCGCCGTTTCTTCTAATACTTTATAAAAAATTTACCTGGTTCTTCAAATGGTAGATTAATGTAGTATGAAGTAAAACGCCGTTAAATTTTTTTAAGATCAGTAAAGTTGAGTAATAATCCAACCAGCGAACTACGTGCGGCATCATGGTCGACGAGGATTAGTTGGGATTATTCTTCACGAAAATGATTTAAAAAATTTTTTGATACCTGAAATTATAATAGATGTTCAAAGCTTGAAATTATTTGATTGCACAGTTTCGTCAATACAAAATCCCACAATAGCGGTAATTTTAGCTGGAATAATTCACGAAAATGATTTAAAAATTTTTGAATACTTGAAATTATAATAAAATAGCAGAATAGCCAGGATTTACTCGAGTTGAATTAACTAATTTCGTTAATAAATTGTAATTCCTATTCATCACATGTAACAACTACCACACTCTAATAAAGGTACACAATTGTTAAATACACAATTTCACAAATGTAAATAAATGTCATATTTAATATTTTACATTTTTGTAGAATTTAAATATTTAGTAAGAAAGAAGTTTCTAGAATGCCAATGTTACCCAGAATGCATAGAATAGTTTAGAATATGCATATAAATGCCTCGTATATCATTTAAAAACAAAAGCGTTTCCCAAAATTAGCATACAATGATTAAAAATGTTTTTTAAGACTAATTAAACCCGTATTTACCTTCATTACAGTTATTTAACGAAAAACATCAAATTCAAAATCCAGAAATACATCTTAAAACAGATTAAAAAAACTTCGAACAAAAAGTAATGAGTTTATCTGTTTTTTCACTACAAAATAGATTCTTGGTATAAAACAGACACAAATTTAAAAAAGCAAATGATTAAAAAATACCAAGGTTGCCATATTAGCTACCAGTCCTATTTAAAAGGTTTTGTGCTGCATATTTCATTTGTAATGTTTTATTCTTTTTATCGTCTGTCCCAATATTCGGAATTTCTTTTTGTTTCGTAAAGAAAAAATAAGGCTCAAAATAAATACAGTATTAGAATTTAAATTCCATAAAATAGTTTTTGGGAAAAATAATTGATTTTTCAGCAGCACTGGTAAAACAATCCAAGTAATTGCAATGCTCAATATACCTTCCAGCTACTCCAAAACTACCAAATCATGGTTGATTTAAGTACAGTTACTCAGATGTTTTAACACGAAACTTGCCTAAATATGTAGGCAAAGAAATTTCAAATAATGTATTCTCTAAATTAAATTATGATGTATCAAAAATATGTTGAATAAATTTTATGTGATACTTGTACAGACACAAAATCGAACATAGAATAGAAAGACTGACAGACTTACGCAACTAAGTTCAATCACTAAATGAATGTAAGTACTCACAGTTTGCAAAGTTTCATGAAAATATATTTTACCATTTGGACGTAGTACATGCACACACATACAGACAGACAGCCAGATCGACAGACACAAAACGCTCAAGAGACCGATTTTGCATCAGAAGGACCCAAAACGGATAGAAAACTCGAAATGGATTGAAAATATTTAATGTACAAACACTCCATTCTTATTTATATAGATAGACGTACTAAGCTTGAAATTATTTGATTGCATAGTTTCGTCAATACAAAATCCACAAAAAGCGGTACTTTTAGCGAAAAAAAAGAAAATACCCTTAACTCTCCAAGTGATTTCGACTATATATCTCGTTCATCAAGATCTGACCAAATTTGCTAATGAAGAGATATCTCGTCACCAAGATATTACCAATTTTTTTATGATAAGGAGATAAATATTTGGTCAGTTTTCTTCTAATGACGAGATATCTCGTCCATCAATACACGGTCGCTTTTGATAATGACGAAATACCTCGCCGAGACAACCACCAGTAAGGTTAATAAATGATATTATTATATTAGTTAATTATGTATGAGTTATAGTTAAATATTTGTTATTAATTACATAAGATTTTATATCAGTTAATGTGATACGTCCATCATAATCTGACCAATTTTACTAATGACGAAATATCTTGTCATCAAGATATTGCCAGTTCTTTATGATTATATGAAATCAAGATCTGGTCAGTTTTCTTCTAATGACGGAATATCTCGTCCACCAAGAACTTGTCAGTTTTCTTCTAATGACGAGATACCTCCTCGAGAGAACCAACCAGCCAGGAGGATTATAAATATCTTCGCAGTGTGAGATTTTCTATGAAACCATTTGTCTCTATGAAACATTCTGTCTATGAAACATTTGAACAAGCGAACTAGAACCATATGCTTAGGTATATAATTTCAAACTTTCCCAAGTGCTTTTGCTCCTGAACTTAAAAACATTTTTAAAAACAACAGATCTTTCAGTTTTGAAATTTTTCCCAGATTGCAAAATTTCGGGTTTTTTAATATGTCTTACTATATTTCTCTTTAAGTATAAAAACAACCACCATAGAAGTTTAATAAGTTTTAACAAGCTTCTCAGCTGTAAACTTTTTAATAGAATTTACCGTATTTTCTCAAGCAAGACTAACTGTTAATTTTACGGTACTTGACTCTGATCACTTTTTTATCGATTAAATGAAGCATGTGTGAAATTATTTTGAATTTTCCCAGTCAAGGTTCAGTACGTGTATTACCAAACAGTTTTAATAGCTTTAATTTTTAGGGCAGACTTACAGGATATTACTTTTGAAACATAAACAATCTTAATTTAAAGTATTAAACCGTAATGAATCATCTCATTAGTGAAATTAATTGGTTCTTTTTTATTATTAATTTTTTCATTCCTCCTGTTTCATCTATAGCGTTTTCTTACAGGAGGTACTTTTTATGTCTTTTCTTGGAGAAAATACAATGCATTTAGCTTTGAATGGTGGCAATTAACCCTTCAAATGTTTTCGACGAGATATCTCATCCATCAACATCTGAACAATTTTGCTAATGACAAGGTATCTCGTCATCAAGATATTGCCAGTTTTTTATGATGACGAGATGAAGATCTGGTAGTTTTTCTTCTAATGAAATATCTCCTCCATCACCGATCTGGTCTGTTTTCTTCTAATGACGCATCTCTTCCATCAAGATCGCTCTATTTTCTTCTAATGAGATATCGCCTCTATCAAGATCTGGTCAGTTTTCTTCAATTGATAAGATATCTCGTTTGTCAATATCCAGTCAGTTTTTTCTAATGTCGAGGTGACTCGTGGAGACAACCACCAGGGTTAAATTTCGACAAGTTTACCCAAGCTTATTTTAGGCTATCAAAAACTCTATACAGGGTGAGTCTAAACCAGGGATGGGCAGACTTTTCCAGGGCACGGGCTATTTCTAATTTTTTCAAGGTGTTGCGGTCCACCCAGTGGCGTAGGTGTGGTGAGCTAAAAAAAAGGTCTACAATATTTATTATAACTTAATAATAAATACGGAATATGTACTTACCTACATAACTACAATAAAAAAACTTACTCTTTTAAAACCGCGTTTAAAGCAAAACGCAAGAAACAAACATAATAATAATAGCCACAAATATAATAATATCAAATGATGCATTTATTATCAAACAATTCAAAATACATTAAAAAATAAATCATTTTCATCTAAAGTTAGTTCTCGTAGTTATAGTTAGTAGAAGACTTAGTCTGCATACTGTCCGCCAATCTTGAATATCTCGGTATATAAGTACTAACTGCTAATCTTACACTTGATTCTAAGTGGTCGTCTGTGAGACGGGAACGATATGTTGTCTTAATTATATTCATCATTGAAAATGCAGATTCACACAGGTAGGTAGAGCCAAAGAACGATGTTAAATGAAATGCAACTTTTTTAAATTAGGATACTTTACTTCGTCCATTAGATTCCAAAAGTTATTCTTAGGTTCCAAAAGTTATTCTACGTGCTTTTAAAATTATGTCATTTTGAAGTAGAAAAACTTCGTTTTCCTCAAGAGATAAAGAGAATAAATAATTTATATTTTCAGTTATTTCTTCCACATCAACATTGCTAAATGGGTAACACATGAATGTAACAATTGGTTCTAGTCTAGTAAATTCTTGAAAACGTCTCTCAAATTCGGAGTCAAGTTTTTTTATTTCATCATAATATTTCTCTTTGTTTAATGTACCTCCGTTTTTAAACAACTCGTCAGAAATATTTTTGAAATTTTTTAGTTCATTCTTCATCAACTGGGAAGATATTAGCTTTAACTTATTTTTGAAAGTATTAACAAATCCAATCAATTCTACTATTGTTTGATTTTTCCTTGCAATTGTAAATTCAATTCATTAAGATGACTTGTTATAACAACAACAAAAGCTAAATCCATCAACCAAACGTCATCACTAAGTTCAACGTACGCTTCATCTTTTGATTCCAAAAAATCTTTTACCTCTTGTAGTAGGTCCCTGAATCTTTGTAAAAATATACTCCGACTTAACCAACGAACATCTGCATGATATAACAATTCCCCGTAATCAGATTCGTTTTCTTCTAGTTGGGCCCGAAACATTCTTCTCTGAAGACTTCTTCCTCGAATTGAGTTCACAATTTTCATGCAGATTCCCATAACATGACGCATATTTAGAATTTTACAACAGAGGACCTGTTGGTGAATAATGCAATGATAAGAAAGGAAATGCGGTAAGTCATCGTCTCTGATACAGATAGCCAAAAATCCATTGACTGTGCCGGTCATTGAAGGGGCCCCATCAGTTGTCATCGATACAATTTTATAAATTGATTTTTTTTCTCCTCTATGTATTTTTTGAAGGCGCAGAGAGAGTAAACATCTTCACCTCGTGTTTTCTTCTTTAGAGGTAATATTGTCATTCTTATAAAAATGCGAAGTTGAGAAATATCAACCATGTCCGTAGATTCGTCAAACTGCAAGGAAAAGAAATGCAGTTAGTAATATCTTCGGTCAGCTGATCAGCCAGATCAGAATTCATCATTTCTATACGGCGCGTGACAGTTCTACGCGAAAGTTGTACGTCTTTAATTGCGGAAATAATTTCATTTTTGTTCTTGAATGAATCAAATAATGAATCGCTGGCTTCCAGAAACGCTTTTTTATCATTTCTCCATCTGCGAAAGGTTTCTTATGTTTTGCTAACACATGACTCACACGAAAAGATGCAACTGTTGCAGCCTTAGATATAGTATTGGGTTTAATAAAATATGATTGTTGTCCGATTAATTGCGATTTAAATTCTTTTAACTTTTGTTTACGCAATTCGCTTTATAACGGAAAATCTGTATCAAAACTTCCATGCATGCTTTTGAAATGCCTTTCAACGTTTCCTTTTTTTGGAAGTGCCACACTTGCATGACATATATTGCACACACATTTTGCATTCACCATTGTAAAGAGAAACTGTTCTTCCCATTCTGTATTAAAATTGTATGTTTTTCTTTTCTTAACACTTGTTTTCGACATTGTACCCCTCTTTTAAAATATGACAGATTACTATTTTTGCTACAAAAACACAAAATTGTCAAGTTGAATGTTTGAACAACTATGAGCGACTGCTAGACCGTGGAGCGTGGACGTATTCAATGCAGAGAGCAGCGAACATATGTGAACCGATGAATCTGTAACCGATATATGTACTTAAGCGTCATCGTGCGCTTCCAATGAAGGTACATATTCATCGAATCATTTGCTTAAGTAAATACAGTCGCATCGATTTTGAAAAGCCGATTCTCCAGTCTAGCTGGCGTCGGTGTTCCAATAAATATGTTTCTTTTAGTATGCGCGTCTTAGGTATTAATTAGTAAAGGCGGTCACACCAAAATGTCTTGGTGGTCCACCGATCGATTGCGATCGACTTAATGCCCACCCCTGGTCTAAACTAATAATTCAAACTTCAGGGGATGATAGAACACAACGAAACAAACACTTTTCACCATAGAATGTATGGTCGCAAGTGCAGCGGTTGGCCGCTAGAGAGCGCAGTCAAACGCTTGTATAAAAGCGTTACTTCGGCGATGCGCGCGCGCGCGCGAGGCCTGCATCAGGTGTGGTGGTCGGCATTTTGAACAACTTCTGTAATTGTGCATTTGCGCTGTACTTACCGATTGATGTTTGTACATGTCGTTTCATTTCCATGTGAAAAGTTTCTCATGTTTTGTACATGTCATTTCTTTCTTACCCGTTGTTCCTTGTACTTATCTTCAATTTATGCAAATATAATTGTATTATTTCATTTTGTCAAGCAGTTATTGATGTTTATTTGACAATTAAAGCGTTGTTTCCATATTTCATGCCTCTTCTCCTTTCCAACTTGCATCGGACCGTGTGTTTGTGCCGAAATGGAAAGCGCTCTCTAGCGGCCAACCGCTGCACATACATTCTATGGTGAAAAGTGTTTGTTTCGTTGTGTTCTATCACCCCCTGAAGTTTGTATTATTAGTTTAGACTCACCCTGTATACTTGGTTGTGTAGCACGTGTAATTGTGTCGTTTTGTGGTACCTCAACTACTGCTTCTGTGTTTTAGATACTGGTTTGATTCCAGAAAATTATGAGACCGCAGTGACGCAATGGAGTTTACCTCTGTGCTAGCAGCTTGCGACTTGTAGGTGGTGCAGGTTTGATTCCTGTAACTTCCCTTGAGTGTATTTCTCACATTTATACCAGTGAAACTTTTCTTGTGTGTGTTCGCTATTTGAAGTTTTCGCTCTTAACTTTGGCGCAGCTTTTCCAAATATGACCATTGCCCATTAAATTCCAACCAAACAGCGATCAAATTATCCTTGAGTGTATATATGTATTCGTTCTGTACTCAATGTATATTTATCAAGTTCATTGCAAATATTTCAAATACAAATTCTTATTTCGATGTACAATTGCTTCGTTGTTTCTCTCTGAAATTCATCATAGTTTGAAGTATTAAACTAGCATACAAACAAGTTAATAGATCACAAACAGGTTAATAAGGTATGTATTTTCTTAATATACATTGCTGGGGCCACCGTAAATGCAACACCCTGAAGGAAGCATGCAAATAATATGAAATTTACAACATGCATTAGCGGAGGTGAGATATGCAAATAAATGATTAGAATTTCAGCGCAGACGCACATCACGCGCGCCTGTGGCGCCACTTCAAAGCGCTATTTAAGGCTTGGAGATTTCGACGATTTCAAGTACGGCAATTGTGTTTTTTTTTCAAAAAAACGATCAATTTTGCCTCGTAGAAAACAGCGATCATCTTTGGATCAAGTATCCGAGTTCGACAGAGGAAGGATAGTGGCCTACCGAGATTGTGGATTATCTTTCAGGGAAATCGGTAGTCGTGTTGGACGAAACCAAACAACTGTAATGCGGATATGTGATCGTTGGATGCAGGAGGGTACGACGGACCGACGTGTTCGATCGCATCCACCTCAGTGCACCACTTCACGTGATGACAGGCATATTGTGCGTATGGCAGTGACGGATCGCTCAGCCACATCACGAACCATAGCACAGCACATTCAGTCTGTACCGCATCATCCAGTGTCTGCGCGTACCATTCGACGCCGTTTACAGCAGAGTGGTCTGTCCGCAAGACGTCCATTGCTTCGTCTACCCTTGACGCAGAACCACAGACGTTTCCGCCGCCAATGGTGCGATGAAAGAAGGATGTGGACGGCAGAATGGAATGAAATTGTCTTTACTGACGAGTCACGCTTCTGTCTGCAACACCACGATGGTCGGATTCGAGTCTGGAGACACCGTGGCGAGAGGATGCTGAACAGCTGCGTTATGCACCGTCACACTGGTCCTGCACCGGGTATTATTGTATGGGCGGTATTGGATATCACTCTCGCACTCCTCTAGTACGCATTGCCGGTACTTCAAACAGCCAGCGCTACATCTCCGAGGTGTTGGAGCCAGTTGTCCTTCCTTACCTTCAGGGCTTGCCCACAGTCATATTTCAACAGGATAATGCGCGACCACACGTGGCACGCATTGTCCAAGGGTTCTTCGTCAATCGCCAGATTGAATTGCTTCCCTGGCCAGCTCGCTCTCCGGATCTTTCGCTGATAGAAAACATGTGGTCCATGGTTGCTCAACGATTGACCCAGAATACATCCCCAGCTGCCACACCAGATCAACTTTGGCGACGTGTGGAAGCTGCTTGGTCTGCTGTACCCCAAGAACACATCCAAAGTATCTTTGAATCAATGCCGAGGCGTGTGGCAGCGGTGATCTCCAACAATGGCGGCTACTCTGGCTACTGATTTTGGCAGGAACCACACTTCACAGAAGTCTATAAATTTAATCATTTGATACTTGGTCAACATGTTATCTACAAAATAAATTTTGTTGTGATATCTCTTGTCTTGGTGTTGCAATTTGGGTGGCCAGCAGTGTATTTCGAATCAAAATTTTATTTCTCAATATATAACTACTTCAAGATTTCCTATTCATTTAAAATTCAGAACTCGGTGAGAGTACGAAACTGGCATGAAAACGGCGATGACCAAACCAACTGGTTCATAAGATGAATATTATTAATGTAATGATTTATTGTATCACAATACAAAATGTTATTTGAATACTAATTATTTCACTGTCTGTCATTCATTTAAAATTCAGAAGTGAAGTATGAAACTGGTATAAAAACAGCAATAACCAAACCAACCGGTTAATAAGATATGTATTGTTAATGTAATGATTTAATGTACACCATACAAAATATCGTTTGAATACTAATTATTTCACTGTCTGCCATTCATTTGAAATTCAGAACTTGGTGAAATTACGAAACTAGCATAAAAACTTACCAAACAGGTTAATAAGATATGTGTTATCAATATAATCATTTCATAAATTGCAACATAAAATATTATTTGAATACTAATTATTTCACTCGTTGAGACGACCACCAAAAGGGTTAACCCTCCTGGTCTTGACAAGGCATATAGTTATAAACAAAACTGACCAAATCTTGATGGACGAGATATATCATCATTAGAAAAGAACTGACTATAGCTTGATTTCGTCATCATAAAAAATGACAATATCTTGATGACAAGATATCTCATCATTAGCAAAATTGGACAGATCTTAATGGAGGAGATATCTCGTCGAAACCACTTGGAAGGTTAAGCTGTGTGTATACACTAGAAATCACGAAAATCGAACAGAATATCGATACTTTTTATTAATTCAAAATGTCTTCCAACTTCTTACGTTTCAAACGATACCCAAGATTTTGTAAATATTCGAAATAGTTTTCTAATTACAAGGGTTTTCGTTAGGTACTTTCATTATCAACAAACATGTTTCCAAAACTTTAAACTCGATTTCTGAAGAACTGTTTTTACTGCATTTACAATATGATGCTTTGTTGAAACGGTGATAACTCAACAATGAAATGATCTACAGGTTTATTCAAAATGAATCATTCGATTTCAAAATGCTATATTTTCATAAATAAACGACACAGAATGATAAGTAATACATGAATACAAAGGAAAAATATGGAAGTTTTTTACAAGTGTTCGATATAACTTCCTTTAGTTACACGTATAATGTCAAGACGGTATGTAAATTCCTACCAAACCTAAAGTGTCAGTGGTAATTGATTGTACAGCAGCAGAAATACGTTGTTTAAGTTCACATAAATTTGTGGGTAATGGTGGCTCATACACTTTTTCTTTTACAAACCCCCAATGGAAGAAATCGCATGGGGTCATATCAGGTGACCTAGGTGACCAGCTGTGTAACACCCACTGCTCTCAAACTGATGATATCACCTTCGAATACTCTGAGCCGTAGGTGAATTAATTCGGTACTTTTTACGAAATTCACACTGAACGGTGATTACAGATCCACATCGCGCAAACGACATCACACAAAAAACTTTCTGCTCCACGGACGCCATTATCACTTCTGCCGCTGAAACGCTTCTAAAACAGCTTTAGTGAAATAGCTTCACGAAGAACACACGAGCGTCATCTATTCTTCACAATATAAAACTTCAATATTTTTCCTTTGTATTCATATATTACTTATCATTCTGTGTCGTTTATTTTTGAAAATATGGAATTTTGAAATTGGATTATTCATTTTGAATTACCCTGTATTATAATTATTTTTGTGTCATTATAATCTACAAGTACTACTTGTATATAATACAGTGGTTGTTTTAACCCTCAGTCAAAGTTATTAGTTGAGAAATGAATTTTAGTTTATTTTTAAATGTTAAAATTCCTGAAAAAAATCTTGATTTTTTTTAAACTTCCTTGGTGAAACAAATTGTAAGACAAAACCTATTCCCTCTAGCAACTTTATTGAGGGTCAAAACATAAAGAATAATATTGAAAATAATTTCCAACAGAAATTGTCTTTCTGAGCAAATTATAATTTGAGATATAAATGTTCAAAACCATGCTAATTAGCTACTTATATCTAAATTAGATAATTAATGATTAGCTTAATCTGAATTTTTCACATCGAAATGAGTTTAAGCGCGAACCAATGACTTATAAAAAATGGATTTTTATAGTAAAAATTTTAAAAAGTCTTCTAGTGTATTCGTACACTTTAAAGTACCAAACTGGCATAACAACCTCGATGAACAACCAACAGGTTAACAAAATGTACAGTTGGGGTACAACAAATATCTAATAAACTTTTGTGATCTGTCATTTCAAAAGAGTGCGGAGAAAGTCTGAGATTAAATCTCTCTTGCGTCTACCGAAGTGTCTGAATAGTTTGGTAACGAAAGTAAGAATCGAAAACAAATATTGGAGCAGACGCGTTGAATATTTAAGCGAATCCATGATTTTTCTCCTTGGTGCTGCTTTGGATCGGCAGTTTGAATAGCGTGAAAGCAAAAAATTCACTCCCTTAATATTTATAAGCCGCGCGAAATTTCATCTTGAATGGTGCGCATCAAAAATCTAAGGTGTGATTACATTCCTCCAAATGAATATTCTACCTGGGAGCCAGAAGTAATCTTTCTTTTCAAAACCGGAGAGCAATTTGATGAAGTCTCATATTTTGAAGTCTCGGAACTTTAAATAAACAATGAAGAGTTCTCCGTTTTGCAGTTTTCAATATTTCTGCCCCGACCGAAACTCTGAGACTGTGATTGTGTGTGTGCGCGTGTGTCTATTTTATGAAACATTCAAAATAAATTTCTTGGACGGGGTTCACTCCTCCAATTTCTGCTCATGGAAACATTTCTTTTTCTGGTTCTTAATCCAAAGATAACTAGCCTAAGTGAAATGCGTATTAACCGTACAAGTGGTTTATATGAGATATCTCGTCCACCAAGATTTGATCAATTTTGATTGTGACGAGATATCTCGTCCATCAATATCTGATTAATTTTGCTGATGACGAGATCAATTTTGCTAATAACGCGATATCTCTTCCATCAAGATCCGATCAATTTTACTAATGACAGATATCTCGTCTATCAAGGTCTGATCAATTTTGCTAATGACGAGATATTTCGTCTATCAAGATCAGATAAATTTTCCTAACGACGATATATCTCGTCCAAAAAAGATCCGAGCAATTTTGATAACAACGAGATATCTCGTCATCAAGATATTGACGATTTTTTATGATGACGAGATCAAGATCTGGTCAGTTTTCTTGTACTGACGAGACATCTCATCCATCAAAATCTGATCAATTTTGCTAATGACAATATATCTCGTCATGTAGATATTGGCAATTTTTTATGACAAAATCAAGACATGGTAAGATTTCTTTTAATGACAGCCTATCTCGTCCATCAAGATCTAATCAATTTTGGTAATGGCCAGATATCACGTCATTATCAAAAGATATTGGCGATTTTTCTATTATGACAAGATCAAGATCTGATCAGTTTTCTTCTAATGACGCAATATCTCGTCCATTAAGACCTGGTTAATTTTGCTAATGAGAAGATACCTCATCTAGAGAACCACCAGGAGGGTAAATGATATCTATTCAAAGGGTAGAATTTGTTTATGAATCCTCTGAGGGTTACGAGATTTCCGAGTAGTGTAGTATTGTTTTTACAACAGAGCAAGCTTAATGACTACATAAATATATCTATTGGGTGAAAGAATTCATGGATTCTTCAACCTTTAGAAAGATTCTATTGGTCCTTTTTAGAACAGATTTCCGTGGAAGGATTATTTGCTCCTTTCCTTCGAAGTGAATCGTTTGGAAATATTCTATATGTCCTTTCCTTGGAATATAATCTTTTAGTAGCATTCTGTTGTTCATTTCCTTAAAAGAGTATCTTTTGCAAAAGTTTTTTTCTCCTTTTTCAGTGGAAATATCCTATTACTCTTTTCGTTACAATAGAATCCTTTGAAAAGATTCCATTGCTCCTTTCCTTAGAATAGAATCCTTTGGAAATTTTCTATTGCTCTCTGGAAGTGAATCCTTCGGAAAGAGAGATTCCGTTGGTCCTTTTCTTAGAATATAACCTTTTAATATAATTCTGTTAGTCAGCGGCCCGAATAAAAATATAACAAAGTAAAGTTGAAAGAAAAAGAAATAATAGACCTCGAATTTTCTAATTATACGGCTCTAAAAGAAGTCTCAGAGAACAAAAATAGTGAATTAAGATATTTACTACCAGGAAAGATAGGATAAACAATATTACAAAGAATTAAAGAATAAGTGGTCCCACTTACTTATCAAAGGGAATAAAGCAGGAGTCACTTTAAAAGAAAAGGTTTTTGAGTTTTTCTGTGCTTGTTTGTCCAAAAAATTAACACAAGTTGCGTTCAAAAACCCATAACCAAATCTTTCGGAGATAAGCGAAAAAGGAAATAGAAAACAATACAAAACAGCTAGATAACATGAAATAATCGAAAAAAATCGGAGAAGTAAAATGTTTTAAAAACTATTACAGGAGAGAAAATAATAATTTTTATTTTTGTTTTCAGGAATAAATAATATTAGACATTAATTAGAGGGTTGCATCTGGCCTGCGGGGTGATTAAAACTATCCGAAGGGGCGTATATAGACTGCAGGTCGGGTACAGCTTTTAGAAGAGTCGTACCTGGACTTAGGGTCAGTTAAACCTGTTTAGAAGTTCGTATCTGGTCTACGGGCTTGATAAAAAATATTTGGAATGATGCATCTGGTCTGTGGATATGAGATCAATCTATTCGCTACAACTTAACTTAATTGTACGAATTTTGTAGACGGGCTAATTAAGCACTTCTTTTCCCAAAGAATGCACTTACTTACTAGATAATCACATCTATTGGTTGAACGAAGCCATGGATTCTTCCTTTCCTTACAATAGAATCCTTTGGAAAGGTTCTATAGTCCCAATCCGCAGAATAGAATCCTTTAGTTGATTGCTTGGGTTTTATGGCGCAAGGGCTATATTTGGCCATGCAGTGCCTAACACAAGACAGAAAACGTCAATAGAATCTTTTGGAAAGATTCTATAGGCCGTTCTGTAGAATACAATAATTTGGAAAGATTCTAAACTCCCAGTCTGTAGAATAGAATCCTTTGGAAATATCTTACTGCTCAGTTTCTTAGAATATAATCCTTTGGAAAGATTCTACTGCTCCTTTCCAAAGAATAAACTAGAATCCTTTGGAAAGATTCTATTGATCAAGAAGGTCGATTTATAATGATTTCGACCTTCTTCACCAAGAGAATCTCTTTTGAAAAGATTATATAGTTTAAGAAAATGAGCAATATAAATATATATATATATATATATATATATATATATATTACGCTTAGAAAATTAACAATGAAAAATTTCCAAAGGATTTCATTACACGGAAAGAACCAATAGAAGCTTTCCAAATGATTCTATTCTAAGGAAAGTGACAATTATATATTTCCAAAGGATTTTATTCAAAGGAAAGAATCAATAGAATCTGTCTAATACAAACAATGAAATCTTTTTCTGATTTTACTCTAAAAAAGTAATAATGAAATTTTTCCAAAGGATTATATACTAAGAAAATGAGTAATACAATTTTTCCAAATGATTGAATTCTAAAGAAAGGAACAATATAATATTTCCAGTGAATTATATACTAAGGAAATGAGCAATAAAATGAAATCTTTCGAAAGGATTCAATTTTAAGGAAAGGAACAATAGAATCTTTCGAAATGATTTTACCCTAAGGTAAAAGTAACAATGAGATCTTTCCAAATTATTTTATACTAAGGAAAGGAGCAATAGAGTATTTCCAAATTATTTACGCTCAAGAAAATAACAATGAAATAATTCCAAACGATTTTTTCCAAAGAAATTAACAATAGAATCTTTCCAAAGGTTGAAAGAATCAATGGAACTTTTAAAGAAAGACTTAATTCTTAAAAAGAGCCTTTTAATGTAAATGAGGCATACAAACTCCACCACAGTTCCAGCTCGTTTCAAGCTGGTGATCCGGACATAATGTTGTGTCAGACCTCCGGTTGTGTTTTTAGACTGAACATTGTCTACATATTTATAGCAGTGTTACAAAATCCTATGGATAGTGTCTGAAAAATATTTTAAGTTTTCCCTTCAATTGGATTTCTTTATTTTTAATACTTAATAATTTTTATATATAATGTAAGTAGGGTCATATATGTACAAACCTCACACCTGTACACCAGACATGCAGAATCTATTTTAAGAAAAATGTCGGGGTCCTTTTTATTAAAACAGATAATAGAATTGAAATCATCTCTTCGTTTCAGAAGAAATTTGGCGAACAAAAAAATGATTCTCTTAGCTTTTAAATACTTTTTCAGGACATAAAAATTAATTTTTAATAAGCTCTCAAGTCCTTCCACCTGTCTGTGACAATCTAATAACTGGAGCCCAAATATCGCTTTGTTATGATTTCATATTGCTGTTTGAGTAGATAATTGGATGTGGAATTGTCGACGACGCGACATCGGCATTCACAAATAATTGATAGAAAAACAAATTAAACTCATCCAGAAATAAGCATGTGCCTCAGATTTGAATGGGATCATTATTTTCACGCTACAGTCCCAAAAAAGGTGTAGTGCTAAGTATTTGAAGAAAGTAATTTCTTAAATAGATAAGGCAAGTACAATTATCCATGTCTGCATAACGTATAGTGAAGAAGTCTCTTTTAGTGAGTCATCATTTAAAATGTATGACACTGACGTCACTCTAAAATGCCGTGGTCTCAAATGTCCTCACATTGGCGTTGTGTGGAAGTTTGGAAACTGAATTCCAACTAATCCCAACTACAGAATAGTTTATTTTAATATTTTCTTTTGCCAGAATAATATATTCCAACAACTCTATTCCAAAGCATTGAATTCCAGTAAACCTATATCAGTACAGTGAATTCCAGTAACTCTATTCCATAACAGTGAATTCCAGTAACTATTCCAGTAACTACTTCAGAGTAATGAATTCTAGTAAACATGTGTCAGAACAGTGAATTCCAGTAACTCTATTCCATAACAGTGAATTCCAGTAACTTTATTCCATAACAGTGAATTCCAGTAACTCTATTCCATAACAGTGAATTCCAGTAACTCTATTCCAGAGTAGTGAATTCCAGTAACTACTTCAGAGTAATGAATTTCAGTAACTACTTCAGAGTAGTGAATTCCAGTAACCCTACTTCAGAACAGTGAATTCCAGTAAACGTATTTCAGAACAGTCTGAATTCCAGTAACTCAACTCCAGAATATTGAACTCTAGTAACTCTTCCATAACAGTGAATTCTCATAATCCTACTCCAGAATAGTGAATTCCAGTAACCCTACTCGAGTACAGTAAATTCTAGTAGATATATAAAATTATTTCCATTACTTTGACATTACATTTCCAAAGAACTGCAACTCAAAGCATTAAAATAAACTAATGTCTTACAAATGAGAAGGCGAGTAGTTACCCATATGTGGATAATGTAAAGTGAAGAAGTGCTTTTTCGTGGAAGAGTAAATTTAAAATGTATAAGGAACATAGACACATTGTCTACCATCTGTGAAGAGCATTTATTATCTAACATTTTGCAACTGCCTTTAAGGCTACCATAACTCAAAAGAAGTCTATTTTGAGTTTTTAATGATTCTGAATACTTCATCTTTATTCAGCCTCCAGCAAGATTTTGTTCGAATCCAACCAAAGACCGTCGTAATTAGCTAATTATGTCTAAATTAGATAATTAATGATTAGCTTAATCTGAATTTTTCACACTGAAATGAGTTTAAACACAAACCAATGACCTTTTGTTGAAATATTGTATTTTTAAAGTCAAAATTTAAATACAAATGTACTATTACCTTAAGGTTATGTATACACTAGAAGATTTTTCTTTTAATTTTGACTTTACAAATCCAGTATTTTTACAATAGGTCATTGGTTTGTGCTTGATATCATTTCAGTGTGAAAAAATTTTATTAACATAATCATTACTTACCTTATTTATATTTAATTAGCTAATTAGCGTGTTTTTTAACAATGATATCTCAAATTCTAATTTGCGAGGAAAGATAATTCGTATTGGAAATTATTTCTATTTCTATTCTTGATGTTTTGACCTTTGAAGTTGCTAGACAACACACGGAATAGTTTTTTCTACAATTTTTTTCACCAACAAAGTATTAAAAAAAATCAAGATTTTTTGAGGAATTTTAACATTTAAGATTCAACTGAAAATTCATTTCTAAACTAATAACTCTGACTGAGGGTCAAAATATCCAATGTATAATATAGATTGTAATGATAAAAAATTATTACAATAGATTGATTCATTGTTGAGTTTTATCACTGTTTGAACGAAGCATCATATTTCAAAAACAGTTCTTCAAAAATTGAATTTAAAGTTTCGGAAACATGTTCGTACAGGGTGACAATACCTAACGAAAAACCCTTGTAACTAGAAAACAATTTTGAATTTCTACAAGAGCTTAATGTATTGTTTAAAAGCTAAGAAAAGAGTTGGAAAATATTTTGAATCAGTAAAAAATATCAATATTCTGGTCGATTTTCGTGATTTCTAGTGTATATACTTTAATAATGAACGTACACAACCAAAATCTTTTTTAACAAATTCAAGATACATAATTTATAGCTTATTATAATTCAAAATGACTCACCCGGGAATGTCATAATTAATTTATTTTCAATTTTCGATTTCTTTTAGTAAATTGTTTTTATGTTATTAATGTGGCAAAAGCCAATTTTTGTTGTGAATATACTTGGAGTTCTTCCTTTATTCTCTTATGAAACAATATCTGCTATCAGACTTGAGAAATTTGATATTCATAGGAGTAAATCGTAAATTTCTGAACCCATTTTCACTACAGAGGCTGTTCGGACATTTTTTGAACGATTTTGATGAGCTGTAAAAAAAATTGCATGCTACGAAAGAATTTTATTTTCACAGCAGTTAAATAGTTAACGTATAACTTATCGTCTGTTAACTCAGAGTTTTGTTTACTTTCAAAATGGCGCTTTTAAATAAGCAATGGATGGAAGGCTATGTTTCCTCTCTTTCCGAAGAGAATTATGCTTATTCAATTATTCAAAAACGCTGTAAAAGTCATGGTTTTTCGGTATGTAAAGGTACGATAAATAATATTATTAATGAGAAAGGAAAAAACGTAAAAGTGGAAAAATACTTCCAAAAAAGAAAAAATTTCTGAGAATATTTGTAAGGTAAGATCTTTAATTTTAAAAGAGAATCCGCCAAGTCGAAGGACTATAGCAAAGTGAACGTGAGAACTTTCTCTAAGAGATTTATGATTGTTGCCGGTTTTGCATATAATGGAAAATTGAAAGTAAAAAGAGGGGAAAAAATGTAAAAATCAACTCCACATATTATCAAGACCATATTTTATCCCCAATATTCAAAAAAAAAATACCATATCTTTACCCACAGTGCCAACAATCAGTAGAACTGCATCAGGGAAAAGCAAGCAGCCACACATCTAAATAGACTATTATATTCTTGGAAAAAATGGAACAAGAAACTGGTATCAAGTCAATATCCTTTACTGATATTCCTGCTAAATCTCCAGATGTTTCACCCATGGACTTTTGTGCTTTTGAACTTTTAAAAAGGGCATTATCGAAACGTCGACCGAAAACCATTCAAGGACTGGAAAACTGTTTAACAAAGAATGGGATAAAATACCACTGTCGATACTACAAAAGTCATTATTATCATGGAAATTAAGGTGTAGAAAGATAGTTAACAATAAGGGCTCTCAAATGGAACATTTAAAACACAAATATTTCATGTAAAAAATTGAGCTTCAGTCCATTAAAATCGTTCAAAAAATGTCCGAACAGCCTCTGTAGTACCAAACGGTTCCTCACAGCTTTCCCGGGTTAAATTTTATACTTAAACGAAGTATCGTATTCAGGTTCCAAAACAAAAAGAGCTCTATAAATTCTTACGTCCTAAGTTCAGTTTGATCACATCCCACTTTTCCCCAAATATCGCAAATACAACTCTATGTTAAGATTTCAGAACAAGTGAATGCCAGGCCTTTTTCAAGGAAAATCGGATACTTTTAAAATTTAAACGGTCTTTCTGGAGGCTTCTAAGTAGCTTTTGATGCTAATCGATGCAATTCATTTTGAAAGATCCATGTTAGTCGTGGGGTATTTCTTTTCGAAACTAAATCCTGCTCAAGAATTCCAGAAAGGCACAAAGCATAGAGTTCAGTGTTAAAGGATTTAATTTTTTTAAAGGCCTTTCATTTCAGGCATAGAAGTTTTTTATTTAAAAATAAGGCGCATGTGTTTGGCTCGTCCGAAGGGCCTTGTTTTTTCCATCGTGAAAGAACTGTAACAAACATTTCTACACATAACTATAAAAATCACGAAATATTTTAAATTATTGATAACGAAAATGTACTTGTCGGGGCTCATAGAAAAGTACAAGCTTTAGTGCACAGTAATTATATTTGTTTTCATTGTTTCAAATTATTGTACTATCCTAATTACACAAAGTTGTACAATCCCAAGAACACAGAGTTATACTATCCCAAGTACACAAAGAATGGTTCCTGGAACGGAACGCTGGTGATATCGACTTATCGCGTCAATGAGATCAGATACAAACTGACAATTTGGCAACGTTCTTGGCGATTGCCAAGTACGTGAAAAGTTACGCCAATTAAGGATTAGCGCCAACATCTGTTACGGAGATACGCACGGCTAGAATAGAACCGCTTAAATGCCTTATTTGAAATCTTATATTCGAAAAACTATTTAATTTGATCTATCAACGGATGAAAACCTTAGTCAAACTGGTAGTCAATTATTCGAAACTTCAAAAAATAACTAATTCAGATGATAAAAATGTCAATAGGTATTTCGATGGAGTAAAACGTCCACCAGCATCAGGACG
This sequence comes from Meta bourneti, assembly GCA_933210815.1. Taxonomy (NCBI): domain Eukaryota; kingdom Metazoa; phylum Arthropoda; class Arachnida; order Araneae; family Tetragnathidae; genus Meta; species Meta bourneti. The sequence goes on along the minus strand of OW119934.1, from coordinate 78,718,029 downwards.
AAGTAAATAAGAGAAAATGTTAAAAGCCTCAAAAAATGTCATAAAGTTAAAAAGCTCAATAGGTATTTCAATGGACCGAAACCTCCACCATCATCAGGAAACATTAAACCGGAAGAAATATTAAAAGCTTCAAAAATTATTAATAAAGATGATAAATATTTCAATAGGTATTTCTATGGAGTAAAGCGTCTACCATCATCAGGACCGAAGTAAACAAGAGCAAATGTTAAAAACTTCAAAAAATGACTTATAGCGATGATAAAAAGGTCGATATATATTTCGATGTAGCAAAACGTCCACCATTCACAAGACCAATGTAAACAAGCGGGAATATTAAAAACTTCAAAAAATAGTAAGTTGAAACCAGAAATGAAATAACTATGTGATGTATTAAAACAGTCATAGGACAAGCGGTTAGGACTAAGGAAAGCTGATTTATTAGACTTAATACAACGACATTATGGACACCAATTACGAATAATAGGCCCAGGATAGAGACAGCCAAGCATAGAGGTTAGAGGGACAAGATCGAGAAAAGAATGTGGCGAAATGGCAAGAACAACGTGTAAAAGGTATACATACAGGAAATTAAGGGATATGTCACTATCCTTTGAATTAGAAACACATTGATGCTGAATTAACCTTCTAAGGGGTTCACACTCACAATTTTACCTTCCAACCTGCAGTCTTCCCTGTCTGATGACTAAGCAGTTTGGCTTTCTTGACCAATAGAATCTTACGAAAGGATTCTATTATAAGATAGGTAAGTAGCTGAATTAACGTCCCACTGAAGCACCAAAACAGACCCGGGATCAGGCCCGAAGGAAAATATCCGAGGACAACACCGTAATTTTGAACCACATTCAGATGATGAAGTCAACACCTGACCTGGCACCCCACTTTAAAAGCTTCCACATCAAGCCAACGTGAGGGCATTTGAGACCACGACATATTTAACGTGCACCAGTCCCCCACGTACACGCCGGTCTTTGGTTGGATCTAGTTTTGAAATCGCAGTCCTCCGGTTGCTAATCTGATACTTCTACAACCGGGTTACCACAGCCCTCTATTATTAGGAAATGAGCATCTTTCCAAATGATTCTAGTCTAAGGTAGGTAGGTATTTAATTAACGTCGCACTGTAGCAACACAATGGGCTATTGGAGACGGTTCGACAACAGACTTCAAGGGACAGATGCTAGAATCTTGGAATCTTTCCAAAGGATTCTATTTTAAGAAAAGAAGTAATATAATTTTTCCAAAGGATTCTATTCTAAGGAAAGGAGCAATGTAATACTCCAAAGTTATTAAAGCTAAGGAAATAAGCAAAATCAAATCATTACAAACGATTATATTCCTATAGGAAAGGAGAAATAGTCTTTCTAAGGGATTGAATTCTAAGAAAGGAGTAATAGAAAAGTTAAAAGGATTCAATTCTACAAATGGGCCAATAGAATATTCCAAAAGGATTATAATCTGAGGAAAGGACCCCAATAAAATTGTTTCAAAGGATTCTATTCTAAGGAAAAGACCAATAAAATCTTCCTAAAGGTAGCAAGAATCCACCGATTCTTTAGAAAGATGTGTTTGTTCAGTCATGAATGTTTGGGGTAAAAGCAACACTACATTACTCGCACAAATCTAACAACGCTCAGATGCTTAATAATAAATCCGTGCCTGTTAACTCAGTGGAAAAATGAATAACTAATATAAGTAGAATATATTAAAGGAAAGGTTTTGGATGATTATGAGTGAACTCATGCAAAAATTTGCGTTTTGTGACATTTTTAAACATTTGCAGTTATCTCCAGAACACATTAACTCTGCCATCCTTTGAAAACTCACTTTAAACCCAATTTTCTATTTATCTTTTCATGAACATTTAATAATGTTTAAGTTTTTAAATATGGTTTTTAGTGCGAAATTTATACAATACCTGAAAGTGGAGTTCTCAGATGAAATGCGAACAGCAGTGTAGTGATCTAAGGCATCATTAGGATTTCCTAAGCACATGATAAATTGGATACATTTTGTACAGCACACACAGGAAACTCTTTAAGTCATACAAGGTTAATAATGACATATTTTAAGCTATTTTAAGAATAATAAGTTATATGGATCCTTTTACATAGTCGTAGTTCTGTCCAGTATATTAGCCGCTGCAGGTATGATATTTTGGTATGGTATTTTAGTTAAAGTCGCACTGGAGCAACACACCGGGCTATTGGGCGATGGTCTACGATCAAACCCAAAGGGAAAGATCCGAGGGAAAAACCACGTAATTTTGAACAACGGTCACACCCGAGCTGGCATCCCACTCCACGCCAACGTGAGGACATTTAAGGCGCCGATAGATTTAACGTGCACCAGCTCCCCACGTACACGACGAAGTTGTGTATTTTCAACACTTAAACGATTGAGATAAACTACTAGTTTCGTTTTTGTTTCGAATACATTTCCTTCAACGGCAGTAAATGAACTACTAGGCAAACAGAACATGTTTTCTACCTTACGGCTAAGTGGAGGGAAGAATCACCGCAAGGAAAAATATTTCCACGTTGCTATCGAGTGTAAGAAACTACGCAATTAATTCTCTTGAAGGGGAATCTCAAATTCTTTTTCTCAAGAAACTGTTTCTTTTAATGCTTTAGAATCCGTATTCTGGGACAGGAGGCTACCTTAAAGTTTCTAGTTTCTGGTATTCGGTACATTTTCACACACATTGATGTTAACCCTTCAAGTGGTTTCGACGAGATATCACATCCATCACAAGGGCCATATTTGGCCAATCAGCGCCTAAGACAACGAGGAAGGAAAAAGGCAAAAAGCCGAAGAGTAGGCTAGAGTAAAACAGAAGAGAGGATAGATCGCTCTGATACACCTACAGAAGGTATGTCCTTGATGTTCATTTATTTCGAGAGGTTTTCTTAAACTGAATTCTTTAAAACGATGTGGGTGTCTAAATTGTGAACACATTTTTTGTTAAAAAACTTTGCATCTAGTCAAAAAATGGATAGCATTCATGCCCTCAAGATAAAATTAAACGAAAACGAGCTATTGAAGTAGTTGCGTGTATCAATATTAATAAAATTAGAGACGAAGAACCACGTTGATTAATTTAAGTCCATAACACGTCAATGATTATTCTTGAAATAATCTGAGTTGCGTTCAATGAGATTCAATTGAGAAGCAAAAATAGTTTAGGTGCAAGGTATAATTCTAAATAGCATTGAAGGTTGGACAGTGGAAGTAGGATGTTCATGATCTGTAAGCTAAATATATTTAACCCTCCATTAGGTAGTGGTTCTTTTAACGATTGAAATATCAGTGTATCTGAGATGCACGATTATTTCTTTCCCATTTAACCCTCCAAGTGGCTTCGACGTGATAAATATCTCTTCATCAGGATATTGCCGAATTTTTATGATTACGAAAAATCAAGATCTGGTAAATTTTCTTCTGATGACGATATATCTCGTCCATCGATATCGGGTCGCTTTTGCTAATGACGAGATACCTCGCCGAGACAACCACCAGTAGGGTTAACATGAGATTATTATATTATTATATTAGTTGTGTGTGAATTATTGTTAAATATTTGTTATTAATTATGAGATTATTATTATATGAGTTATGTGAAACGTGCATTATAATCTGACCAATTTTGCTAATGACGAGACAACTCGTCATCAAGATATTGCCGATTTTTTTATGATGACGATACATCAAGATCTGGTCAGTTTTGTTCTAATGACGAGGTATCTTGTTCATCGAGATCTGGTCAGTTTTCTAATGACGAGATATCTCGCCGACAACTTCAACCAGGAGGATTAATCAGATTATTCTCAAGTGTGTTTTCGTTTCCATCAAGTTTTTTCAGCAAATTTTGAAATGAAGCCTGGTCACACACTGGAACAACATGCGATGAAACGTGCGATTTGAACATTTTGTACTCCATTTCTGTACAGAAAACAAGTCGCTGCGCATGCGTATAGCATTCAATTTAATGTCGTAGGACTGATGTCGGACCAGTGTGACTTGCATTGATAGAAATGTTTAGCTCTACTCGAATAGAACGGCAATCAAATTCGTTGGTCGAAACACCACTGTTCTATAAATAGGTATTTTTACTAGAAAATATCTACATTCTTATTAAGAATCTGAAACTAATGGCTAGCTATTCTCCCAAGCAATTTAATATGTGTTGTTGAATATAATTTTTTCTTTCAAAAATGTAAGTTCGATGTTAAAAGTATACATGGTGTTTCAAAAATATCTGGTGAAATTGTAAAAGGTGCTAGAGGGGCCCAAAATAAATCTTTTTTGTCATAGAATGTGTGTTTTCAAATGCCGAGTTTAGATGGTAGATCATGCTGTTTAGGTAAGTCGATAACATCGTTTCTGGAGCGTAAGGCATCATTCCCCGCTCGGATTTCAACGGCATGCATCCTACACGAATTCGGAGCTTACCGTTGAAAATCTGTACGCCACAGAAACGATGTCATCGACTGACCTAAACAGCGCCCTCTACCATCTAAACGCGGCATTTCTTAATGCACATTCATTGACAGAAATGTTTGTTTTGGGTCCCTCTACCACCCTTTACAATTTGACCAGATATTTTCGAAACACCCTGTTTAGTTATGACAGATGTCAGCATATTGAGATTTCTTTTGAAAGGTCAGATACCAGACTATTTCCCATTTAAGGAATAAATATTTCATCAAATAATTACTCAAACTGTTAAAACGTTTCTCCATTAAAGACTTAACATAAAGTATATACGTTTTTTGGCAATGATAACTGTTTTAGAATCTGATCAAAAATGTGTGTTTAATTTTTAAAACATTATTAATTCCTCTTAACGTTTGACAGATTTGGGTACACAACAGTATTTCTTAAAATGTTATAAATGTGAATTAGTCAAACTATATTTAAAAATCTCCTTTATTGTTAATTTTAATTTGTGAAAAAAATTTGAAAGGGATTTCGTGGAATTGGACATCTTTTGTTATGTTGAGATTATTTTGTATGCAATTTTTGTTAAGTTATTATTTTTCACAAAACTAGAAATTAATTTTAGCACTAATACACTTAAATAAATCAGTTTTAATGTTTATTTAAATTTAATTGGTTAATCTATTTCGTTACTTTTTTTAATGATTGCCTTATTCTAATTGTATTACCCTAATGGGTTTTTGTTTGCGTTTATAAATGCATCCAAATGGTATCGCAGACTTTTATAATTATTTTGATTAACTTGTTTCTAATTTAATTTCATAATTTATTCATGCAAAACCTCATGTAAATAAGCACAAAAAATCGGTTCGGCGTTGAGCTTGTTTTTAATACACTACTGTTTGTGAAAATTGCAACACCATGAAGGAATCCTGCAAATTAAACGAAACTTGCAGGAAATACAAAACAGGTGCGAATATGCAAATGATTAGAATTACAAGGCGATCACGCATGTGTGGGCCGAGAAACTTCCAAGTGAGTCGTGTATAAAAACACTGTAAAGGTGCGTTAAAATGTGTGTATTATCGTTTGACTGCTGTAAATGATTGATTAGAAGTCAATATGCCTCGCCAAAAACGCAGAGTGCCATACGAGCAACTAATGGAGTTCGAACGGGGCCGCATGATCGACCTCCGTGAGGGGGACTCTCGGATCGTGAAATCGCCACTCGCACGGGGCGTAATGCCACAACAGTGATGCGTGTGTGGAAGAGATGGACCATGGAGAACCGGACAAGTCGAAACCCCGACAGAGGGCCACGCAATATGACGTCACCACGGGACGACAGACACCTCATTCGCATGGCGGTGACGGACCGTGCAGCGTCCTCTCGTGCGTTGGCACAACATTGAAACACGTCTACATGTGTGTCATTGTCTGCCCCCACGGTTCGTCGACTTCTGCTGCTCCATGGGCTACGTGCAAGGATTCTCCTGAGCAGGATTCCCTTGACGCTGAACCACCGACGCCTCCGGCTACAATGGGCTCACCAACACAGCCAATGGTGAGCCGATTGGCAACAAATCGCCTTCTCAGATGAGTCCCGCTACAATCTGGACTATAACGATGGACGCGTACTCGTCAGACGCTACAGAGGTGAACGTCTTCTCCCGGAGTGTCTTATTCAGCGTCATACTGGACGAACACCTGGCGTTATGATCTGGGGCGGTATTGGATATCATGGGCAATCCCGCCTACTCCAAATTGTGGGGACCCTGAATAGCGGGCGCTACATCAAGGAAGTTGTGGAGCCAGAGGTCCTACCCCTCCTGCGAAGCATTCCCGGAGCTGTATTTTAGCAAGACAATGCCCGTCCACATGTTGATCGGAATGTACAAGCCTTCTTCAGTGCACTACAGGTTCCGCTTCTTCCATGGCCTGCACGTTCCCCATTGAGCACGTCTGGCATTACATTGGATGACGACTCGCTCGTACCGCTCGTCGGGCAGAGAGTACGGCTGAACTTTGGCATCAGATAGAGGCTATCTGGAATGCCATTCCTCAGCATGACATTCAGAATCTGTATGATTCGTGCCACGACGTGTACAGGCTCTCATCGCTGCGCGTGGCGGCTGCACAAGATATTGATTTTTGGCATTATTTTTGATTTATTGCTCTGTAAATTTGATCGTTTATTTAAACCACTATAAGTAATAAGTGGAATAAATTTCATTTATTTCTGTGATGATTCTTTCAGTGTTGCAATTTTCACAAACAGTAGTGTATGTAGTGTCTTTATGTTTTAACTTTTTATGCGCAGAGTGATTTCCTTGTTTTTTATCTGTAATGTTTTTAATCTGTAGTGTTTTTAACCTGTAGTGTCTTTATGATATTTTAACTTTTTATGCGTAGATTGTTTGCCTTGTTTTTCACTTTTGATCAATATGGTATTTGGGGGAGTGTATGAGCAATTTTTAGCGAACTGGTGCTCATACGCAGAAAACAGCATTTTGTGTTTCTGGGTCAGGCTTTTCTTCCTGATGACGCCCTGATCAACCAACACTATTTCATGTTTTAAAATATTCTTTAAAATTTCTCTTTAAATTTCTTTAAATGAATTATCTCACTCACCATGCTGGTCTTACAGCTTTACGCTCGTAGTACATACATGGAGAGTTCTGATTGATTAATGTTTATTCCCCTATTTTAGCCTTTTAGCTTTTCTACTATTTTATACTTTTTGTTTTGTTTTTTTTACTATTTTGAATCTTGGGATTTTTAATATTATCTATATAATCTGTAGAGATCTGCTTCTAAAGAGAGGAGCAAGAGAATATTTCTAAAAGATTCTATTCTAAGGAAATGAGAGAGAGCTGATTTTTTATACGTTTTGTGATTAGGAAAATAATGTCTTGACCCATTTATCTTTCTCATCCACGATCGTACGAATTTCTCATTTATATTTTGATGCGGTAGGTAGTTAATTAACGTAGCACTGGAGAAAAACAATGAGCTATTGGCGACGGTCCGGGATCAATCCCTAGTTGAAAGATCCATGGACAACGTCTCATAATTTTGAGCCACGGTCAGATGACGAGGTCGCACCTAAACTGACACCCCACTCTCCAAACTTCCACACCACGCCAACGTGAGGACATTTGAGGCAACAACAGATTTAACGTGCACCAGCCCCCTTTGTACACGACGGTCTTTCATTGGATTAGAAAACTTAACCCTCCGGTTGCTAATTCATTTCTCTTCCAACTGGGCTACCGCGGCCCAACAAATTCAGATACCAAATTTTTCAATTCGCGTTAATCGAATGAGAAAGACATTTTAAAAACTCTCACTATTAGAGATATAATCTTCCGTTTTCTCCTCTCCAATTTTTTTATCCCTTTTGTGTTGTCAGGAAAAAACATCTACGCTATTTTATTCTTGTCTTCGATATTTTTTATTCCTAGTGACCACAAAAGGAATGTATTTGGACGAAACTCAACTTTCCTCCTTCCGTCTCAAGTTTTCCTCGAACAACCGATTTTGAGGCAAGATCAATCAACCTCTTTGATAAAACATGACAAGTATGTTAGCTAAACTTTGAGACATAATTCGGGCCATTAGAGGCCTACGCAATTAAACTTCTATACAAAGAGCAGAGCGCAGAAAGTTTTCTCTTTTAGTTATGTTAGTAGCATTTTTTCATGAAGAACTGAATAATGTCGTTTCCTGTCTATGATCTAACGTACTTAGCTTCAGAAATGCGATGACGCTATTAGGGTTACTCTGGTAACAAAAACGATACACAGAGTGTTTCAAAAATATCTGGACAAATTGTAAAGGGTGGTAGAGGGGCCCAAAATAAACATTTTCGTCAAAGAATGTTTATTTTGGGCCCCTTTACCATCCTTTACAATTTGGCCAGATATTTTCCGGACACACATTCTTTGACAAAAAATGTTTATTTTGGGCCCCTTACAATTTGGCCTGATATTTTCGAAACACTCTGTATATCGTTTTCGTTACCAGAGTATACAGAATAGACTCATCGCATTTATAACGCTACGTTTTAATTTCTTTTTTAAAATGCTATGTACTTGGATTTAATCTTATGGTATAGCAACTCAGCTTACCATTCTTTTTGGAAATGTTTTAAAATTCATGGTTAACAACCATTTCCCTCTTTTGAAGAAATGAAAAGGACAAATATTAACCCTTTAAGATTCACGCACGTAATTCCACTTTTCAACCTGCAGTCTTACCAATATAATTTCTAACCAGTCTTGGCCTTCTTGACCAATAGAATCTTTCCAAAGGATTCTATTCTAAGCAAAGGACATATATAACCTTTCCGAAGGATTCACTTCTAAGGATAGGAGCAATAGAGAATCTACAAAAAATTCTATTCTAAGAAAATAAAATATTTCTAAAAGATAAAAAATCCATGGATTCTTTCAAACAATAGGTGTGGTTATTTTCTCATTATTGTGTTGTGGGATAAAAGCAATACTATAGTACTTGGAAATCTCGTGATTTTCAGAGGGTTAAAGACAGCAAAAATTGCCCTGGCAAGAGAATAGCCTTTTCCTATAATAGAATCCTTTGGAATCATTCTATTTCTCTTTTCCTTAAAATGTAATGCTATGAAAAGATTTTCGATTGCTCCTTTCATTAGAACAGAATCCTTTGAAAATATTTCATTGCTCCTTTTCTTGTAAAAGAATCCTTTGCAAAGATTCCATCGCTCCTATCCTTAGAAAATAAATCCTTTTTAAAGATTCCATTGTTCCTTATCTTAGAATAGAATCCTTTTCAAAGATTCCATCGCTCCTATCCTTAAAAAATAATCCTTTTTAAAGATTACATTGCTCTTTTCCTTAGAATAGAATCATTTGGAACGATTCTATTCCTCCTTTCCTTAGAATAGAATCCTTTCGAAGTACTCTATTGGGCTAGAAGATCAAACCTTATTAGAAGACTTCTGGTTGCAAAGTGGAATTATAATCATAAAACCCCCGTCAGAGCTAAATATAACTCTCCATTTATATCAGTTACTTCCATTGGAAAAAATGCGGAGTCTGCTTGAAATTTTTCTTACCTGCAATGTTCGCCGACGCATGTAAAGGCCGATTCTCCAGGTGGAAGAGATCGCTCGATCCGTCAGCTTGACTGACATCTCTTTCATTATGTATCAAAAGAGTTTGCAGTATATGGGGCCCTCGAATACGGGGAGAGGTGTTTTTAAAACGATCCCTTTCTTTGTATAAATTCGGAGTAATAAATTCCATCATTTAACCGAAAGAGACAGCTACTCTACTCCTCTAACTGAAAAGCGTTAAATTGTATTTTAATTACATCCTACGATAAGCGTAAAGCATTTTCAAAATGATGTTTGAACAGTGCCACGGAATTTAAAAAAGGCTTACTTATTTCTCTTGAAGCTTTCAAATATTCAGTGAAGGATGATGGGTCGAATTAAAATCCCCATGAGAATTTTTTAGTCGAAGAAGCCTCGGCATTTTATTCTCTCCAATGCTATGAAATATAATTAAAGCTTACGTCTGCAGCATAATTGTAGGAGTCAAAAACAAATTACAGTGATCATTAGAATTTTGAGTACCTAAAAATTCCTTGAAAATGCCCTGTAGAAGGCATTTATGACCCGAAGTACTAAAAAATGCCCTATTATCTCTAGGCGTCACGAGATTTCCGAGTTGTGTAGTATTGCTTTTACCACAAAACGCACTTAAAGACTAATTAACCACATCGATTGGGTAAAAGAATCTATGGATTCTTTCGACCTTTAGAAAGATTCTGTTGTTCTTTCCCTTATAATAGAATTCTTCGGATTTATTATACTGCTCCTTTCCATCCAAGTGAACTCTTTAATAAGATTCCGTTGGTTCTTTCCTTATAATGGAATACTTTGGAATCATTCTATTTGCCTTCTCCTTAGAATATAATCTTTTGGAAATATTCCATTGCTCCTTTCCTTAGAATAGAATTCTTCGGAAATATTCCATTGCTCCTTTCCTTAGAATAGAATTCTTCGGAAATATTCCATTGCTCCTTTCCTTAGAATAGAATTCTTTGGAATTATTCTACTCCTCCTTTCCTTAGAATAGAATACTTTGTAATTATTCTACTCCTCCTTTCTTTGGAAGTGAATTCTTTAAACAGATTCCGTAGATCTTTCCTTAGAATAGAATCCTTTGGAATCATTCTATTTGCCTTCTCCTTAGAATATAATCTTTTGGAAAGATTCCATTGCTCCTTTCCTTAGAATAGAATTCTTCGAAATTATTCTACTCTTCCTTTCTTGAGAAGTGAATTCTTTAAGAAGGTTCCGTTGACCTTTCCTTAGAATAGAATCCTTTCGAAAAATTCCATTACACCTTTTCTTTGAATAGAATCCTTTCAAAAAATAACACATAACGACGAGGAATCAGTGGATTATTTCACCCGATATATGTGATTAATATTCTAAAGGTTGGAGAGAAAAATAAATTTTAAAATATACGAAAAAATTTTAATTTTTGGAATGAGTTGGAAATTTAAAATATTAAATTCTATATTTTAATTAAAAATTTTAATTATTTTTTCTGTTCAAAAACTTTTCTTTCGTGATAAATATTTCATGTGTTATAAATAAGTTACATTGAAACATTTTGTTGTAAATGTAAAATCAAAAATAATGGTCAATAGGATACTGTGTCTCCTTAACCTTGGATCTCATGGTATATATTTCTAGGGGTATTACGTCCCACACCAACGACAACTGCTAGCACTGACGGCTTATAGATGTAAGTGATTAACCCTTCAAGTGGTTTCAGCGAAATATCTCGTTCAACAAGGTTTGACCAAATTTGCTAATGACGAGATATCTCGTCATCAATATATTGACTTTTTTGATAATACCGAGATCAAAAATTGGTCAATTTCTCTAATGACGAGATATCTCGTCCATCAAGACTCAGTTTTAGTCAGTTTTGCCAGTTTTAGTCAGTTTTGTCAGTTTAGTGAGTTTTGTTATCAATAGTCATGAACAGTCAGTTTTGATATCAACAGTCAGTTGAATCAGTTTTGATGGAGACAAGATACCTCGTTAAGGCAAACACAACCACCGGGAGTATTAAAAAAGCTGTAAAAAATATGATTATAAAGCATGAAGCAAATAAAGCTAAAATAATAAATATCGATAATGATGCTTTGGTAACGGTAACTCCTACCAATCAAAACCGGTCCTTTCCTTTTTAGTGATATTTTAATATCAATTTTTAAACCTTATATCCCGTCATAAACAAAACTAATCAGATCCTGATGGACGAGATATCTCGTCCATCAAGCTCTCTTCATTTGAAGAAAACTGACCAAATCCTGATCTCGTCATCATCAAAAAATTGGCAATATCTTGATTACGAAATGTCTCGTCATTAGAAAATTGGTCAGATTGTGACGGACGTTCCATATAATTCATATTAATAATAGTCTCATAATTAATAACAAATATTTAACAATAACTCATATACAACTAATATAATATAATAATCTCATATTAACTCTCCTGGTGGTTGTTTCGGTGAGGTATCTCGTCAATAGCAAAAGCGACCAGATATCGATGGACGAGATATCTCGTCATCAGAATAAAGCTTACTAGATCTCGATAAACAAGATACCTCGTCATTAGAAGAAAACTGACCAGATCTTGATTTCTCGTCACCATAAAAAAGTCGGTAATATCTTGATGACGAGATATCTCGTCGAAACCACTTGAAGGGTTAATGCAAGAAAAATTCAATCTTTGTTTCAGGACCACCAAAGTTAATACTAAACTCACACTAACATCTGATCAGACCAGCAACCTCAATTCGACATAATAGAACGGTTGTCCTCTTTTGGATAACATAGTTATAACAAATTACTTCCAGATTTTTCTCACACAATTAGCAAATGTTTTAAAAAGTGGAAATCCGACTAATGAATATATCTACAGATGATTCAGCAGAATAATCTATTCAGTTAATGTGAACAGATTATTACATAATTTCAACTAATCATTTTGCTGTGTCGTTGCTAAAGTCTATAACACTGAAGCAGATTACGATCCTTATCTGTCAGATGCTGTATCGATGTATGTCCGCCAAGATTAATCCTGTGTAATTGGTCAATGATACTATCACAGCAATAATATCATTCAATCGGTTTAAGTTAAATCATTTGGCATTATGTATATTCATTGACGTTATGAAATTAGTTTATCAACCTGAATAATGTAGTAAACCAACGTATCGGAATACATATTCGAGAAAATAGCTGAACAGATGATACATCATCCTGTTCAACGAGTAGACGTAATATAATATCGTTGCACTCTGCTTCCTGTTAAAATATGAAGGTTGCGAGTTCGAAACCAACCAAAGACTGTCGTGTACATGAAGGGCTGGGGCACGTTCAATCTGTCGTGGCCCCAAATGTCCTCACGTTGAAATGGTGCTAAAATTTGGAAAGTGGGGTGCCAGTTCAGGTGGAGTTCCGTCATCTGAACGCGGTTTAAAATTACGAGGCGTTGTCCTTGGATATTTCCCTTCGGGATTCATCCCGGACCTTAACAAATAGTCCCTTGTGTTTCTCCATTGTGACGCTAATTAACCATCTACCTGATCAAATATGACGAGTTGGATGTAGACGAGATATAATTCTAGTGTAATATCTCATCTTTAGGTTGATCTTTAGAAATTTGATTAAATGTTTCTTTGAAGAATGATTTAACTAGGACCGTTTTGATTAGACCAATCTTTTTGTTAATACGGTAAAGTGCTGCTCCAGTGCGATGCTAATTAACTACCTACCTGATCAAATATGACGAGTTGGATGTAGACGAAATATAATTCTAGTGTAATACCTCATCTTTAGGTTGATCTATAGAAATTTGATTAAATGTTTCTTTGAAGAATGATTTGACTAGGACCGTTTTGATTAGACCAATCTTTTTCTTAATACGGTAATGTACTGCTCCAGTGCGACGCTAATTAACTACCTACCTGATCAAATATGACGAGTTGGATGTAGACGAGATATACTTCTAGTGTAATACCTCATCTTTAGGTTGATCTTTGGAAATTTGATTAAATATTTTATTGAAGAGTGATTTAACTAGGACCGTTATGATTTAACTAATCTTTTTGTTAATACTCTAAACACAAAACATGAAGTGTGACAACTCCTTCTAATTGTAGGTTTCAAACAGTGCTGCAACATTGTTAAATTTACATAAGCAACAGGGTTTGAAAATTACCGGCATTCTTAATACCGAAAAGAAAGCACTGAAATTCTCAATACCGGTTTATAGCACTACTTTCTTCCTTGGTGGAAGGGATTCACTATGCACGCTTAGGAGTAATTGGTAATTAATTAATTAGCGTCGCACTAGAGCAACACACAACGGGCTATTGGTCTGGGATCAATCCCGAGGAGAAAGATCCGGGACAACACCACGTAATTTTGAACCATTGTCAGATGACGAGGTCACACCTGAGCTGGCACTCCACTCTCCAAACGTCCACACCACGTCAACGTGAGGACATTTGAGGCCACGACGGATTTAACCTGCACTAGACCCCTTTGTACACGACGGACTTTTGGTTGGATTCAAACTCGCAACCCTCCGGTTGCTAGTCCGTTACTAATTCCAACCGGGCCACCGCGGCCCGCTTAGGCGACTTGGTTCGTTAGTTTTACTTCACCATTAGGGTTTAAAATTAACGACATTCTCTATACCTGTTTTTTACCGACTTTCTCTATACCCGTGAACCCCTCAGAAGGTTAAAATAGGCTGTAGTAGATGGTAATAAAATAGAGACTACACTTATTTTGGAATGGCTTAATAGTATGCTCTATGTTCCGGTCACATGATAGGTATTATCAGGTTACAAAAGTCTAATAGAATCTGTCCAAAGGATTTTATTCTGAGAAAAGAAGCAGTATAATCTTTCCAATGGATTCTATTCTAAGTAAAGGACTAAGAATGTTCATAAAAGTTGGATGAATTCAGATTTCTTCTATCTATAGATGCTTCTCAGAAGTCTCGTGGCTCTCAGAGGGTTAAGAAATAGAGCACGTAGATTTATTACGAAATCTAAAATCTTGCTGTTAACCCACAAAACACATAATGACTAAATAACCACAACAACTGGGTGAAATAATCCTTTATAAATATTCTATTGGCCCTGTCATTAGAATAGAATCCCTTTAGAAAAGGTCTCTGTTGGTCCTTTACTTAGAATAGAATCCCTTGGAAACAGTTTATTGTTCATTCCTTGCAAGTGAATCCTTTGGAAAAAAAAAATTGATGGTGATTTCATTAGAATAGAATCCTTTAGTAAGATGATGTGTTTGTTACTTCCTTAGAATAGAATCCTTTGGAAAGATTCTATTCTTCAAGATCAAAACTGGGTAGTTGTCATGCAGGGAAGACTGCAGGTTGCAAGGTTGAATTATACCTGTGAACCCCTCAAAGGGTTAAAGTAGGTTGTAGTAGATAGTAATAAAATAGAGACTACACTTATTTTCGAATGACTTGACAGTATACACTATGTTCCGATCACATGATAAGTATTAACAGCTTACAAAAGTCTAATAGAATCTTACCAAAGGATTCTATTCAGAGAAAAGGAGCAATACACAATCTTACAATGGATTCTATTCTAAGTAAAGAGCAAAAGAATTTTTCTAAAAGTGGGTAGAATGCACAGTTCTTTTCTACGTATCGATGTGGTTATTTAGATATGTTTGTTGTGAGGTACGCTTCTCAGAATTCACGCGATGCACAGACGAGTAAGAAATACAGAGCACGTAGATTTATTACGAAATCTAAAAAAACAAGTAGAAATCTGCTTCAGAAAGTGCTCTCTAAACTATACTCTCGCCCAACATTAAACAGCTTCATGCGATACATACTGTGATCGCACCATTCAAATATGGTAAACATATCACACCAGCGCACATTTTTTTATGAAACAGAAAATCCGAGGGTGTCTCTAAAACGCGTCAAAGAAATATGAGGTCCCCTCTCATATAAAATACGGGACCATAACTCAATGTCGGACTTCTGAACAAAAATGAAAATAAAGTATCCTCTAGGAAGATGCATTTTATCCCGGTCTTTTCAAGTAACTATGAAATAAGTTGAAGGTCCTGGCGCTGTATTACCAGGTTCCTGTGAACCTCTAAATGCAGTTTATGTGAGATTTTTTTAACCGCCTGCTTTTGAGGCTATTCGAAAGTGAGTAGAATGCATAAGTTTTGCTTATCATGGCTTAGAGCTACTCTCGTGATACCCAAGTGTAAATTTGGCGCAGATCTCTGTTCTTGGTTGTATAGCTATTATGTTACATCAAATATTATCTGATTGATGTATTAGAAACTGTCTACAACATACCAGTAAAGAGTAAAAATTTATATATTTCTATTATCCCTACAGACGTGTTACTTATTTGTGAACATTATATCTGTTCTTGGTTGTATGACTATTATGTTATATTAAATGCAATCTGATTGATGTATGAGAAATAGATTCATATTGTAATGAATATGGAATTTGGATGAGAAACTCTAAACACATTCATCAGTAATATTGCTGGAACATTCTTTTTCTAAGAACTTAATTTAAAAAATGTTTAGAATAAAAATTTTCAAATTATCCTTCTTTTGAGCTAAAACAGAAGTAACTACTATTAACAAAATTGGATGGAACTATACCTTTGATTCAAATTGATATTATTAATGAATAAAAATTTGAATTAGAAACTCTAAACTCATATTCATCAGTAACATTACTGAAATATTTCTTTTCTAAGAATTTAGTTTAGGCAGTTTTTAGAATAAAAATTTTCAAATTATCCTTCCTGTGAGTTAAAATAGAAATATGTTCGGCTAACAAAATTTGATGAAACAACTCCTCTCTTTCAAATTCCTATTACTAATGAATGCGAATTTGAATGAAAATCAGTAATTATTCCAGAACATTCAGTTGATTTCTGAATGTTATTTTAAAGCATACTTCCAGAATAAAACAGTTTTTAAATTATCCTCGTTTGGGGCTAAAATATAAATACCCTCTATTAACAATACTTAAAACAACTTCTCTCGTCCAAATTAATGTTACTAATCAATATGATTTGGATGAAAAACTCAAACTCATATTACTAATAAATATGAATTTGGATGAGAAACTCCAAACTCATATTAATAATGAATATCCATATTCTAACATTACTAATGAAACTCCAAACTCATATTCATCAGCAATATTCCTGAAACATTTCTTTGCTTTCTGAAAACTTATTTTGAAACACAATTTTGGAAGAAAAACAATTTTAATTTATTCTTGTTTTGAGTTAAAATATAAATACCTTCTCTTAACAAAATTTGCTGAAAAAAATTCTGATTTTAAAACTCATTTAAATTTATTTCAAGAAATCAAAATAGTTTTGCGAAAATCGTTAACCTTATTAACGATGCTCTACTCAATTATGAACGAGTTTTGTGCAAAAAATCCTAACTATACAAACACCAGATTTGTTTAAAAAACATCTCAACACAAACCTAAAACTTTAAAGTAATATGTCAGCAAAGCCATCGGAAAGGACAAACACCTGAAAAATCACCGAATGTAAACATCTTTGAGTACAACTTTCTGATGCAAAGACGTTGATGGAAACCTTACAACATTGAATCAGATACACGATATATACGGTCTGAGAAATATCATTAGGATGAAACCTAGACAGAAGTGCTTCGTTCCTTGTTACGGGATAGATATCCACTCTAGACAAACAAAGCATTCAAAGTTTTGCTCTGTGTTGACAAGAAGAGTATATTGTAGTTTCCTTGCTTTTTCTTTCAGAAAGGAAATAAATTTCTGTAGTTGGTCGCAGAGATAGAATTACATGGCTCGCGCTGTGTTTCGCGAAACCTCTCAAACGAAAAGTGTTTCTTTTCTTTTTGAAGTCTTCGTTTACTTAAGACACATGTTTAACAAATAATAGATGCTATCGATTTATTGGTAATGATTCTGGAAAGACACACCTTGATGCGCGTGTATATTATTTCGTTATTTTAAGATATATTGCGAATGAATGTTTATTAATACAAAATATGTTTGATTGTAATGTTTATTAATACAAAATATAAAAACCGATACATTAAGGATGAGGTTAATCATTTTCATTTTAAAGTGTACAAGAATATTTATTTTCTTTATGAAAAATAGTGTTTCTTTTCTTTATGAAAAATAGTGTTTCTTTTCTTTATAAAAAAATCTTTCTTTCCTTTATGAAAAAAGTGTTTCTTTTCTTTGTGATTATAAAAGTGTTTCTTTTCTTTATGAAAAATAGTGTTTCTTCTCGTCATGAAAAAGGTATGTATTTTCTTTATGAAAAAAGTGTTTCTTTTCTTTATGAAAAAGTGTTTATTTTCTTTATGAGATTAAA